>OY728130.1:1220441812-1220845107 GCA_963277665.1 Viscum album
TTTTTTCAACTGATTTAGATTTTTCAATATTTTACATGTCAAGAAATGTTGAATATAGATTGTGTTATATGAAATAACTAAGTTTGGTTTTCATTTTATACAACACAAAGTTATGTTGTGCTACATTCAATAGTTATATTTACTTTTGGTACAAACAACACTATTTTTTCTTGTATTATATAGAATTCTGAGTACCTTCGATATCTTGTGTTACATATATGGTCGAGTTCTACCAAACTACAATATACTACTAATACTATTGTTAAAATATTATTGTAGTTATCACATATCTATTGGAATGGAATTTATGAATAATATTAACACAAGTGTGAAAATAATATTTACAAATGTATATAAAATGATTTATTTGGTTATCAATTAGTTATAAATTAAAGTATGAACTGTTTGGAAATAATGAAATTCATTTTCTAAAAAAACTCTTCTTATTTATCTAAAAATATTAAACAAACCACTTTTGATGAGTGTTTTTAATAAACTTTATATATTACATATTAAAGAAAAAAATTTCACTCATCCAAAATATTTTATATCTATATGATAAGAATAAATCCATATTTATAAATAAAAATATGCATTTTTTAATTGGACAATTTTATATCCTTTTAATGGAAAAAAATTTTAAATATAATTTTTGACACTTTTATAGTTTTTATTTGAAAAAAAAACTCTATTTTTGAAAGTGGAATATCAAAATTTACTTTGTTTTATTTTTTATTATTTTTTTAATAAGTTTCTATTTTTGATGAAGAGTGGAAAATACTAAATTTTAATTAAAAACATCATTTTCATCTAATTTAATTATATAGTTAAATTTTATTTTGAATTATATTTAAAATTAATTTCAATAAATTTTACATAAATTAGTACATTTTTTGTCATTGGACTTAATTTCACATTGAAATTTTATATTAAAACAATTCAAACTTTTAAACATTTTAACTTTAAAAAACATTATTTCATCCAATCTGTGGGATTAATTTTAAATGAATTTATTCCAATTTTATGAATATAATTTGGAAATTGTATTAAATATTTTGAATCATGAAAATTTATAATTTATAATAATTTCAACTTACTTTATGACTAATTTTATTTGTAAAAGTAATTAAAATTAATTATCGTGATTTAGGTAAAAATGAGTTTAGTTAATGTTTAAACATTAATATTAAGGGTCCAAATAACCATGAAAATTTTCAAAAATCTATTTTACGTCCATATATAAACCATGTAACCTCTTGGATCTAAAATGGAAAATTATTTTAAGCATATGATATAAGGTAGACCCTTCAAAATTGTTTACCTTTTTATATTTACAAGAATGCCACTCCTCCTCCACTATAAAAGGACACTCACCCCCCTCACTTCCTCACACCTATCAAGAAACTTTTTCTCATCCAAAAACATTATAAATAAGTTCAAAAATATCCAATTATCAACCTATAATCCTAAATTCTAACATAAATTCAACCAATGAATCCCTTTAGTGCAAACCAAAAGGAGTTACCCGAAGTAGAGGTAACATTCTTCCATAAGCACTTTTGTTTTATTTTCATTCTCCACCCACTAAATTATTATTATTCCATGATTATTTGATAACCTAAGTATCATAAATATACAGAGATCTTTTTATTCCAAGGTTTTTACCAACACCTACACATAGTTCCCTCAAATGTGTAACGGAAATACCGTTGGTGTGTACGACAGATTATGGCCTCCTAAAATAATGTTATTCATTTTTCCTTTACCACAAATCATGGTTGGGACTTATGATTGAAATACTATTTTTATATTATATTTAGGATATTTATTATTTATTTATTTGTCTTTAATTATTATATAAAACATACCTTCACTCTTTCCATTTTTTGTAAATACTATAACTTCGTTTGTGGACGTGTGGGCTACAGCCACATCAAGGCGATGTGATTCGTTCACACTATGCAAGGAATTTATTAAAAATAGGTTTATTAAACTTATATGATATATATGAAATAATAAGTATACTATAATGAATATATATATATATATATATCCATATATTTCATTTACTTTCTTTTTTTCAATACGACAAGAAAGCAGAAAAAACGTTTATGCATACGTATGGCCTACCATCTCCTTGACGGTGTATTCCATTTAATATTCTTAAATTTTATAGATTATTATAAATACATATATAATGAATATATATGATATTTATTCTATTTATTCTATTTTTATGTTCAATAACTAATTAAACCATGATATATGTAATAGGATCATTAATTACAAGTCAAAACATATATGAAAAACAAAGTGGATACTACCTAGAACATAACAATAACACAGAATTGTTAGTGAATAGATAATGTAAAGTAATAATAAAATCATATATGGTATTATATATAATAATATTTATTATATTTTATATTTATAATAAACTTATATATATTATATGGTAGGTTTAAATGTGTATGAAAAAATTCAAGGCCTAAAGTAATATTTTCTTGTCTCACTTTTATTTTTGTGAGCATTATGCCTTATTCACCACTCATTTATTTTTTGTGGTTTATATAATACCCATGAATGTAATATATGATTATTATACATAAATTTATCATTAATTAAATATCCATTTGATAATATTTATATTATGGGGTTTTTTGATCAAAAGTAAACAAATCGGTTAAGTAATTTTTTTGTCTCAATTTTCCTTCTTTGAGATACATGCCATGTTATATACCTATACTTTTCTATGGGGTTTATATACTTCCATTTGAAATGTTTTATCATTAATATAATTATTTTCATGATATTATAAGCTTTATTTAATTTTATTATTTCATGGGTATTATGATTTAATGTTACCAAAGTTGTAATATTTTATTGATACAATCTCATCGTTTATCAGGATTGCTTATGATTATGATTGTATTTATGAAATATTATGAACCATATCTCATAAAATATAATTAATTTGTTTTCCACTATGGTTATTCATGATATATTAATCTAATGGTTCCATTTTTCTAATCTTTGGTACTTATGAAAATTAATAAAGTGTTTTTAAGAAAATATGACTTTATCTCTCTCTTTGGTTGGAAATATATGTTCTTTAAAACCCATTATTTCTAAAAAAGTTTTTAAAATGTTCTATTATTATCCTTTTAACCATAAAATAAATCTTTACCAATGTTTTACATTTTAAAAATGGTTTTTTAATAATGAATCCTATTGTTATTTTTTAATCAAAACATTTTCCTAAACATTTTACGACGCAAATTGAATGTTGGGAATATACTGATTTATCCACTATCGTGACCATAATTTATTCGAAACTTCCATTACAAGTTTAAAAGTTTAATTTTTGTAAGAAAAAAAAATTAATAATATTCTAAACATTCATTATTTTAAAGTGGTTTTCAAAGAAAAATGGTTTCATAATGTTTTCAAGATTTCTTTATATGTTTTCAAATTATTTTCATGGAAAGAGGTTTTAAAAATGTTTTCAATACTTATTTATAAGTTTTCAAGTTATTTTCAAATAAAAAAGGATTCAAAAAAGTTTTTAAACTTTATTTATATTTTTTTAAGTATTATCAAAGAAAAATGTTTTCCAAATGGTTTCAAGAATATTTTATAATTTTTCAATGTATTTTCAAAGAAAAAAGTTTAAAAAAAATCAGTGATTTATTTAAAAGTTCTAAATTATTTTCAAATAAAATAGTTTTTAAAAATGTTTTCAAATATTCCTTTATAATTTTTTAAATATATTTTCAAAGAATATGGTTTTCAAAAATGATTCATGTATTAAAAAGGTTTTTTGGAAGTAGGAAATATATTTTCCTCAATAACTGTTTTAAATGAAATTTCAAAGACTTTTTTTTATAGGAAAAATATTTTGTTTAAATGTTTTATGAAAGGGATTTTCAAATGAATAAAATTTTCCTTAATAAATTCTCCAAGTGATTTTTGAAAATCCATCTCCATCTATGATGACAAACTTTAAAATATTTTGTGTTTTATTGGAGATATGATATAAGGACATTATTCATATTATTAATTTAAATGGTTTATGTTTAAGATGAAATATTTTTATGAGAATAATTTCTCTTCCATGGGCTATATTCTTTAGAGATCGACTTCTTTTCACTAGTTATTCTTTGATTAAATGATTATGAAACCTGTCTATTTTCCAAAGGAAATTATATGATCACATTTTTATGATACTCATTTAGTTGTATAGGTTATGATATGATATTTATAAAACTCATCTCTTTTTATGGGTCATTATATGATGAATGTTTTATTATCTTGTGGAACACATAAATATAATTTCATTATTTAAAGGGTATGACCTATATCTTCCTCCATTTAATTGGGTAAAAATGTATATCTTATGAGATAAATATGGATAGAATGGGGAGTGAATTTAGTTCCGTAATGGAATTTTTCTGCTAAAATGTTCTTGGGAACGAACCTTGACAACTAAGATGGTATTGGGAGTAAACCATGAATACTAATATCATTTAGGGATTAAACCCATTCCATTATAATTAAAGGTCTATTATAGAGGATGGTGGTGTGTCCTTACTAGTATGTGTATACCCCATAAAGTTCCCTGATAGGTTTTTGAAACAATCCTTAACATATAGGGAATTATTTTATATGCCTCAATATATTCCATATATTCTATGTATAATTCTTATATTATTCTCTCTAAGATTAGGAACTCCATTCCATTATGATTCATATCTTCTGAAATACCAATATTTATGACATGAATCATTTATATGACCTTTGATATGTAGGATATGATCTCCAAAGGGTATTATCATGTTCTCATGCCCTTATTATCATATCATGCTTACGTATCACCTTTATTTTTCCTTACTTGGCATCTAATATCACCCTTTCTTATTTTTCTATTCCCCGTGTTATTAATAATGTTTTAAAGTAGAATTACAGAAGGGGAAGATATTTATGGTAAACATTTAACATCTTTCACAATGTTACATAACCATGTTTCACGTTTCCAAATTCACTAAGCTGTTATGGCCTTCATGCATTTATTTTCTTAATATGATGAATATTTATCTAAAACAATGTAATATCCTTGTATATTATGTCTAGGTATCTATATCTATTAAATGATTAATTAACAGGGGAAAATAGCATGTTTTATCTCTTAACCATCCAAGAAGAGATAGGCGATATGGGTTGTCACTCTTCCCAAACCCTATATTTAACTTTAGTTTGAGATGAATGGGAATCCCCTTATCCCTTATGAACATGTATACTACCCTTTGGTTATGTAAACATCACCCTATGGTGATAATGATCAATATGATATCAATAAGTAACTAACCAGTCTATCCTGGGAATTAAATCAAACCCTGTAATATTGAGGATGAAAAGTTTCAACATGACCATATAACCATTTATCTCAAGGGGACATTCCTTTTATTAGTTAACACTCTCTTCTCGGATACCCAATAGGGTATCTATGGTCATCACACTACATGAATTATTCTATCTTGAGGATCAAACTCTCTATAATAACTGCATTTATAAAAGAGTGTGATGTAAAATTTTAGAAGAACGGAGAAAATAAAGTAGAGATTAAAAAAAATTACCTCAAACTATAGAATAACCCATGATCAACTCTTCCAGCATAGGTTTCACTGCATGTAACTAGCCCATACGGTAGCCCTGAGTCGCTACTTGACTTCCCTAAGTATGCCCACTCTACTGATGTTGTGAATATTGATTCTATTTTCCTCTAACTCGACTACCTCCTCAACCTGAGTGGCTAGTGGTATTCTAGAAGTCTTCTTGGTAAGATAATAATGGCCCCACTCTAGAACATGGGGTTGATGTAGATCCTATTTCATTAGAAACTACTAGAATGATCCTACATAAGAATTTAATATTACTCATCCAGCCCTAGCCTTGACACTCAATTGGATCTTTTATACACTGAGGTTTTATGTGTCCCAACTTTTCATAATAGGGAAATATAATGAAACTATAAGTACAAGATTCTTGTATACTATTTAACTCAAGAGAAAAGTAAAATTAGTGTTTCATTATTCAAGAATAAATACTTCTAGGTATGGGTATTGAACCACCCAAGCTCCCACCATTAACTTCCCTCAAATTCTCCTCAGTAATGAGGGCCTAGTGGATTATCAAAGAAATATTACTCAGTTGGAAAACATTCACCTTTGATAGGATGACATATATGAACCCATCCTCAAATCGCATTGAATCCATAAGATCGTCCTTAGAAAGAGTCGGTGTGAATCACTACCACTCAGTAAAACATGTAGAATAATCCATCTTAGAAATTGCACCATGTTGTATGTTCACTAAAACTATATCCTAGTCATCACTCAATGTATATGAAAATAAGTAATTGTGTAAGAACATATGTAAATCTCCCCATATAATATCTCGATGATAGACTTCCTAGGTAATTTAATCCCATTATCTATTGGTAGAACCATGTAGCATATAATATGTGAGCTTGACCCTCCTCATTATAGATATCTTCATATGATAAAATATACAGAACATGGCCTCCAGTCATGATTCTACAACCTGAGGTCCACTATCCCTAGAGAATTTTAGAGGATTTTTATGCTAAAATTAAAACATAAACTCTTCTATAGTTGGTTCATGTCCAGAAACTCCTTACATTGATTTCATCATATGAATAAATCCCTCTTGAAACTAGGTTCTAGTTCCCAAATGCGAAATAAAAGGTGGTTCCATTGGTGACACAGCCTGAGGAACACTAGTGGCTTGAGGCCCACCTCTTTCGAAGCATAGTTTTCCCCGTATTATTATCTTACATCTTGAGGCTATCATGATTGAATTATTCTACAATTCCAAATGTAAACCTCAAAAATAATTTTAACAGTTAAAAAAATTGTAGATATATGATAGGATAAGTACACAACCTTCTTATAGAAAGGGTCACACCCCTCTACCTACTCCAAGAGTCAAGAATATGTTATAAGGGAATACCATAACATTCCATAAGAAACATTATAGACACCTCAAACTACCCACTATTATGGTCGAGTTTGGTTCTAGGTCTCCTATCACCTGATAGAGGTTTCAGTATATAGAGTATCAATTGAATGTTATAGAAGAAAATACACTTTACATTGAAATTGAAATACCCATTTAATGGTATCCATTTCATTTAAATATTTATATTCATTTAGTATTATAATATATATTTATATATATTTACCATGCTTTAGTTAAATGTGTCACCATTCCCAATTTAAAAAATCCAAACTCTTATAAATTGCAATTAGTAATCATGTAACCGTGGCATGGCCTTTACATCAGGTATCAGGATGCAATAGGTCATCTACCATTATTCGATTAAAATAATTAAAATTTAGAATTTATAGAATTACTTATTTCATAAATTTCCATTATCATTCAAGTAACACAATCGTTTAATGTTTCATCCCATGAAACCAGTGGTTCATGGCTCAAGCATGGAATAAATGGGTTAATTAATGTGTCGTCATCGATTTATGTGGGAGACATCATTTAGATTGATTTTTACACTTTAATTTATCAAATTATGTATCCTTATAATAAATTTTATCACATTTCCATATGTAATAATCTAGTCACTAACTATATGCAACAGGTAATGCATGTAAAAAAGAAATTGTGGCATCGCAAAATTCCTAGAATATAAGTCCTAAAGTGCCATGATGATGAATGAGTTAATACCTCTTTTCTATAATGATTCAAGGGTAAAAGGAATCTAAAATAATAATACCATTTATAATAATAATAATAATAATAATGAAACAAAACGAGTGTTTTACCCAATGGTGAAATTAACACAACTCTAACAGGCGTTATTCAATAATAGTAACAACTCATCCTGTGTAATTTGGGTTTCCCATGTACGTGGGTTAGCTACTCCTAGGAATAGGATGATTTCCAAATTTTTAAATGTTCTTAGTCTCCTGTATAATACCCAATTTTTAAGAAAAAATGAAAAACAATCTGATACCACTTTGTAACATCCTAACCCCGGAGACACTAAAGCGGTGCCCGACCTAGTGGGTCACATAGACTCAAGATCACCCCCCCCCCCCCCATATGCCAAAGGATACCTACTATCATGGAGGGTATGTGGTGGTTCTGTGTGGAGACTATAGCCTCATATCAGAGTATCACAATATATATACACATAAATAATATGTAGTGGATGCATAAATATAACCACCATCATGGTGGAAACAGATACCAAAAGGGAGCAGTATAAAAATAAAACATCCAATTGGTAATAATTGTCAAAATCCAAAATATACCTCATATAAAAAATTATTTCATGTCATGGAGATGTAAAAAATAGATATACATGGTATATAAAGCACCAACATACGCAACATTCTATACAAAAAATCAAAAATTCCAAAATACATCTCCACTAGAATCATGAACATACACTCGATCATATTCTCCAATGATCAATGTTATAAATGAGAAATTAAAGCATCCATGATAGGTTTCCTTACATTATCCACACATGTAATCATGATTTTTTCTATAGTACCAAAGGTGTTCCGAGTAGGGTGTGATATAAACTCTATAGTCCACCACAAACAGTGTTTGTAATAATCCATTCAGTGTGCATAGCATCATAATGTGTAGGTAAAATAAAGAAAAAAAGATTCTGGAAAATAAATACTAGTTGGCTATTGTTCCTATTGGACACTTAGCCAAATTTACCTTTTTGGAATGGGCCGAAATAAGGATGATCTTGGTGTCCATGTACATACATATATGAGTAATCATATATAATATGAATACATGTATATAAACTATATATGTGAGAAAATATATAGGAATATACATGGATACTAGGTGCTAGCTGGACACGAGCATAACTCAGGCATCCATGACTAGTCTAGCAAGCTAAAAGATCCAACAGGGGTTCAAGACCACAATCTCATATGGGTGTGAGACATCATGCTCCTCACCTGATATGGAAGGGTGAGTCGTCATACCCAACACCCGTGATAGTGGAGAATGAGGGAAGTCATTGCCCTCATCCAATAAAAAGTAAAGAGTGTAAGACATCATTCCCATCACCCAATGTAAGGGAGCGTGAAAGGTCATTCTCAGAAAATCACTTACCCATTCTTCCTCAGACAATAACTAAGGCCTAATCAAAATAATCATATGTCATTTCTATTTTAAAAATTTACATTCAAGTTTTTTCATCAAACCATGAGTGTATCAATTTATAAAATTCATTCATATAAATATACATCTCATGGTGTAACCTTACCACCCACTTTGATTCAATTACATTAATCTATTTAATTTTTAAATCATGAAATATCTAATTCTTTTTCAAGACATTCCACTTAGAAGGTGGTTTTTCATTTACACATTTTTATTAAAGAGTGAATTTAATCAAACACACCCAATGGGTGGGGATATTCAAGGTATACATCATTTAATGGTTTAACAAGGCCCCAGGGGGGCATCATAATATAATTCAATTTAATTAGAATGAGGAATTATATTTTTAAGGTAATTCAAAGAATGTTTCAACATGTATAATATCAAAAAATTCTATAAAAACACCTAAACTTTTAGGGTAAATTATGATATATAAAGTCCTGGAATTTCAGTTGAAATTTTTTTTTCATAAATAAATGGGATTTTTTTGAGTCCACAAAAACTGATGGCGCTTGATTTTGAGGCCCGGTGTGCTCGGAATCAATTTTTTAAGTTTCGTTAGGGTACGTTCAGTAAACGAACAAGCGGGTTTTTATAACTTTTGAACTGGTGCTCGGAATTGAAATCTGAGGGCACCGTTGAACTCGCAGCATCAGTATTCTCTTAAGAAGACTTTTACCTTGATGGTAGTTAGTTGAGAATGAAAGTTTGTTTTTGGGTTTTAATGAATGAATTAAATAAAAATAAAGTTGTAGATTTATTTTTATTTTTGGTTGGTTGAAGCCTCCATGTGGAAGTTGGAGTTGGGGACCACCACACCTTAACCTCCCATGAGAGGTTATGGTGGTGGGGCCCATCCAAACCAAACCTCTTCTTCATGTTTAATATAGTGGGTACCACCCGAGGTTAAAACCTCTTCAACTCCACATTAAGTGGTGAGAAACCTTTTGAGATCCCCACTCTATGGTGCCAAATCCTCCTCAATAATTAATAGATCCAACGCTTCCAATTAATTAATTATCCCATTTGAATTTTGTGCCAATGATTAAATAATAGATAAATATAATATATTACATTGGTTGGTATTTGTCTTTTGGTGGGACTTGGGAGAGGAGAAAAACTTTAGGGGGAAAAGCTCTCGCCAACGAAGAATGTCGGCGAGGATCATCTTTAACTTCCTTCCTTAGAACCTTCATTGACGTCGGATGTGTACATCCACAGTGAATCGACGTCCTCTTTCTCATGCCAACGTTGACGATCAATGATCAAAGGTAGGGGTTCGAACTTTGTTTTGTTTATTGTTCTTCGTTTTTTGTCGAGGATTATTATTCGAAGCCGCATTTTAACATCCCAAGTAAGTAATGAATAATAGATATTTTTATCTATGTCTATTAATGATTAAGATAGTGTTATAGAGGCTTAAAATGAAAATAAATACAATCTTATGCATGGAATACACTAATATTCTTAAAAGATTATTTTAGTGCCTTTCAATGGAAAACCATTTTTGAATCTATATTTTGACAATTTTATAAACTATGTTTTTCAAAATAAACTTATTCTTTATTATTGGGACATCAAAATTTACCTTGTGTGAATTTTTCGTATTTTTCTGACAATGTTCATTTTTTAATGAATAGTGAAAAATACTGCATTTTACATCAAAACTGCTTTTTAATATAATTTATTTATATGATTATATTATGTTTTGAATTGGTTTTGAAGTGAAATTTGAATATATTTTTACCATTTTATCCAATGGTGGTCATTGGAATCAATTTCACTTTGAAATTGGACTTAAACTAGTGTCAATCTTTTGATACTTATTGTTTCATAAAAACACGCTATTTGCTCTGACAGCGGGAATTAATTATTAAATTAATTAATGTGACTTATATGTTTTTAATTTTGTAAAATAGACTTCATTTTTCAATTCAGAATATCAAATATATCTTAGGGTGAATTTTTGGTAATTTTCTGAAAAACTTCAATTTTTGATGAATAGTGAAACCACTAAGTGGTAATCAAGCAAACTGATTTTTCAGTTAAATGAAAGTTTACCACTAATGTGTATTGAATTTTGAAAATCCGACATACATGGTTGTAATTAAGAAGTAAAATGTGGTTCAATGAGATTAAAATAATTTTTTGGTGAATAGTAACTTATTAAGTTTTTAATCGCGATTAGTGGTAATTAGTGTAGTTTAAGGTATAAATAATGCTTTAATAATATGAAATGACCTAGACACATGTCCCAACTTTATTGGTTGTGTCATGGCCGACCAAGACAAGCCATGGGTCAACTTGGGGACCCCATGGAGACATTTTGGTTGGGAAATGACATAAATAACTTTTTATTTAATGTAAAAGTAAAAATGACACAAACATAATACGTTTTACGAAAATAATTTTTACATGGGGTTATAATGATCAGATATTTGATTATAAATAGTCATTTGAAAGCTAAAAATATTTCCTACATCATAGTATTTGTTTTATGATTTTAAGACATTAAATAAATTAAATTATTTATGACATAATAATGATGCAGCGATGACATCATTATTTGACTATTTAAATAAAATGGAAGGATAATGTAAAATCTATGAACTACACCTGGCCAAAACCAATTGGATTAGTTTATTTCGAACCCTTATCACCTTATCCTATAATTATATCAATGTGGGACCTTTTAAAACCGAAAAACATTTTCAAATAAAGTAATATTTCTTTACTTTCCAAAAGTGCCCCTCCTCTCCTCTTATAAAAGGCCCCCACCTCTACCTCATTTCACACACTACTCAAGCCTTTGGCTCGGCCAACCCCTGACCATTTACTCTCTCCAAATCCCTCTCCTCATCCTAGAGGATTACCTTTGGGAATAATCCTTTCAAAGGAAGCCTTTAGGCTCAAATCAAAAGGAGTTACACTTTTTAAGGTAATTCATTCTCTCATGTTCATTTGTTTTATTTTGCTTCTCCAACCCCATAAACTCTTTTTATTTACTACTTTTGTAACAAAAAAAGTATATTCAATATACTAGGATGTTTTTATAAGATTTATTTGAGCTACACTCTCACACAACTACATCAAATGGTTAAAGAACATACGGTTTCCGTGGATGGTGAAATTCTGCCTCCCAAAACGATGATTGTTCAATACTCATTTAACACCTTCAATGGTGGCCATTATGATGTCACTATTTTCATATATGATATATGATATATTTATTTTTTCCTTAAGCTTCTGTTTTTTTTTCATTTTGGGCATACCTTTATGGTTTCCATTATGGGTAAACACGATATCTTCATTTTAGGAAGTGCGGACTACCGCCCCCTGAAAGTGATTTGATTCGTTAAAACCATATATGGGATGTGTAAAGGATAAAGTTAAGGATATTATATATGTTATTATACTGGAATTATAATATACTCTTATATCATTATTATTCCATTCCAGAAAATATGAAATAGAAATGGAAGTAGCGTTCATGCGTACGTACGGCTTACTGTCTCCATGAACGGTGCATTTCATTTCTTACCTCTAAATGTGATGTAATATTATAAATACATGTATATGATGAATATATATGATATATATGCTATACAAATCGTTAATATCATTCTGGATATAACTAACCTTTGAACAAATTAACAACATGTAAGTGTACGAAGTCTATTTTTGACTTAAGAACCAAATACCGACAAAATGAACACTATTAAATTAAATGATTACATGATGTTCATAACATGGTATAAAAGGAATAATGAACTTTAAAAAGGTTCATAATCAAGTATATATTAACTCAAGTTTATTATTCAGGAGATTAAATAATGGTCGGGTCAAGTCGGATACGAGGTATGGGACTTCGTCTCAATCTCTTTTCATTGAGGCATATTTTGTTTTATACACAACCTTCTTTTATACGGTGTATAAACCCCTTTGACTTTTACGTTTATCCAAAAGGAATATTTTTTATTCGAAGAGTTTTACTAAACAACAAAAGGGAATTCTTTTGTCATACGTATCCGGCGACAACGACTTCTCCGCCGCCGTGACCGTTATTTGAGTTTCAGCTTCCTCTACAAGTCATACCCTTTTTTAAATGAAAAATAAATACCATGTTTTACTTTGGTATTAAAAATGGTTTTCATAATGTTTTTATTTTATCGATGTGTTGTATTGATATCTTGTGATTGAAATGTGGAAATGTTATGTTTCCTTTATGCATGTTTTAGGTGATACGATTATGTTATGGTTCTTGGGCATTATTATGAAGACGGGTGGTTCCGTGATAAACTAAGGGCGGCTGAGCCCGATATAGCTCTCCAATGCATTGGGTAATGCAAAGGAGTGAAACGTTAAGGTTTCTATGAAGAGATTTTAGGGAATATACTGTGATGGGTATTCCAAACGTAACCAAGAGGGTTACTCCCTACGTAAGAATGTTATGAATGCCTCAAGTTACCTTTATGTCTTATGATTTCTATGATTTATTCACGATTTTATGAGGTATGTTAAAGTGCCTATGTTTTATGGGTAAATTATGATTTCATTCTTATGTATATATGAACTCATGTTTCCTTTCCATGTTTTTTCTATAACCCATACTGAGTTTTTATGCTCATCCCAAGTTTTTGAAATGTTTTTCACGGGTCAAGGGAAAGGTACATGATAAGATGATAGAGTCAAGGATGTGTCAAGAAATAATCCATGTTTTATTTTAAATGTCTTTCCATTGATGGGAATGAAGAATACTATCTTTATGTAACCACTTTGATTATATGTGGAATGTAATGCAAGTTTTATGATCTAATTCTCTAAAAATATAAACCCGAAAAGATCCTCAATGTGTAATATTGTAATAACTCAAGATTAAGTAAGGTTTAAGGCTGGGGCCTTATAGTTGGTATCAAAGGGAGGTTTAGATAACTTTAGGAGTTAGAATTCTATTAAATGATTATCCAAAAAATATTTTTTTTTAAATGGTATAGCATTTAAAGATTACCATGTTGCTTCATCTAAGACATGTTTGTTCAAAATGGTTTTCCGCAGAGGAAACAGGGAAGCAGTGCTAGGAAGGCATATAGAAGGAAATAACCTTCCGAATCAGCATCCTGAGATGGTCAGAATTGGAACTGAACAGTTTGTTGTAGTAATGGCGCAGTTTACTCAAGCGATAAATGGCGGTGGTATCCATGCACGAGATCAGCCAGATCAACCGCAGAGGAACATGTCAGTGGTGGAACATTTCATGAGGCAACATCCACCATCATTCCAAGGATCATCTGACCCTGTGCTAGCTGAAGGGTGGATTAAAGAACTGGAGAAGATTTTTGATGTCATGGGGTGTTCAGACAATCAAAAGGTTAGTCTTACTATTTACCGTTTGGAGGGTGAAGCAGATCAGTGGTGGTCTATGGTTAAAAATATCAGGGACGCCGATGAGATTGATGCTCTTGACTGGGATGAATTCAAAGGTATGTTTCTTGAGAAGTATTTTCCTAAGGCTGTTCGACTTAGGATGGAAAATCAATTCTTGGAATTGAGGCAAGAGGAAGACTCAGTGGCTGCCTATGA
Organism: Viscum album; assembly: GCA_963277665.1. NCBI lineage: Eukaryota > Viridiplantae > Streptophyta > Magnoliopsida > Santalales > Viscaceae > Viscum > Viscum album. The sequence continues at coordinate 1,220,456,624 of OY728130.1, forward strand.
AGAAAGGTTCACTCGATTGGCAAGGTATGCTCCAAATTTTATCCGGGACCTTGATAGTAAAATCAATCGTTTTTACTCAGGATTAAAGCCAAAATATCGAAGGGCATTAGCTTCTCGTGAGTTTAAAAGTTATGAAAAGCTTGTTCGATGTGCTGAGAAGGTGGAAATGGAGTTTGCCGATGACCAAGTTTTCTATAACAACCAGCAGAAGAAGAGACCGAGGTGGCAGGAGAAAGGTAAGAATTCTTCAAAAAAGTCTGATGGTAAGAGAACTAAGTTTCCAGTTTGTGATAAATGTGGAAAAATTCATGCTGGGGAATGTCTTCTGAATTCTGGGAAGTGCTAATTATGTGGTAAGATGGGACATAAGGCTTGTGATTTCACTGAAAAGGATCAAGGTGAAGGTATGAACAAATTTGATTTACAGTTAGTGAAATGTTATAAGTGCAATGAGATGGGTCACTATGCAAACGATTGTCCGACAAGGAGCTTGAGTGATGGGAAGCAGTTAGACTACAAGCAGAAAGGGGTGGTGAAATCCTTTGCAACTACTTCAGCAGATGTCGGGCCATCAAATGAAGTTGTATCAGGTACTTTGTTTGTCTTCTCAGATTATGCCAGTGTGTTGTTTGATTCGGGGTGTACACATTCTTTCATCTCTGAAACCTTTTCTAGTAAAATGGGAATACCATCTCAAGAAATGACTGGTGAACTTTTGGTAAAAACACCTGGGGGGAATGTTGAGGCAAAAAGAATTTATAAGAATCTTCCTATCCTTATCTGTGGAAAGAACCTACTTGCAAACCTTATTGTTCTACCTCTAGTAGAGTTTGATGTTATCCTGGGTATGGATTGGCTCTCTATTTACCATGCTAAGATTGACTGTATAGCTAAAGAAGTTTCTTTTCATAAAGACTTTCAGTTTGTTTATAAGAATGAACCCTTACTTTTGATAACATATCAAGAGGCCGAGAAACTTGTAAAAGATGGAAATGAATGTTACCTTGCACACGTCGTTGAAAATAAAGGAACTGTTCAGATTAATTATGTGCCAGTGGTAAATGAGTATCCTGATGTTTTTCCTGATGAGTTTCCTGGAATAATACCAGATCGGGAAGTTGAGTATACTGTTGACTTAGTTCCTGATGCTAAGCCAATTTCAAAACCCCCTTATCGAATGGCACAAATTGAACTTTTAGAGTTGAAGGAGCAATTGCAATATTTATTAGAGAAATGTTTCATTAGACCTAGAACATCACCATGGGGTTCTCTTGTTTTATTTTTTAAAAAGAAAGATGGTTCTATGAGACTTTGCATTGATTATAGAGCCTTGAATAATATCACTGTTAAGAACAAATATCTTTTGCCTCATATCGATGATTTGTTTGATCAGCTCCAGGGAGCTCAGTTTTTTTCAAAGATTGACTTGAGATCGGGGTACCATTAGCTGAAGGTAAAGGAGTCAGATATTCCGAAGACCGCATTCCGTACGAGATATGGCCATTATGAATTTTTAGTAATACCTTTTGGGCTAACCAATGCACCTTCTGTATTCATGGACTTAATGAATAGAATTTTCCATGAGTTCTTGGATAAGTTTGTGGTGGTTTTCATTGATGATATTTTGGTTTTTTCTAAAAGTAAAGAGGAGCATGAAAAACATTTAAGGGTTATCTTGAAAACCTTAAAAGAAAAGAAACTGTATGGGAAATTCAGCAAGTGTGAGTTTTGGTTGCAACAAATTTCTTTCCTTGGTCACATTGTTTCTAAAGATGGAATAAATGTTGATCCTGTAAAAAAAAGTTGTGGAAGAATGGCCAAGACCCACAAATGTAACCGAGATTAGTAGCTTCCTTGGTTTGGCGGGCTATTATCGAAGGTTTGTTAGAAATTTTTCATGGTTATCTAGTCCAATGACTAAGCTAACTCGGAAGGGTGTTAAGTTTATCGGGACAAAAAAATGTGATGATTGTTTTCAGGAATTGAAAAGAAGATTGGTGAATGCTCCAGTTTTGGAACTACCTTCTAGGAATGGTGAGTTTGTTATATACAGTGATGCTTCATTGAAAGGACTTGGTTGCGTCCTAATGCAGAATGATCAGGTAATTGCTTATGCTTCACGACAGTTGAAAACTCATGAGGTAAATTACCCTACACATGATTTGGAATTAGCTGCTGTTGTTTTTGCTTTAAAAATTTGGAGGCATCATTTGTATGGAGTAAAGTGTGAAATATATACCGATCACAAAATTTTAAAGTATATATTCACTCAGAAAGAGTTAAACATGAGACAGAGGAGATGGCTAGAATTAATCAAGGATTATTATTGTACAATTCATTACCATCTGGGAAAAGCAAATAAAGTGGCTGATGCTTTGAGTTGAAAAAGTAATGCTTCCTTAACAATGTTGCATTTGGAACGTGATCCTTTGGTTAAGGATTTGATGAACTTTGGAATAGAAGTTGTTGGTGCAGGAAGTCCTTCTGTTTTGTTTCAGGTATCAGTGAGATCATCTATATCATATAGAATCAAGCAAGCACAGAAGCAAGATAGTGAGTTGCAGAAAAAGGTAGAGCTGGTTCAGAAAGGTAAGTTTCCTGAATTCAACATTGATAATGATTGCGTTTTGAGATTTGGGAAGAGATTGTGTGTGCCTTGTGATTCACAGTTGAAGAGAGAGTTGTTATGTGAAGCTCATAGTTCTCCGTTTTCAGTTCATCCAGGCAGTACTAAGATGTATAGAGTTCTGCGGGAGTATTACTGGTGGGATGGAATGAAAAGAGATATTGCTGATTTTACTATGAAGTGTTTGACTTGTCAGCAGGTTAAAGCAGATCGGAAGTTACCGAAAGGGATGCTTCAGCCTTTACCAGTGCCAGAGTGGAAATGGGAGAATATATCCATGGACTTTGTTGTTGGATTACCGAAGACATCTCGAGGTAATAATGCAATCTGGGTTATTGTTGATCGCTTGACCAAATCTGCTCATTTCCTTACTATACAAGATACTTTTTCTCTTGATCAACGTTCCCGTTTGTATCTTAAAGAGATAGTCAGGTTACATGGAGTTCCACTCTCCATTGTATCGGATCGTGATCTCAGGTTTACTTCTAACTTTTGGAAAGGCCTTCAGAAGTCGTTGGGTACTGAATTAAATTTTAGTACAGCTTTTCATCCTCAATCAGATGGGCAGTCAGAACGAACAATTCAGACATTGGAGGATATGCTACGAGCTTGTTCTATGGATTATTAGGGAAGTTGGGACCAACATCTTTCTTTGGTTGAGTTTTCATATAATAACAGTTTTCATTCCAGTATACAGATGGCACCATTTCAGGCATTATATGGGAAGCGGTGTCGAACTCCAGCTTTCTGGGGTGAAGTGGGTGAAAGGAAGTTGATGGGACCAGAATTGGTAGAAGAGATGGCAGAAAAAGTTCAGCTGATTCAGAAACACATGAGAACAGCTCAGAGAAGGCAGAAGAGTTATGTGGATAACCAGAGGAAGGATCTATCTTTCGAGGTAGGTGATCATGTTTTTCTCAAGGTTTCTCCTTGGAAAAGTGTGATGAGATTTGGTAAGAAAGGAAAGTTGAGTCCAAGGTTCATTGGACCATACGAAATTCAGGAGAGAGCTGGATCAGTTTCATACCGAGTGGATTTACCTTTGAGTTTATCTCAGGTACACAATTTTTTTCACATTTCGATGTTGAGAAAGTATATGCCAGATCCATCTCATGTTTTGAGTCCAGAGGTAGTTCAGCTGGAAGAGAACCTATCTTATGAGGAACAACCGGTCCAGATTCTTGACCACAGGGTGCAAGTGTTACGGAATAAGGTGATTCATCAGGTAAAGGTTTTGTGGAAAAACCACATGATTGAAGAGGCAACATGGGAATCTAAAAATGCAATGAGGGATAAGTACCCCCATTTATTCGATAAGTAAATAAATTGCGGGGACGCAATTTTCTAAAGGGGGAAGGATGTAACATCCCAAGTAAGTAATGAATAATAGATATTTTTATCTATGTTTATTAATGATTAATATAGTGTTATAGAGGCTTAAAATGAAAATAAATACAATCTTATGCATGGAATACACTAATATTCTTAAAAGATTGTTTTAGTGCCTTTTTATGGAAAACCATTTTTGAATCTATATTTTGACAATTTTATAAACTATTTTTTTCAAAATAAACATATTCTTTATGATTGGGACATCAAAATTTACCTTGTGTGAATTTTTGGTATTTTTCTGACAATGTTCACTTTTTAATGAATAGTGAAAAATACTGCATTTTACATCAAAACTGCTTTTTAATCTAATTTATTTATATGATTATATTATGTTTGGAATTGGTTTTGAAGTGAAATTTGAATATATTTTTACCATTTTATCCAATGGTGGTCATTGGAATCAATTTCACTTTGAAATTGGACTTAAACTAGTGTCAATCTTTTGATACTTATTGTTTCATAAAAACACGCTATTTGCTCTGACAGCGGGAATTAATTATTAAATTAATTAATGTGACTTATATGTTTTGAATTTTGTAAAATAGACTTCATTTTTGAATTCGGAATATCAAATATAGCTTAGGGTGAATTCTTGGTAATTTTTTGAAAAACTTCAATTTTTGATGAATAGTGAAACCACTAAGTGGTAATCAAGCAAACTGATTTTTCAGTTAAATGAAAGTTTACCACTAATGTGTATTGAATTTTGAAAATCCGACATACATGGTTGTCATTAAGAAGTAAAATGTGGTTCAATGAGATTAAAATAATTTTTTGGTGAATAGTAACTTATTAAGTTTTTAATCGCGATTAGTGGTAATTAGTGTAGTTTAAGGTATAAATAATGCTTTAATAATATGAAATGACCAAGAAACATGTCCCAACCTTATTGGTTGTGTCATGGCCGACCAAGAAAAGCCATGGGTCAACTTGGGGACCCCATGGAGACATTTTGGTTGGGAAATGACATAAATAACTTTTTATTTAATGTAAAAGTAAAAATGACACAAACATAATACGTTTTACGAAAATAATTTTTACATGGGGTTATAAAGATTAGATATTTGATTATCAATAGTCATTTGAAAGCTAAAAATATTTCCTACATCATAGTATTTGTTTTATGATTTTTAGACATTAAATAAATTAAATTATTTATGACATAATAATGATGCAGCGATGACATCATTATTTGACGATTTAAATAAAATGGAAAGATAATGTAAAATCTATGAACTACACCTGGCCAAAACCAATTGTATGAGTGGATTTAGAACCCTTATCACCTTATCCATGAATTATATCAATTTGGGACCTTTTAAAACCGAAAAACATTTTCAAATAAAGTAATATTTCTTTACTTTCCAAAAGTGCCCCTCCTCTCCTCTTATAAAAGGCCCCCACCTCTACCTCATTTCACACACTACTCAAGCCTTTGGATCGGCCAACCCCTGCCCATTTACTCTCTACACATCCCTCTACTCATCCTAGAGGATTCCCTTTGGGATGAATCCTTTCAAAGGAAGCCTTTAGGCTCAAATAAAAAGGAGTTACACTTTTTAAGGTAATTCATTCTCTCATGTTCATTTGTTTTATTTTGCTTCTCCAACCCCCTAAACTCTTTTTATTTACTCATTTTGTAACAAAAACAGTATATTCAATATACTAGGATGTTTTTATAAGATTTATTTGAGCTACACTCTCACACAACTACATCAAATGGTTAAAGAACATACGGTTTCCGTGGATGGCAAAATTCTGCCTCCCGAAACGATGATTGTTCAATACTCATTTAACACCTTCAATGGTGGCCATTATGATGTCACTATTTTTATATATGATATATGATATTTTTATGTTTTCCTTAAGCTTCTGTTTTTTTTCATTTTGGGCATACCTTTATGGTTTCCATTATGGGTAAACACGATATCTTCATTTTAGGAAGTGCGGACTACCGCCCCCTGAAAGTGATTTGATTCGTTAATACCATATGTGGGATGTTTAAAGGATAAATTTAACGATATTATATATGTTATTATACTGGAATTATAATATACTCTTATATAATTATGATTCCATTCCAGAAAATATGAAATAGAAATGGAAGTAGCGTTCATGCGTACGTACGGCTTACCGTCTCCATGAACGGTGCATTTCATTTCTTACCTCTAAATGTGATGTAATATTATAAATACATGTATATGATTAATATATATGATATATATGCTATCCAAATCATTAATATTATTCTGGATATAACAAACCTTTGACCAAATTAACAACATGTAAGTGTAAGAAGTCTATTTTTGACTTAAGAACCAAATACCAACAAAATGAACACTATTAACTTAAATGATTACATGATGTTCATAACATGGTATAAAAGGAATAATGAACTTGAAAAAGGTTCATAAGAAAGTAGATATTAACTCAAGTTTATTATTCAGGAGATTAAAGAACGGTCGGGTCAAGTCGGATACGAGGTATGGGACTTCGTCTCAATCTCTTTTCATTGAGGCATATTTTGTTTTATACACAACATTCTTTTATACGGTGTATAAACCCCTTTGACTTTTACGTTTATCCAAAAGGAATCTTTTTTATACGAAGCGTTTTACTAAATGACAAAAGGGAATGTTTTTGTCATACGTATGCGGCGACAACGACTTCTCTGCCGCCGTGACCCTTATTTGAGTTTCAGCTTCCTCTACAAGTCATACCCTTTTTTTAAATGAAAAATAAATACCATGTTTTACTTTGGTATTAAAAACGGTTTTCATAATGTTTTTATTATATCGACGTGTTGTATTGATATCTTGTGATTGAAATGTGGAAATGTTATGTTTCCTTTATGCATGTTTTATGTGATACGATTATGTTATGGTTCTTGGGAATTATTATGAAGACGTGTGGTTCCGTGATAAACTAAGGGCGGGTGAGCCCGATATAGCTCTCCAATGCATTGGGTAACACGAAGGAGTGAAACGTTAAGGTTTCTCCGAATATATTTTAGGGAATATACTGTGATGGGTATTCCAAACGTAACCAACAGGGTTACTCCCTACGTAAGAATGTAATGAATGCCTCAAGTTACCTTTATGTCTTATGATTTCTATGATTTATTCATGATTTTATGAGGTATGTTAAAGTGCCTATGTTTTATGGGTAAATTATGATTTCATTCTTATGTATATATGAACTCATGTTTCCTTTCCATGTTTTTTTTATAACCCATACTGAGTTTTTATGCTCATCCCATGTTTTTGAAATGTTTTTCACATGTCAAGGGAAAGGTACATGATAAGATGATAGAGTCAAGGATGTGTCATGAAATAATCCATGTTTTATTTTAAATGTGTTTCCATTGATGGGAATGAAGAATACTATCTTTATGTAACCACTTTGTTTATATGTGGAATGTAATGCAAGTTTTATGAACTAATTCTCTAAAAATCTAAACCCGAAAAGATCCTCAATGTGTAATCTTGTAATAACTCAAGATTAAGTAAGGTTTAAGGATGGGGCCTTATACGCATGATATCACCCTAATGTGGAGGGTGCGGGCCGAACAAACATGGCTCGACCCCTTTGCCTTCTTTGTGGAATTTGATGCTAAACACATCATGAGACCGGGATGATCGATTCTCATCAACAATGATTAAGGATCTAAGGCGATGTCTTGAGGAGTGCGTGGCTACTTCCAAAATGAGAATCGGGCCACCGGAACTCATCCGGTGACCCGCGGAAAGTTCGTCGGCAGATGGAATTGAAAAACATCACCCCATGGATAGCGGCGGCGTAACTGTAGTATAGGAGGAGTATCCCACGGCCGAAGGACCGCGACGGTGCAACGGCGGATGGTGCAAGCCCAGCCGTGAAGAAAACCGGCGGCTCGACCTGCTGGGTTGCTGGTGAAGGAGCGGCGCAACCGCACCGCGCGGTGGAAAAAAAAATGGGGTCGCGGACCATGGCCACAGAGGTGCAGTGGCAGCCGGTGCAAGGCCATCCGCGAGAAGTACCGGTGTCCCGAGTTGTTGGGTCACTGGAGGAGGTGCGACGCACCTGCGCCGCGCGGGAGGCAGCTGGCCGCTTGGCCAGCCAGGAACAGCAGGACCCCAACGCATGGGTCCTGCGTGACATGGACCAGCACCATGTGGCTCCAATTTTGGAACCCACCTGAATGGAAAAGCTGTTTGGGATTCTAGGGGGTGCGGCCTCCCCTTGGATGCGGCTAGGGCAGACCCCACGGGCCGCAGGCCTCGCGCGGGTCGGACCAAGAATGGGTCAGACCCAGCACGGGTCAAGCCGCCCCCGCGGGCCGGGCCACCCCCGCAGGCCGGGTCAGACCCTTGTCCGTACCCAGGTCGGGTCAGGTCAGTCTGACTGGGCCGGACCGAACTCGGACCCATTCAACATGTTTCTATTATTTTGCACATAACATGAGATACGGGTGTCTGATTGACGAACCGTCAGCGGCTACAGAAACCTTAGAGGAATACGGTCATTCTGGTATACCCCACTCAAATTTTGTACATATTTTATGTATGGATGGGTTGGATCAAACGTAAATCCAACCGGTCCCTTGGAACGGAAACGCCAATAACTCTTAGACCGGGCGTCTGATTAACGTACCGTCTGTCGCATTGTGTTTCTTTTGGAAAGACATATATTTTGGATAAATTAACTTGGGACTTTGTGGAATTTTATGTAACGACACTTGGCTTGATGAGCGGACCCTCTCAGAATCAAGAATGCTTTGTGTGGAACCTTATGGATGGCTACGCTCTGACGACTGTTCCTGGATCCTATGTGGGTTCGACAGCACTGATGAATGTTCCTAGATCCTGTGTGGGTTTGATAGCACTAATGACTTTTCCTGGATCTTGTGTGGGTTTGATAGCTCTGTCTACTGTTCCTGGATCCTGTGTGGGTTCGACAGTGGTGACGATTGTTCCTAGATCCTGTGTGGGTTCGATAGTTCTAATTTTTGTCCCTAGATCCTATGTGGGTTCGACAGAATAGATGATTTAGTGGCAACATCAAATCATCTATAACACTCTACGTGAGTTGTATACATGCATGAGTAGAGCCGGTAACTTTTGTGTTTACCTCATTATTGAGATGGGTTACTTGATAACTTAGGTATATGTATAGGCATATACCTAAGTAATGGTTATTCGTTGATTTCATACTCTGTGGTTTATCATTGGTTGATTTTCAGAGACCTTGTGGGTCTTGGGTTCCGTACTGAGTATCTTTATACTCATCCCTGCACGGGTTATGCCTGCACCTCATTGTATTGGATGCAGACGACGGACAGTGGTGACTGAGGCTGAGAGTACCAGGACTGGATGGTACCCGAAGGTAGACCATAGGATGTGTCGGTACACAGAGGAGATTGACATATGTAGATTGATGAGGAGGCTATTTGTACCTACCCTTTAGGTAGGATCTATGGTGGATGATCCAAGAGATTCTTTTCACAATTCAGTTGTTTTTTCCTTTTCAGTTGTACTTGGACTTTATAGTTGGGCTTGTATTTATAGCCCATTTGCTTTTCAGCAATCTTTTTTTATACATTTTACCTAGTGTTTTGTATCTATCTGGGTGCGTTTACATGTCATAAAGGCAATTTCTTCCCAGTTTTAGGGAATTACGCTTTTGGTTCTAGTTGTCAGCACCAGACCTATGGAAGGCGGGCTTGGGGTAGTCACAGCACGGGCCCTAGGGGATGGGTCGTGACAAATTGGTTTCATAGGAGTCGGTTCTACTGCAAAACATAGGACTCTGATATTTAATGTGGAGCAATAGTGTTAAGGATATTGAGTGTGGTTTTCAGTTTAGGTAATCTAGTGTTGGTGTGGCGGCTGACGTATCCATACACCAAGACCCTGACTTCTGATTTCTATCTCTCTGCAAGAAAACACTGATTGTGTGTCTATTTTGAATAGTTTTCTTTTTGATCTCTTTGTTTCAGCTCACCAGGTATAACTTTTTGACCTTGGAGCACATGTTTCTTTACAGGATGCCTCCATGCAGATAGTCATCGAGGGTTCCAGGATTTGTACGAGAAGGCATCCCACTGAGCGACGAGGCCTCGGTGCAGGGCTCTATCACAGCGGAGGCCCCAGCAGTACCACTACCTGTTGGGCCACCGATTCCACCAGCCCCAACAACAGAGAGTTCACACCGCCTAAGCACATTGTACGAGTTCCAGCGCTAGAGACCACCAAGGTATAGGGGAGAGATGGACCCGCAGGCAGCAGAGGATTGGCTGAGGCTGTGGTGAGAGTCTTCAGACTGGTATGGACACCAATAGACCTTATGATGATCCTTGCCATGAGTCTCCTTCAGGCAGCAACAGGCATATGGTGGAGCCCGATGCTCCATGTGCATGACGAGGCGACACTACACTGGGCAGACTTGGAGAGCTTGTTTCGAGAAGAGTTTGTCCCAGCCACTCTATGTGCAGTGCGGATATAGGAGCTACTTCACCTGCAGTAGGAAGGTATGATGGTGACACAATACTCAACAAGGTTCACCAACCTCTCGCGCTACTCCACATATATGGTACGGGACCTATTAATCAGGGCCCAGACCTTTGATTAGGTGATCAGGCGAGAGATCAGGGCTTCGGTGATCTCCCTCAGCATCTCGATGCAGGCTGGGGTGTTGGAGAGAGCCCTCTTAGTAGAGAGTTTACCTACTGAGTAGTCACCAGTAGTGAGACCCACCACTGAGCATCAAATAGCAGAGTCTTCTACAGCTGGCAGTAGACAGATGTCGTAGAGGTCCAAGCAGACCAGACTATCCAGTGGATGACCTCAGGACTTGGGTTCGGTTGTGCGAGGAACACGAGACAGAGCCAGTCATTTGAGAAACAGGCAGTGTTTTACAAGTGGTGGGTAGGGTCACATGGCTCGTGACTGTCTGAACCGTCGTTCGAATGATCAGATGACAGTTGAGGGAACTTCCAGGCAGAGGCAGAGGTTCGATCGAGGCAGTCTGCTGGGAGCAGGTGAACGTGGTAGAGGAGCTGGCCATGGAGCTGTCAGTGGATGATGTTTGGATAAGTTTCCACTAACACCACTAGGAGGTCCACCCCGACTGCAGGGAGCAGGTGGACATGCGAGATCTCAGCTCCAGGAAGTTAAGGCTTACGATCACGACGCTCTGGAGATGATTTGAGGTATGATCTGTGTCTACTTCACCATAGATGCAATTATTATAGACATAGATGTCAATCACTCTTTCATTGCCACTACCCTTGTTCGGAGCTCAGAGATTCCGACAGAGACGTTGGCTCGATCCTTATGGCTAGAGACTACTACGAGAGAAGATTCGACGATTACGTACTAGTGTCGGCAGTGTGAGATTACTCTAGGAGGCGGGAGCTTCGGCTGGGATCTTCTAGTAGCAGCGTCGAGGCCTTACAACGTCATCTTGGGTATGGACAGGTTATTTATAGTCCATGCTCAGATCGACTATATTAGGCACAATGTGCGGTGTGTCCACATGGATGGGACCAGGTTCACCTTCACCGGTGAGAAGGGAGCCTTTGCAGCGTAGGATGGACTTTCTCGGAGGAGATTACAACCGATCACTCATCAGTTGGCTTGCCTTACCCTTGGATCAGTTTATGTGGAGAGTCTGACTTATCCTATAGTGGTGGAACGGTACGCGGATGTTTTCCCTAATGATGTCATAAGTCTGCCTCCTCGCAGGGAGGTGGACTTCTACGTTGACCAGTACCTCGGGACGGTATGGATATCTACACCAGCATATCGGATGGCTCCCACTGAGCTTCATGAGCTGCGGGTACTGCTAGAGGACTTTCAGGGGAAGGGATTCATTTGGCCCAGTGTTTCTCCCTCGGCAACCCCGATTCTATTCACCAAGAAGGCAGATGGAATCTTGAGGCTTTGTGTAGACTACCTTCGCCTGAACCAGGAGACCGTGAAGAACAAGAACACACTCTTGAGGACTGAAGACCTCTTTGATCAGCTGAAGGGAGTGCGGTGGTTCTCGAAGATAGACCTCAGATCAGGCTATCACTAGCTCAGAGTTCGAGATGAGGATGTGCAGAAGATGGCCTTCAGATGTTGATACGTCCACTACGAGTTCTTGGTTATGCCTTTCGGCGTAACCAACGCTCCAGCAGGTTTCATGGGACTCATGACACAGGATCTTCCAGCCATACCTCGATCACTTTGTCTAGTCTTTACTGGCAACATTCTTATCTACTCGATTACTGAGGAGGAGCATTCCTACCATTTGTAGGTAGTACTAGACACACTCCTAGAGAACCAACTTTATGGTAAGCTATCGAAGAAACATTTTTGGATCCGAGAGGTTCACTTTCTTGGACATGTCATCTTGGAGGATAGAGTTGCAGTAGATCCAGTGAATATTGAGGTGGTACTTTCTTGGGAGCCACCCAGGAGTGTGACGGAGGTATGGTGTTTCTTGGGTTTTTCTGGATATTACCTGAGGTTCATACTAGACTTCTCTAGAGTTGAATCACCACTATCAGCCTTGAAGAAGAAGGGGAAACCCTTCATGCGGTCGGAGAGATGTCAGCAGATCTTTCAGGAGTTGAGGCAGAGGCTGGCTAGTGCCCCCATCTTGAGGCTTCCAAAGGAGGGCGTAGGGTATGTAGTCTACTGCGACACATCAGGGACCAGACATAGATGTGTACTGATACAGGAGTGAGTAGTGATCACTTATGGTTCACAACAGCTGAGACTGTAACACCCCAGGTAAATAAAGAATATGACATTTTCACATTTATCCATATTTGTGAATAAAATATTAATATAACGTTAAAGGGGATTCTATCCTCCATGGCGTACCCAGTACACAACAACTAGTTTATTGGGAATCTTACGTTGCACTCTAATAATAAAATAATATTATTTTAAATTGTAGTTAACGCCTAGCCGTTGTAATGGCGGGAATGAACAGAACTAACTACAAAATGATTATATATGTTTGTGAAATATTTTTACTTTTTACAATAAATTTTAGAGGATTAAAAATGCGAATGAATCCAATTTTAAGCGTAAACATTCTAATATTCTTTAAAAGGTCGGTTAACCGCCTTTTGATGACGAACCTCTTTTATATCCACTTTTTGGAAATTTTATGTGTTATATTTGACAAAATAAAATTCTTATTTATTATCGGGATATCAAAATTTACTTTGTGTAATTTTTTGGTATTTTTCCGATAAAGTTCATTTTTTTAATGAATAGGGAAAAATGTTGTATTTTAATTCAAAACCTCTTTTTAATATAATTTATTTATATGTTTATATTATCTTTTTAATTGGTTTTAAAGTGAAATTAGAATATATTTTTACCATTTAATACAATATTGGTCGTTGGAATTAATTTCATCTTGAAATTGGACTTAAACTAGTGTCAATCTTTTGATACTTATTGTTTCATAAAAACACGCTATTTTCTCTGACAGCGGGAATTAATTATTAAATTAATTAATGTAACTTATATTTTTTTAATTTTGTAAAATAGACATAATTTTTGAATTCTAAATATCAAATATATCTTAGGGTGAATTTTTGGTATTTTTCTGGAAAACTTCAATTTTTGATGAATAGTGAAACCACTAAGTGGTACTTAAAAAACTGATTTTTCGTTTAAATGAAATTTTACCACCTCTTTGTTTTGAATTTAAAAAATCCAACCTACATGGTTGTCATTAAGAAGTAAAATTTGGTTCAATGGGATTAAAATAATTTTTTGGTGAATAGTAACTTTTATGTTTTAATCGTGATTAGAGGAAATTAGTGTAGTTTAAGGTAAAAATAATGTTTTAATAATATGAAATGACCTAGAAACATGTCCTACCCTCATTGGATGAGTCATGGAAGACCAAGAAAATACATGGCTCAACTTGGGGACCCCATGGAGCCACTTTGGTTGGAAAATGACATTAATACCTTTTTATTTAAAGTTAAAATTAAAATGTCACAAACATGTGTTGTTTTACTAAAACAATTTTTACATGGGGTTATACATATCATATTTTTGACTATAAAAATTCATTGTGAATATAAAAATATATCCTACATCATTATTTGTTCTTATAATTTTTATATACCAAATAAATTAAATTATTTATGACACCATGATGATGCAGCGATTACCTCATTATTTAACGATTTAAATAAAATGAAAATATAATGTAATCTCTAAGACCTAAACTTGTCAAAAAAACTATTGGATGGGTGGATTTCAAAACCTTATCACATTATCCTAAAAATATATCCTTTCGGGACCTTTAAAATCCTAAAATCATTATATAATAAAGTAATATTTTATAACTTTCCAAGAGTGCCCCTCCTCTCCTCTTATAAAAGGCCCCCACCTCTACCACCTAACCCGCACCTCTCAAGCCTTTGGGTCGGCCAACCCCGGATCATTTCATCTCTCCACATCCCTCTCTTCATCATTGAAGCCTCAATTTGGGAATAATACTTTCCAATGAAGCCTTTGAGCTCAAATCAAAGAGAGTTACCCGATTTAAAGGTAGTGTCCTCTCTTGTGTTCTTATGTTTTATTTTGCTTCTCCAACCCTCTAAAATATTTTTATTCCTTTATTTTGTAACAAAACCAGTATCTAAAATATAATAGGATGTTTTTTTGTGAAGGGTTAGATCTACACTTACAAACACATTCATCTAATGGTTAAAGAACATACGGTTTCTGTGGATGGTGAATTACTGCCTCACGAAACGATGATTGTTCAATATTATTTTAACACCTTCAAATGTGGACATTAAGATGTCACTATATTTATATATAATATATAATATGATTATTTTTTCCTTAAGCTTCTGTATTTTTCATTTATGTCATACCTTTATGGTTTCCATTATGGGTAAGTGCGATATCTTCATTTTAGGAAGTGCGGACTACCGCCCCCTCAAAGTGATTTGATTCGTTAATGCCATATGTGGGACATATAAAGGATGGAATTAATAGTATTACATATGATATCCTATTGGAATTATAATATACTTTTATATAATTATTATTTCATTCCATTTAATACAAAAAAAGAAATAAATGAAAGTAGTGTTCATGTGTACGTACGGCTTACCGCCTCCATGAACGGTACATTTCATTTCTTATCTCCAAATGTTATGTACTATTATAAGTACATATATATAATGGATATACATGTAATATATTACATCTAAATGATTGATATAATTCTGAAATTATAATATATATATCTCTCATTTTTTTATAATTCCATTAATATGACAAAAAAAAAAGAAAGTAGCGTTCATGCATACGTACGGCCTACCGTCTCCATGAACGGTGCATTTAATTTTTTATCTCCAAATGATATGGAATAGTATAAAATGAATATATACTGGATTTATATTATATTTAAAACATAAATACTATTCTGGATATGATGTACCTCTAACTACATGGAAAGTTCTTTTCCAACAAGTTCGATTTTTACTCATGTACCGAACATCGACAAAAACCACTGATATGAACTCACTTTATTAACCAATTATTATAACATTATAATATGTGATATTAACTGAATAATAATCTTTAAAGAAGGTCCTTAAGAAATTATAAATTGAACAAACTTCATTACTCAGGAGATTAAAGAACGATTGAGTCATGTCGGACACGAGGTAAGGGATCCTATCCCTCCCTTTCTTTTTAAGTACTCTCCTTTATGTCACTTCTTTTAAGCACATCTTTGTAATGTTGGGGGATTTTCTTTTATATTAATCTTGCTTTAAATTTTATTTTAATATTATGAGAGACCCTATTTGACCCCATCAATCCATTTTTAAAGTTTAAAGTGACGTCGTTAGGCTGCCGAGTTTTCGTAAGGGATTTTTCATCTCACTTTTATTCCTGTGAGATTTATGCAAAATTTTCCACCATTTCCATTGAATGTTGTATGTACTGCCCATTATTATACTCCTTTTTTAATATAATTCCATTTATGGGTATTTAAATATTCATTTTATGACACTTCTTCAATGGGGTGTACGTTTCGAAAGTTACGCAAGTCGGTAAGGGAACCTTTCACCCTCCTCTTTTTAAAAGACTTCTTTTGTTATGTCTTTTAATTCACATAATATTATGTTTGGATATGTTCTTATATATCCTTATTGATGTAAATTATATTTACAAGTGATGAGATACCCTTTTTATATCTCATCAACTTATTTTCTGAATTTTTAAGTGACGCTGTTTGGCTGTCAAATTTTACCAAGGGAACTTTTTAACCCAATTTCGATTTCTTTGGGTTCAACATGTAGTTATTGAATATGTCATCCTTTGAATATGTGTGAATGAACTTTTATTGTTTTACACTTAATATCCACTTATATTGGGTGTATTTATATTTGTCACACATAATTTTGAGATTGGTTTATCCTTAATTTAAGGATACCTTCTTTATAAGGGATTTCATCACATTTTACGTTTCTATTGAGACTTCATTGTTGTTATGCACCAATTCACTCTTATATGGTGTATATACTGTCCATTGAAATATTATATCATGAATCCATTTATTCTCATGATATTTTGATTAAATGTTATTCCTAAATTTTGGTATTCAAGTGTCTCTCATTTTGCTAAAAACCCTTTAACTAAAATATCGTTTTAAATGTTTTAATGATTTATTATTATAAATATTTCTCATTAATATACATGTTTTCAAAATGGGTTTAAGGATTTATTTATATGGATATTAATAGTTTAAATTTTTAAAAGCTTCAATTTGGTATGGGACACTTTGATTTCAAAATCTCTTTATTAAATGTTTTAAATTATTTTGAAAATGGTTTTTAGAATGGATTCATTATCTTGAAATGTTATATTGTTATTGAAATGTGGGAATGTTATCTTTACTTTATGCTTAATTTATGTGCTGTGATTATGTTATGGATCTTGGGAATTGTTTATGAAGACGGGTGGTTCTGTGATAAACTAAGGGCGGGTGAGCCCGATATAGCTCTCAAATGCATTGGGTAACATGAAGGGGTTAAAAGTTAAGGTTCCTCCGAAGAGATTTAGGGAATATACTGTGATGGGTATTCCAAACGTAACCAAGAGGGTTACTCCCTACGTAATAATGTTATGAATGCCTCAAGTTACCTTTATGTCTTATGATTTCTATGATTTATTCATGATTTGATGAGGTATGTTAAAATTCTTAGGTTTTATGAGTAAAGTATGTTTTCATACATGGACTAATGTTTTCTTTCCATACTTTTATATCCCTTACTGAGCTTTTTATACTCATCCCAAGTTTTTTAAATGTTTTTCACAGGTCAAGGGAAAGGTTCATGATATGATGATAGTGTCAAGGAAGTGTCAATAAAGAATACGTGTTTTATTTTAAATATGTTTCCGTTGATGGGAAAAAAATGAATACTATCTTTTATGTAACCACTTTGTTTAAATGTGGAATGTAATTCATGATTTATGATCTAATTCTCTAAAACACTAAACCTAAAAAGATCCTCAATGTGAATTATTCATTTAATTCAATATTAAGTAAGGTTTAAGGTTGGGGCCTTATAGTTGGTATCAGAGGTCGATTTAGATAACTTTAGAGGTTAGTGTATTCTCTAAGAATAAGTGACATTACCATAATGGATAGGATTTCATAAAGAGTCCTAGTTTTAGATAAAGTGAATGAGTAAGTTAATCTTAGTTTTTATCTTCCTCATTAGTACATGATGTTTTTGTTGATATACTCACACTGACATTTCTGTTTTTAGTAAATGGATGGATCTAGAAGGCACCAAAGTGACAAAGGGTTTGAAGGAAACTATGGTGGTTCTCTGATTAAGAGACTAGATGAAATAGGGGATTCAATGAGGAATCTCGTGGTTGTTCTAAAACAACTATCAAGGAGTCATGATCAAACACCTGTACCTTGGTATGTTTTGTAATGCATCATGTACGAGATAACCAATAGATGTAAAAGTTTAGGTAATAATTATAGAGGTAACCATTACGGTTTATATGATCCTTACATTTGAGGTAATTGTGGGTTATTATATATTATGATGAAAAATGAAAGGCATTAGATAAACTTGATGTTAAAATATGTTATGATTATTTTTTAAGAGTTTATCTCATTTTGGAGAATGTTTTAAGAATTATATAGTTTCGGAAAAAGGACAACACACAGACCGTGTGACAACCCGTCGCGTCGGACAAAGCTGCGGGAATCGAACCCACAACCAAAGTGCGACTGGTATTTATTGCCTACCACTGGACTACGTGAAGTCCCTGGTTATTTTGACTAATTATTTTTAGTTATATGATTTTAGGAATCAAGAGTAAGTTTATTTTGGGTTATCTATGGAAATTATTAACCTATCATCGAGGATATGTGATTAGGTTAATTACTTTTCAATATGAGAATTTAAGGGCAACTGATGTTATTTGGAGATAAAAGTTAATTTGTACCTTGTAAGACTATGTGATTAAATCCTTAAAATATTTGGGTTTCAATATTAGTTTGGTTTACTTTGATTAATTTTATGGACAATTGTTTATCGAATGGTCTTCGTTGAACTTTGGGTTTTTTTGGACAAATTTTGGAGATTAAGAATAGATTTTCTTGTTATAATGGATTATACTTTTGTGGATTATCTGATCTCATACTAACAATTTTGGTTTTGGATTTTGTCTAAAGACATGGGAAATATATAGTTCTATTTTTTGGATTAGGTGATTCTCAAGAAGTTGATTATAGTACTCTTAATGTGAACAAGTTTTCCTAAATACTCGTCTTTTAGAGAAAATATGAGTTTGATTAAGGAATCTAGTAAAAGTTGAATGTATACATGACAAGTAAGTATGTTTCATTATGAATTAGTTGAGCTCAAAAATAAATTCCTCAATGAAGAGTAACTTGAAACAAAAATGTTGTATGTTAGCTTTTCCTAGTGGAGAATCGAATACCGTTTAACCCATCACAAGTTTGTGATGTTCTTATGGTTAACTTTATCCTAGACATGTTTACTATAACTCTCCCTCAGAACATAACCCTTTGTTATTTCCTCCATATCCATGTTTTCCTACAAGGATCCTAGTATGGGTTATCTCGGGTGACCTTTGTACTTATCTTTCTTTATTTTAAAGTGATTGTTTTACTGACTCTTGTTCCGATGTGGGATTTTCAATGAAGTTTCCAAGCCCAATTTTAAAATTACGAGGACGCAATTCCCAAAAGGGGGGAAAGATGTAACACCCTAGGTAAATAAAGAATATGAAATTTTCACATTTATCCATATTTTTGAATAAAATATTAATATAACATTAAAGGGTATGCTATGCTCGATGGCATGCCCAATACGCAACAACTAGTTTCTTGGGAATCTTACGTTGCACTCTAATAATAAAATAATATTATTTTAAATTGTAGTTAACGCCTAGCCGTTGTAATGGCGGGAATGAACAGAACTAACTACAAAATGATTATATATTTTTGTCAAATATTTTTACTTTTTACAATAAATGTTATAGGATTAAAAATTCAAATGAATCCAATTTTAAGCGTAAACATTCTAAAATTCTATAAAAGGTCGATTAACCACCTTTTGATGACGAACCTCTTTTAAATCCACTTTTTGACAATTTTATGTGTTATATTTGACAAAATAAAATTCTTCTTTAGAATAGGGACATCAAAATTTACTTTGTGTAATTGTTTGGTATTTTTCCGATAAAGTTCATTTTTTTAATGAATAGTGAAAAATGTTGTATTTCAATTCAAAACCTCTTTTAAATCTAATTTATTTATATGATTATATTATCTTTTGAATTGTTTTTAAAGTGAAAATAGAATATATATTTACCATTTAATCCAATAGTGGTTGTTGGAATTAATTTCATCTTGAAATTGGACTTAAACTAGTGTCAATCTTTTGATATTTATTATTTCATAAAAACACGCTATTTGCTCTGATAGTGGGAATTAATTATTAAATTAATTAATGTAACTTATATTTTTTGGATTTTGTAAAATAGACATCATTTTTGAATTTGGAATATCAAATATATCTTAGGATGAATTTTTGGTATTTTTCTGGAAAACATCAATTTTTGATAAATAGTGAAACCACTAAGTAGTACTTAAAAACTGATTTTTCGTTTAAATGAAATTTTACCACCTCTGTGTTTTGAATTTCAAAAATATGACATACATGGTTGTAATTAAGAAGTAAAATGTGGTTCAATGGGATTAAAATAATTTTTTTGGTGAATAGTAATTTTTAAGTTTTAATCGCGATTAGAGGAAATTAGTGTAGTATAAGGTAAAAATAATGTTTTAATAATATGAAATGACCTAGACACATGTCCTACCCTCATTTGGATGAGTCATGGACGACCAATACAATCCATGTCTCAACTTGGGGACCCCATGGAGCCACTTTGGTTGGAAAAGGACATTAATACCTTTTTATTTAAAGTTAAAATTAAAATGTCACAAACATGTGTTGTTTTACTAAAGAAAATTTTACATGGGGTTATACATATAATATTTTTTACTATAAATATTAATTAGAAAGAAAAACAGATTTACTACATCATGATTTTTTTTATAATTTTTAGACACTAAATAAATTAAATTATTTATGACACCATGATGATGCAGCGATTACCTCATTATTTAACGATTTAAATAAAATGAAAATATAATGTAAATTCTAAGACCTACACTTGTCAGAAACCTATTGGATGGGTGTATTTCGAAACTTTATCACCTTATCCACAAAATATATCCTTTTGGGACCTTTAAAATCCGAAATTCATTATATAATGAAGTAATATTTTATAACATTCCAAGAGTTCCCCTCCTCTCCTCTTATAAAAGGCCCCCACCTCTACCACCTTAACCACACCTATAAAGCCTTTGTCTCGTCCAACCCCTACCCATTCCATCTCTCCAAATCCCTATATTTATCATTGAAGCCTCACTTTGTGAATAATACTTTCCAAGGAAGCCTTTGAGCTCAAATAAAAGAGAGTTACCCGATTTAAAGGTAGTGTCCTCTCTTGTGTTCTTATGTTTTATTTTGATTCTCCAACCCTCTAAACTCTGTTTATTCCTTTATTTTGTAACAACACAAGTATCTTCAATATAATAGGATGTTGTTATGTGAAGGGATAGAGCTAAACTTACACACACATTCATCTAATGGTTAAAGAACATACTGTTTCTGTGGATGGAAAATTACTGCCTCACGAAACGATGATTGTTCAATATTCTTTTAACACCTTCAAAGGTGGCCATTAAGATGTCACTATATTTATATATGATATATAATATGTTTATGTTTTTCTTAAGATTCTGAATTTTTCATTTATGTCATACCTTTATGGTTTCCATTATGGGTAAATGCGATATCTTCATTTTAGGAAGTGCAGACTACCGCCCCCTCAAAGTGATTTGATTCGTTAATGCCATATGTGGGATGTATAAAGGATGTAATTAATGGTATTACATATGATATCCTATTGGAATTATAATATACTTTTATATCATTATTATTTCATTCCATTGAATACAAAAAAAAAGAAATGAAAGTAGCGTTCATGCGTACGTACGGCTTACCGTCTCCATGAACGGTACATTTCATTTCTTATCTCCAAATGTTATGTACTATTATAAGTACATATATATAATGGATATATATGTAATATATTACATCTAAATTATGGATATAATTATGTAATTATAATATATATATCTCTATTTTTTTTTAATTCCATTAATATGACAAAAAAAGAAAGTAGCGTTCATGCGTACATACGGCCTACCGTCTCCATGAATGGTGCTTTTAATTTTTTATCTCCAAATGATATGGAATAGTATAAAATGAATATATAATTTATATATATTATATTTAAAACATAAATACTATTCTGGATATGATGTACCTATAACTACATGGAAAGTTCTTTTCCAACAAGTTTGATTTTTACTCATGTACCGAACATCGACAAAAACGTCTGATATGAACTCACTTTATTAACCAATTATTATAATATTATAATATGTGATATTAAATGAATAATAATATTTAAAGTAGGTACTTAGTAAATTATAAATTGACCAAATTTAATTATTCAGGAGATTAAAGAACGATCGAGTCATGTCGGACACGAGGTAAGGGATCCTACCCCTCCCTTTCTTTTTAAGTACTCTCCTTTATCTAACTTCTTTTAAGCACCTCTTTGTTATGTTGGGGGATGTTATTTTATATTAATATTGCTTTAAAGTTTATTTTAATATGATTAGAGACCCTATTTTATCTCATCAATCCATTTTTCATGTTTAAAGTGGTGCCGTTAGGCTGCCGAGTTTTCGTAAGGGATTTTTCATCTCACTTTTATTCCCGTGAGATTTATGCTACATTTGCCACCATTTCCTTAGAGTGGTGTATGTACTGCCCATTATTATACTCCTTTTGAAATATAATTCCATTTATGGGTATTTACATATTCATTTTATGACACTTCTTCAATGGGGTGTGCGTTTCAAAAGTTACCCAAGTCGGTAAGGAAACCTTTCACCCTCCTCTTTTTAAAATAATTCTTTTGTTATGTCTTTTAATTCACATACTATTATGTTGGGATATGTTCTTATATATCCTTATTGATTTATATTCTATGTACAAGTGATGATATACCCTTTTTATCTCTCATCAACTCATTTTCGGAATTTTGAAGTGACACCGTTAGGCTGTCGAATTTTACCAAGGGAACTTTTTAACCCAATTTCGATTTCTTTGGGTTAAACATGTAGTTATTGAATATGTCATCCTTTGAATATGTGTGAATGACCTTTTATTATTTTACACTTAATATACAATTATATTTGGTGTATTTATATTTGTCACACATAATTTTGAGATTTATTTATCCTTAATTTAAGGATACCTTCTTTATAAGGGATTTCATCACATTTTACATTTCTATTGAGACTTCATTGTTGTTATGAATCAATTCACTCTTATATGGTTTATATATTGTCCCTTAGAATATTATTTCTTGAATACATTTATTCTCGTGATATTTTGATTAAATGTTATTCCTCAATTATGGTATTCAATTTTCTCTCATTTTGTTAAAAACCCTTTAACTAAAATATCGTTTTAAATGTTTTAATGATTTATTCTTATAAATAATTCTCATTAATATCCATGTTTTCAAAATGGTTTTAAGGATTTATTTATATGGATATTAATGGTTTAAAATGTTGAAATCTTCAATGTGGTATGGGACACTTTGATTTCAAAATCTCTTTATTAAATGTTTTAAATGATTTTGAAAATGGTTTTTAGAATGGATTCATTATCTTAAAATGTTATATTGTTATTGCAATGTGGGAATGTTATCTTTACTTTATGCTTAAGTTATGTGCTATGATTATGTTATGGTTATTGGGCATTGTTTATGAAGACGAATGGTTCTGTGATACACTAAGGGCGGGTGAGCCCGATATAGCTCTCCAATGCATTGGGTAACGTGAAGGGGTTAAACGTTAAGGTTTCTCCGAAGAGATTTAAGGAATGTACTATGATGGGTATTCCAAACATAACCAAGAGGGTTACTCCCTACATAAGAATGTTATGAATGCCTCAAGTTACCTTTATGTTTTATGATTTCTAATATTTATTCATGATTTGATGAGGCATATTAAAATTCTTATGTTTTATGAGTAAAGTATTTTTTCATACATGGACTAATGTTTTCTTTTAAAACTTTTATATCCCTTACTGAGCTTTTTATGCTCATCTCAAGTTTTTGAAATGTTTTTCACAGGTCAAGGGAAAGGTGCATGATATGATGATAGTTTCAAGGAAGTGTCAAGAAAGAATACATGTTTTATTTTAAATATGTTTCCGTTGATGGGAAAAAACGAATACTATATTTTATATAACCACTTTGTTTAAATGTGGAATGTAATTCATGATTTATGATCTAATTCTCTAAAAATCTAAACTGGAAAAGATCCTCAATGTGAATTATTCATTTAATTCAATATTAAGTAAGGTTTAAGGTCGGGGCCTTATAGAGATAGCATGAGAAGAACTACGCTGCCCATGACCTGGATTTAGAAGCAGTGGTCATCACCTTGAAGATATGGCGACACTACCTGATGGGAAAGTGTTTTACCATGTACTCTGATCACAAGAGTCTCAGGTATATCTTATCTCAGAAGGACCTAAACCTGAGACAGTGACGTTGGATTGAGTTCCTCCAGGACTATGACTTCGCGATAGTCTATACTCCGGGGAAGGGGAATGTTGTAGCATATTCACTCAGTAAGAGATCTGGTATACAGCTGCTAAGAGAGGCGACAGAGCAGCTGGCTGCTTTAAAAATATCCTTTGTGGGCTGAGATGGAGCAGCTTTCCTTCAATCTCATATAGTCACTCCTCCACTTCTTCAGTGAGCCAGGGAGGCACAGCGTGGAGACGCTGACTACAAGACACAACATGCTCAGATATCCACAGTATAGGCACCTGATGGATTTTCTAAAGGTGGGGAGAACATCATTCTCTTTAAATTATGTACTATGGTGCCAGTGTCACTTTAGGAGGAAGTGTTGAAGGAGTTCCACACATCCCCTCTAGCGATACATCCAGGAGTGGAAAGGATGTACCAGGATCTCTGGTGATAGCACTGGTGGCTAGGGATGAAGAAGACAGTTGCAGAGTTTGTCTCTCGGTGCCTCACTTATCAGCAAGTGAAGGCAGGGAACCAGGTACCAGTAGGATTGGTTCAGCCTTTAGAGGTCCCATAGTGGAAGTGGGATGGGATATCCATGGTCTTTATGATAGGTCTTCCACATAATCTAGGGGTCACGACTAGATTTGGGTGATCGTTGACCGACTCACCAAGTCATCCCACTTCCTACCGATCAGAGAGCAGGGTTCTGTAGCGATCTTGGGACGCCTCTATGTGTAAGATATTGTACGGCTACATGGAGTACCCTAAAAAATTGTCTCTGATCGTGATGCACAGTTTACTTCCCGACTATGAAAGGGGTTACAGGAGCCTTTCGGGACGCAGCTTCGTCTAAGCACAACCTTCCATCCACAAATGGATGGTTAGACTGAGCGGACCATTTAGACCCTCGAGGACATGTTTGGTTCTTATGTCCTTGACTTCGGTCACAGCTGGGAGGATCACTTACCTCTGGTGGAGTATTCATACAACAACAGATATCACTCCACCATTGGGATGGCACCTTTTGAGGCGTTATACGGGCGATCTTGCAGATTACCCTTGTGCGGGACTTACCCTGGGGAGTCTGCACTAGTGGGACCAGAGATAGTAGGAGCTACCATAGAGAAGGTGAATATCATCTAGGAGTGGGTGAAGACTGCACAGAGAAGACAGACTTTGTATGCCGATAGGAGACGGAGACCTCTAGAGTTTGAGAATGGTGACCATGTCTTTCTACGGGTCTGACCTCGACGAGGTTTAACGATATTTGGCTGAGGAGGCAAGTTATCTCTGAGATTATTCGGACCTTTCCAGGTCCTCAATAGAGTGGGAAAGGTGGCTTAACACCTGGCTCTTCCACCTCAGTTGCACCGGGTGCACGACGTCTTCCACGTATCTCAACTGAGGAGATACGTGCACGACCATTCCCACATCATCGGCCATGGAGATCTTGATGTCGACGATGGGGAGACTTTTACGGAGGTCCTATTGGAGATTGAGGATTGAAAGCAGTGGGTCCTACGTGGATGGTCGATACCTCTGGTGCACATTCGCTGGCAGCATGAAAACCTCCAGGAGAGCACATGGGAGCAGGAGGCTCAGATGCATTCTCAGTACCCCCACTTGTTCCCCTAATTCGAGATGTAGCTTATGGGGATGTAAATACCTAAGGTGGGGAGAATGTAAAGACCCAGAATTTCCTTGGAATTTTTTTATTCTTAAATACATGGGAATTTTAAAAGTCTGCGAAAACTGATGGCGCGTGATTCCGAGGCCCGGTGTACCCAGAATAAATTTCTGAAGTTTTTTTCAGGTATGTTCAGTAAACATACAAGTGTGTTTTTATAACTTTTGAACCAGTACTTAGAATTGAAAGCTAAGGGCACTGTTGAACTCGTAGCGCCGGTATTCACATAAGAATACTTTCACCTCAATGGAAGTTGGTTGATAATGAAAGTTAGTTTTTGGGTTTTAATGAATAAATTAAATAAAAAAAGTTGTAGATTTATTTTTATTTTTGGTTGGTTGAAGCCTCCATGTGGAAGTTGTATGTGTGGACAACAACACATTAACCTCCCATGAGAGGTTATGGTGGTGTTTCCCACCCGGACCTAACCTCCTTTTCATGTTTAATATGCTGGGATCACCCGAGGTTAAAACCTCTTGAACACCCCATTAAGTGGGGAGAAACCTCTTGACCTCCCCACTTTATGGTTCCAATTACTTCTCAATAATTAATTGATCCAACGCTTCTAATTAATTAATTATCCCATTTGAATTTTGTTCCAACAATTAAATAATAGATAAACATAATCTATTACGTTGGTTGAAATTTGTCTTTTGGTGGGACTTGGGAGAGGAGAAAGAGCTTAGGGAGAAAAGCTCTTTCCAATGAAGAACGCCGGTGAGGATTGTCTTCAACTTCCTTCCTCGGAACCTTCTTCGACATAGGACGTGTTCATCCACAATGAATCGACGCCCGCTTTCTCGCACCAATGTCGACGATCAATGATCAAACGTAGGGGTTCAAACATTGTTTTGTTTCTCGTACTTTGTTTTTTATCGAGGATTATTATTTGAAGCCGCATGCTATCACCCTAACACGAAGGGCGCGGGCCGAACAAACACGGCCCGACCCATCCACCTTCTTTGTGTAATTTGATGCTAAATGTGGCATGAGATCGGGATGAGTGATTATATTCAATGATGATTGAGGATCGAAGTCGACGTCTCGAGGAGTGCGCGGCTACTTCCGGAACAAGAATCGGGCCACCAGAACTCATCTGGTGACCCGCAGAAAGTTCGCCAGGGGATGGAATCGACAGGAGTCACCGCGTGGATGGCGGTGACGAAAACCGTGCTGCTGGAGGAGTAGCCCATGGCCGACGGGCCGTGGAAGTACAGTGGCGGCCGATGAAATCCCGACCGTGAGGAAAACCAGCGGTTCGAGCTGCCAGGTTGCCGGGGAAGGCGCAGCGCAACCACGCCGTGCGGTGGAACAAAAAGGGGGTCATGGACCCTGGCTGTGGTGGTGCAGTGGCAGTTAGTGCAAGGTCGGCCGCGAGAAGGACCGGCAGCCCAAGCTGCCTGGTCGCTGGAGGAGGCGCGGCGCAACTGCGCCGCGCGGGATACGACTGGCCGCTCGGCCAGCCAGAAATAGCGGGACCCCAACGCATGGGTCCTGCATGATGTGGACCGGCTCCATGGGGCGCCGGTTTTAGAACCCACCAATACGGGTAAGTTGTTCAGGATTCCAGGGGGTGCGGCCTCCCCCCTGGACACGGGTAGGACGTACCCCATAGGCTGCCAGCCGCGGGACTCGCGCAAGCTGGACCCAGTGTGGGTCGGGCCGCCCACGTAGGCCGGGCCGCCCCCATGGACCGGGTCGGACCCCAGTCCAGACCCGGGTCAGGCCGGGTCAGTCCAACTGGGTCGGACCGGACCCAGACCCTTTCGACCTATTTCCATTATTTTGCCCGTAACTTGAGTTACGGGCATCTGATTGATGAACCTTCTATGGCTACAGAAACCTTGGAGGAAGATAGTTCTTTTAGTATACCCCACTCAAGGTTTGGACATAGTTGGGGTATGGCCAGGTTGAATAGAACGTAAATCCAACCGGGCCCTCAGAACAGAAATGCCAATAACTTTCAGAATGGGCATCCGATTGACGCACCATCTGTCGCATTGGGTTTCTTTTGGCAAGACATATATTTTGGATACATCAACTTAGGACTTTGTGGTAGTTTATGTAAAGACACTTGGCTTGAGGATCAGACCCTCCGGGAATCAAGCATGCTTTGTGTGGAACCCTGTGGCTGGCTGTGCTCTGACCACTATTCTTGGATCCTGTGTGGGTTCGACAGCACTGATAACTGTTCCTAGATCCTATGTGGGTTTGACAGCACTGACGACTATTTCGGGATCCTGTGTGGGTTCGACAGCTCTGTCTACTATTCCTAGATCCTGTGTGGGTTCGACAGCACTGACGACTGTTCCTGGATCCTATGTGGGTTTGACAGTTCTGATTTATGTCCCTGGATCATGTGTGGGTTCGACAGAATAGATGATTTAGTGCCTACATCTAATCATCTCTAACACTCTATGTGAGTTGTATACATGTGGGAGCTGAGTCAGTAACTTTTGTGTTTACCTCATGATTGATATGGGTTACTTGATAACTTAGTTATATGTACGGGATATACCTAATTAATGTTTATTAGTTTATTTAATACTCTGTGGTTTATTCTTGGTGGATTTTGAGAGACCATGAGGGTCTCGGGGTCCCTACTGAGTATCGTTATAGTCACCCCTACACGGGCTATACCCACACCTCATTGTATTGGATGCAGATGATGGACAGTGCTGATTGAGGATGAGATTACCAGGACTGGACGGTACCCAGAGGTCGATCATACGACATGTCGGTACACGGAGGATACTGACAGACATAGAGTAATGAGGAGGCTATATGTACCTACCCTTTGGGTAGGATCTGTGGTGGACGATCCAGGAGCTTCTTTTCACCTTTCAACTATTTTTTCCTTTTTAGCTGTACTTGTACTTTACATTTGGAATTGTATTTACGACCCCTTTACTTTTCAGCACTCTTCTGTTATATAGTTTACCTAGTGTTTTGTATCTATCTGTCTGTGTTTAGAGGTCATAAAGGCAATGCCTTCCTAGTTTTATGGAATTATGCCTTTGGTGCTTGTCACCAGCCCCTGGCCTATGGATGGTTGGATTGGGTTAGTCACGGCATGGGCCCAATGGGACATATCATGACATGATACCACCTACCTTAATCCCATTCATGACTCCTCCTCTGATATTGGCTTCAGGTTTGAAGAAAAACAGAATAAATCACCAGAATAAAAAATTCTCTAAAAATAGGGCATAATAGCTCATAATAAAATATCACAAGGGGTTTTTAGATAAATTATTATAAGAATTTATATGAGTGTATATCTTGCCATGAAGGATTTAACGTACTCAATGACATAGAAAACAAAGTTTGGATAAAAAGATATAAGAATCCCTAGGTGCATTCCATGGGGAAGCCCTCATGGAAGGAGGCCTATTGCATGTGGAAAAAGAGAGAAAAATAGAGGGTAAATTAAATATAAGGAGGGTAAAGACATCATTTTACCTAACTTTTTATATGTTCATATTTTGGTCACATGGTTAGCCAAGCCGTGCACCAATATTATCCAAGGGAGAACACCAGACGCATGGCTAGTGAACGGTTTAAGTAACCATGTGCAACATAAGTGTTTTTCCTCTTTCCAATGTTTAAGACAAGGATCATGTCCATGTGTTGAGGATCACATAGTTTATCCTCACCAGGCACCCCTCTACATCCTTCTAAAACACCCCGCACAGTGTGCCCAAACCATGTGGGCTCAGTTGCACTATTTGGTCAAACTATGTGCCTTGCCTATTTCTCCCAAAATTCAAAGATGTGGGATCCAAAAAATCACTAGATTCTCCTGAGACCATACTTAGGCTGTAGGGAATGTTTATTAATATAATATAAATAATTTAAATTGGAAAAAAATGATTTTTCCTTTAATGAAAATTCGGGTCATTATTGGTGATGTAAATATTTATTTTCTTTTTATATTGGAGAATGTACCGGATCCACTAATATAGAAATTTTTATAGACAAAGTTGAGATTCAAGTTATGTCTCGATATTTTATATATAAGGTATAGTAAAATTAATATATTTTTTAATGACAATGTGTCATGATTTTATAGTAAATCCAATCTCTATTTATCATTCCTTTTTATGTGTTGTGTAA
Source organism: Viscum album (assembly GCA_963277665.1). Taxonomy (NCBI): domain Eukaryota; kingdom Viridiplantae; phylum Streptophyta; class Magnoliopsida; order Santalales; family Viscaceae; genus Viscum; species Viscum album. The sequence goes on from OY728130.1 coordinate 1,220,486,715, forward strand.
TTAAAAGATAGTGGAAAAGATAAAACCCCTTAATATAAGACTCAGATTTTTTTCTAATTGATTATCATCATGAATTCTTATGTGTGGTGATGATATGTTAAGAATAGTGTAATTATGATATTTTATAGTGATACACTAAATATTCCCTCATGAAATTAAAAGTGTGACTTGTTATATAGATAAATCTAATAAATTATATCACATGGAATTTCATATATATAGTCATTAATACTCTTCATGGTGTATTCTTATATTAATCTTTATTACCTACATTTCCAAAGTGTCTTCACATTTGAACCTTGACAATTGGATAACTAGTTTAAATTATTCTTCATGTTTAGATAACTATGATTGGTTGGGTATGTAGAAAATCATGTGGTTGGTATAGGGAAACCAATATGGTATTTATCCTCCAATAGGACAGGTATGACATCTTAGACATCGATTTAATTAAACCAAGGAAATGTGTGGAAATTACTTTTTTAGTGAAATTTGATGTTTTAATCTCCCTAGATGATATAAATTTGTTCAATAAATTCATTCTTGATAGTCAAATTCATATAAATCAATAAAATATTAATTATATTATACTTGATTATCATATTCCAAGTCTAATGGTCGAAATTGATATCATGGATATAGGGATTATATAGTATGCATATGATGTATGAAGATACATTTGATATACTTGATAATATATATATATATATATATATATGTGTGTGTGTGTGAGTGTATTTAATAGAGATCACAGAAGAAGCCTTTATATCTTGAGTAAAAAACAATTTTATTATAGGAAACTCTTTACTTATGTTAATGAATTGGGAAATTTAAAATTATTATGAGCACTATAAATCCCTATAGTTTAACACAATAATGATATAGAATAATAATTTATTAGGTGTAAATAATTTTCCAAAAATGATAGAATTGGAGTGGCAATCTTATACAGATGAGTTTAGATGGATTTAAGAGTTTTGTAATGTTTTTCATAATGTCAATGAGACTTAAGTGAAAGTATAATTTTTAAAATATATTTATAAAATAATTATAAAGTTACCAATGATGTGAGGACATCATTTCTCATTTTTTAAGCTACAATGTAGAAAATGTTATAATGACTTCATTACATGTGTTCTATATCTGGTTTTTCATATCATTTAGCTTTTTCATATTTATTTCTTCAAAGATAATTATTAAACCATTGATATTATAACATATCCCATGATGATTCATTACTAATAAAGTAATTATAAATGGTTTCAATAATTACTTATATAAATGAGTTAATCATTATGATTGTTATAAGGTGTATAATTCAAGAGGAAGAATTTTTTTTACAAATTATAAGGTTTATATATTAATTTCAAAAACACTATAAAATTAAGTATTACATGCCTCATTGGAAAGTAATTGAGTTATATATCAAATAATTTAATTTTTTTCATATTAATTTATTATCCTAAGGGGGTTTCTAACAAGAAATCGGTGGTGTGTGGTTCCTATAAAAAAAATATTTTTGGCTATTCAATAATCCAAATTATTTCTTTGGAGGTGATTAGTGATAGTAGTTTCTAAGGAATTTCTATTAACCCCACAAATTATACAAGTCATAAGATGAATAGTAAGATATTTATTTTATATGTTAGTGTTAATTTATATTAAGAAAATATTTTCACACTAAGAGAAAAAAAATAATTTTGGCTAGTCTTTCACTACATTTTGGGTAAGAAGATAACCTGTAAAACCCATCAATTCTAGTAAGGGAAAAGAAAACATTTTTAATTTACATAACCAAATTTCATAGGTTGAAAATTTAAAAATATATATACTAAAGATCAATTTCATCATTTTTTTCAAACTAAATAATATTAATTTGTTTTAAGATGTAGATGTATGTATTGTTCATAACCTCCAGTCAATTGATGAGGAGAATCATGATATTCCATATGCATGATTTGTGTTCCATTTTATTTATCATTTTAATCAAATCAAGATTTAATTTTTTCGATAATTTTAAATACACAGAAATTTAAAAAAAAAGATAAAATGATATTGGGTTGTTATAAAAATTTAGGAAAATGATTATTGGAATATTTTTGACCTATGTGAATGAATCATGCATGAGTAAAAGGTATGATATTCTCAGAATGATTGAAATTATTTTCTAAGTATGTATATTATTATTTTTAGGTGTGGGATGTGTGTAAAATGGTCAAAAAATAATATACGGACATTTTTTATCACATATATTTTGGAAAATAATTCTTATATCATTTTCAATTTATAGGAATGAGTTTCTTGTGAATCAAATATATGGGATTTTGGGAATAAATTAAAGTATCATTTATGTGTTAATATTTTTTATCTGAAAAATATGTGTTGAAGAATAGAAAATTATAAAATGATATTAATTTACTATGAAAATTTGGAAAATGAATCTAGATTCGTTTTTTAATATTATGAATATAAAATGCATGAATCACAAGAATAGGATATGATAACCTGTATATTTAATACACCTCAATCCATGGTTTTTTTCATAAATATACGCTTAATAAAATCCCTAATGTTTGTGAGGTCTATTATATTTTGGTAATCATATACATATAATAATAACTTGAAACATGAGAATACCAATATTATTTAAAAACTCCAAAACATGCCCTTATATTTCATCAATCTTCTAAAAGTACATAGGATAACTTGGTAAAATACATATGAAATGGGTGAGTAATAAAGTCCAATGATGGAGTAATAAAATCATCAAATGATGAAAGTAATACAGGTGTATCAAGTGGAATATTAATGTTATATAAACTAGTAAGAATCGTAAACATGAACATCAATGCATGATATAAGATAATAACATCACGACACCATAACAATGTGGAAAAAACATAAAACACGATATCATAAGAATAATTTAAGTATAACCATTGAGAAATAATAACATAGTGTTCTTATGATACCTTATCATGAACCATATATGGTATATCATTAGATAAAAACATTACCCAATTCATTGGAGGGCTATATAATTCCAGACCCATCGGTCACATCCATATCATGTACATGAATCTGTGTTCCACATATGTCATACAAAAGAATAATATATCTCATCGCATTTAATCTTTCAATTAAGGTATTTTGGTTACATATATGGAATTCCCTAATAAATAAAGTATAGGACCATAACTTAAGTATGGGGATGGGTTTCCACAATAAAAAAGATTGGTATGTAAAATCGTGGGATAATTTCACCAGCATAACAGGTGTCCATAAATTTTCATAGAAGGGATTAATGATAGTGATTTTTGTTACCTCATTAAATTGGAATCATAATTAAAGTCAAAGGGATGTGTAAAAACACATTAACATATTAATAATTTGAAATCAAAATTGCTTAGTACAAAGAAACTACATGAAATAATGGAAGATGAGGGAGTCTCCTACCTTGAGATGGTACTAATAAAATCTTTAGAGGAGCTTATTAAGAGATTCGTAACAATATGGGATGGATTTATAGAGTTATAGGGAGAATAAGTTTATTATTATTGGGTTTTTAATGAATATGAGTGGGAGGTTGGGTGGGTATTTCAAGAAAAAGAGAGGGTAACTATTTTTAAATTTCCAAACTTATGTTTTCAAACCTATATGGTAAAATAATAAACATGAAAAACCTTACCACGGTTGATTCCCAATGTTTCTATCAAATGAATTGGTTTTTAATATTTTATAATTTTAAAAACCAATATCCTTAAAATAATACCATTGGTATTGTGGAAGTGAGTCATGTTCGTAAAGAATTTATATTAAAATCTTAAAATATAATATAGGATATGGATGATTCATTAATGGTTTATAAAATTAATCAAATAACTTAAAATTACATTATTTTAAAGGTGAAAACTATTTTAGGTTAGTGATTCCATTTATAGTATTTATTACATCACTTTTGGGATATTATGTTGTCATAATAGAAACTGTATATCAATACCATATTTACTTTTAACCTCAAACACTGACAGTATTTACCATTAAATAATTTAAATATAATATTTTTCAAAATAATATTCATTTTATCAATATAATTATATAATATATAATAATTAACAATTTTAAATCAAAATACTCATTTGTTGAGAAATACTATTTTTTACAGTAATAATATTTTTCCATCCATTATAAAGATTATATTAGAAATAATTAAATTATATTATCATTTTTCTATAAATAAAAATTTTTAAATAATAATTTTTTATTAAATTAACATGTATTTAAAAATTCATGAATTTATCAAAAAGTGTATTTGAATTAAAACCATATATTTTCCAAAAGTAAAATTTCATTTTCTTCATATTGAAATATAATTTTCATTAAATCATTTATAATTGTATATATTAAGTAATAATTTAATGGTATAAATATAGTAATTACTTTATTAAAACTAAAAAATATAAAAAAAAATTATACTACTAGGGTAGAGATACATAACCATTTATTACACCAGTTTACATCCTAATGGAAAGTTGTGTGATGGTGGTGCTTTCTTGGGGTGGTTTGGAAAACATGGTTTGGGTCATGATCTTGATAATCATGAAATTTACTATAAATGGTTTCACTAGTGTTTAGTTATTGAATCTAGTCTTTTTCTTGGTCAATGGAAAAGCCAAGTTATGTCATCCCACTTGAAAACTCTCATAAATGGGATTTATAGGGTACAATCATACTGGTCGAGGCCAATGCTTCTTCCTTCTGTGTCAATTGGAATTTCTCATATCCCTTAACATACTGATATTAATGATCACTATTAAATGAATATATTTTCATTGGTAATGGTTCTTAAATGTATTTTAAGTATGAAAGGCTATATTTTATAACGGTCCAAAATAACCAAATCAGTGCATGTGTTTTCTATATCTACAACAATTAATAGGGAATTTATTCATTCAAAAAGTGAATTTCATTTATTAAAGTTTGGTTTATTACATGATATGATAATAATTAATAAAAAATTCAAATAATTAAATTTCATTTTTAAATATGAAATGAGAAAAAAACAATAAAAATTGATCAAACTATTTCTTTTTTTCATATAAATCCTCAAAAATTATTCTTTATTAATTTGTGATATTGTGTATGAATTATATTACTTAGGAACATCAAATGATCTAAAATTAAATTTACGAGTTAAAAGTTATATCTATATAAGAAAAAAAATTAAAATATTTAAAATTACAAAATGGTCTTGAATATTCATAAAAACTTGTGCCTACAGAAATAGATTCACTTTTTATTTTTAGTAATGAACCCCATATAAATAAAAAAACTATGTTCATTGTAGTTATTTAAATTTAATTTTAATAATTATAGATTATTTATTATTATCAAAAAATATTGTATGTTCAATAATGAAAAAAACAATATATGTTTATTACAAAAATTTAATAAATGATCATCAAAAAATTTATAACTTATAGGAACTGACCACACATGAATTAGATTTTTTATATTATCATAATGTTTAAATGTTCTTTTAAAGTATTAACATTATTTTTTTAATATTCAGATATGAAAAAAATAATAAAAAAGAGTAAATTGATTTATTTTATCACAAAAATGTTGGAAAATTATCCTTCTATCATTTTTGAATTATAGTAAACAATCGTCTATGAATAATGAAATTATTTAAATGATTAAAATTTCATTTTGATGATTGAAATTAATTTTTAACTATAAAATGAGTTTCAAAAGTTTAAAAATGTTCAAACAAGTTTGGTTTGTCATGAAAATTTGGAAAATGATCCTAAAGACATTTATGACATTCAGTAGAAATTAGTTAGTGAATTTAATGTAAGGGGTTCTCAAAAGGGCTTAATGTTATATTTTATTAATAAATTATTTTAATAATTAAATTAGTATCGAACATCAGAAAATGAGAAATAATATTTATTTTAAAAAAATAGATAATTATTCATGATTTATTTGGGACCTGTAAAAATAAACCATGCATGAATTGGATGCATGAGGTTCTCAAAATGATTGAATTTTTCATTTAAGAATAAAAATTTATCTCTAACAATGAAATGGTCATAAAAGTTTAAAAATTTAGTAAACAATGTCACCTGGTCTTAAAAATTTAGGATGATTATTTTGAAGTTAGTTTTGATCTAAAAGAATGGAATTATTTTGAATAAGATGATTGAGGTTTATAGAATTATTAAAATTTAATTTTAAAATTTAAAATTAATTTTTCAATTTCCAAAAATTTGAAAAATGATAAAAAATATGTAAAAAATCAAATTTTTATGGAAATTTAGATCAATGATACCCGAGTTGTAATATCTCAACCTTGTAAAGAAACTAAAAACTTACCTCAAAATTAATCTTAATTTTAATTATACTTTGGAAATAAATCCAAATTTCCAATGTAATATAAATAAGTATACAACATCACTCATTGACCAAAGGGAACAATGTATAACCCAACACACTATCCTTCAATATACCTATAAAACATGATGTACAGTGAAATATAATGAATCTAATTCATACATATTAACATAAGTGAAATTATATAATAGACTCCATGATATAAATATAATTTGGTATGATAAACAACCCTCCATCAAGGACATAAAATCTATTAGTCCCACTATACATCCTTAGTTCCTTCATCCCATCAAATGAAGAAATTCTCCCCACAACATGAAACTCAATAAAAATAATCTACATATGCACCAAGGTTCACATAAATGGGGGATTATTCTAACATTGAAGTATTTTCACAAGACTACCAATAAAACCCTTGAATGTTAAAATCCAAAATAATACAAATTTACTTTATCAAACATGCTCCAATCCAAAAACAGTTTTGAAAACAAATTTAAAATAGTTTTCTTTTCAAAAATAATAAATATTTGATATTATCCATAACCAAACCCATATAAACTTCCAAATTTTTCAAAAACTCTCTATTCACCTTTTTTGTAACACCCTAAGCTTCCATGGTACGCTCCTCTTTGAATAATAAAGCAGTGTGTGTTGTACGCAACCTCGAGTTCTAACACACCGCGACCAATAAAAGTAGCAGTTATGAATAGTAATACCCAATTTTTGAAATTATATAAATTTTATACTTCAAAATGTACTTCATTTTTGGATTTAGAATATTGAAATTAGCCTATGTTGAATTTATAGTATTTTTCTGAGAACTTCCAATTTTTGATGAATAGTTAAAAATACTTAAAAACAAAATTTTTAATCAAAATAATTTATATTGATAAATTATACTATTGAGTGGTTTTAAGGTATAATTAGAATATATTTTTACCATTTTATCCAATGGTGGTCATTAGAATTAATTTCACTTTGAAATTGGACATAAACAATTGTCAATCTTTTTATACATATTGTTTCTTAAAAATACGCTATTTGTTCTGATAGCGGGAATTAATTATTAAATTAATTAATTCAACTTATATGTTTCTAATTTTGTAAAATAGGCATCATTTTTGAATTTGGAATATCAAATATATCTTAGAGTGATTTTTTGGTATTTTTCTGAAAAACATAAATTTTTTATGAATAGTGAAACCACTAAGTGGTAGTTTAAAAACTAATTTTTCGTATAAATGAAACATTATCACTTCTGTGTATTTAATTTAAAAAATACTGCATACATGGTTGTCATTAGGAAGAAAAAATTGGTTCAATGACATAAAAATAATTTTTGGTGAATAGTAACTTTTAAGTTTTATTAATCGCGATTAAAGGTAATTAGTGAAATTTAAGGTAAAAATGATATTATAAAAATATGAAAATATCTTGACACTTGTCCTGTAATTATTGGATAAGTCATGGCCGACCAATAAAATCCATGGTTCAACTTTGGGGCCCCATGGAGCCACTTGGGTAAGAAAACGACATTAATAACTTTTTATTTAAAGTAAAAATAAAATTATCACAAACATGTATTATTTTACTAAAACAATTATTACATGGGGTTATATAAGTTAACTTTTCAACTATAATATTCATTGGAAATCTAAAAAGATTTCCTACATCATGGTAATTTTTTTATAATTTTTAGGAATTAAATAAATTTATTTATTTATCACACCATGATGATGCAGCGATTACCTCATTAATGAACTTTTTAAATAAAATGAAATGATAATGTAAAATATAAGACTTACACTTGTCAAAGACCTATTGGATGGGTAGATTTAGAACCCTTATCACCTTATCCTCTAAATATAGAATTGTGGGACCTCTAAAATCCGAAAATCATTTCATAATAATGTAATATTTCATGACGTTCCAAGAGTTCCACTCCTCTCCTCTTATAAAAGGCCTCCACCTCTACCACCTTATTCACACCTTCAAAGCCATTTGGCTCGGCCAACCTCTACCCAAATACTCTCTAAACTTCCCTCTCTTACTCCTAGAAGCCTCACTTTGGGAAGAGTTCTTCCCAAAGAATCCTTTGGCTCAAATAAAAAAGAGTTACCCGATTTTAAGGTAATGTCTTCTCTTATGTTATTTTGTTTTATTTTGATTATCCAATCCCTTAAACTCTTTTTATTCCTTTATTTTTGTGAAAACACTAGTATATTCAATATACTAGGATTTTGTTATGAGAAGTATTTTATTTACACTTACACACACCTTCGTCTAATGGTTAAAGAACTTACTGTTTCTGTGGTTGGGGAATTTCTGACTCACGAAATGATGATTGTTCAATCTTCTTTTAACACCTCTAATGGTGGCCATTAAGATGTAACTATATTTATATATGATATATATTATGTTTATTTTTTCCTTATTCTTCTGTATTTCTCGTTTATGGCATACCATTATGATTTCCATTATGGGTAAACGCGATAATTTCATTTTAGTAAGTGCGGACTACCGCCCCCTCAAAGTGATTTGAATCGTTAATGCCATATGTGGGATGTATAAAGGATGGAGTAAATTTTATTATATATGATATTATACTGGAATTATAATATACCTTTATATCATTATGATTTCATTCCATTAAATATGAAATATAAAAGAAAGTAGTGTTCATGCTTACGTACGGCTTACCGTCTCCATGAACGATGCATTTCATTTCTTACCTCTAAATGTTACGTAATATTATGAATGAATGTATATACAGGATATATATGATATATATGATATCTACATCATGAATATAATTCTGGAGATAACGGATATTCTACCACATAAACAACTTGTAATTATAAAAAGTTTATTTTTGACTCAAGTACCAATGATCGACAAAACGACCGTTATTAACTTAAATAATTACATAATGTTCATAACATGGTAATAAGTGATATAAAATGAATAATGAACTTGACAAAGGTTCTTAATCAATTGTAAATTAACTCTAGTTTATTATTCAAGAGGTTAAAGAACGATCGAGTCAAGTCAAACACGAGGTAAGGGAACTTCTTAACCCAATTTCCGTTCTTTGGGTTAATCTCCTACTTTCAAATTATGTCATGATATTATTATGTCCTATCTTGTAATTATACTTCCTTTTTGTGTACTTATACTGAATACACATAATAGATCTATTTTTTTAAAAAAATTATTCTTTGTAAGGGACTTCGTCTCAATCTCCTTTCATTGAGGCATAATTTATTTTATACACAACTTTCTTTTACATGGTGTATATACCTTTTACTTTTACATTTATACAAAAGGAATATTTTTATATGAAGAGTTTTACTAAATGACAAAAGGGGATGTTTTTTTGTCGTACGTATGTTTTTTTGTCGGCTTCCTCTAAAAGCCGTAACTTATTTAAATTGAAAAATAATTACAATATTTTAATTTACTTTTATTTTGGTATTGAAAATGGTTTTGAAAGTGTTTTTTTATATCAATGTGTTGTATTGATATCTTTATATTGAAATGTGGAAATTGTTTGTTTCCTTTATGCATGTTTTATGTGATACGATTATTTTATGGTTTATGATATGTTTAAACCTGTTCATATGGGGAATGAATTGGACTTAATAAGTGACGGGTGGAGCCCACTATAGCTCCTCGATGCATCGGCAGGTCTCATGAGACAAACTAGTGTCTTGGCAAGAGGCCTTGAAAAAATATTATTTGTAGTCTTGGAATGAGACCTTGACTATGTGGTTATTATGCATTCCAACATTATGAAAGTGGTTATTGATATTGCATGTCATTATTCGACTAGTAGAATATCCATGTGAATAAGTAAATAGCATTATTTCAATTTATTTTTTCCATATTATGCAGAAGTTCAAGTTTAAAAGGCTTTTGTTTTAGTTATACATTGCCTTAAATGTTAATGTTTATTTATGAAATCTTCCGCAATATTGTTATCCTTACTGAGCATCTGAGCTCACCCCTTCAAATGTTTTAATTTTTCCAGGATGTGAAGAAGTATATTATGAATGACCTGAAGGGATAGTATGAAGGGATATTAATACAAGATGTTTTTGTAGTTTTGTTTTACTTTATGATGTAATGTAAGACTTATGAATGTATCTAGTGTTTCCAAGGCTACTAAACTAATCGGTCTTTCGATACTTGATCTTTTGTGATCATTCCAATGTTACGCAATAATGCACCAACTATGGGTAACTGGGGTCGGGGCGTTAGAGTTGGTATCAGAGGCAGTTTAGTACTAACCTTGGATGCTTTATTTAGATAAATTCTAATTATAGCACATAGACCTAAGATAAACTTTGAGGATTAGTATAGAATAACTTATTAGAATTTTTGTATTATAGATATTTTTTGAGTTTTCCGAGCAATACATCCCTGTCTGAATACGAGCAGGTAGAGGCGGCTCTGGCACAGATGTACCTAGGGGTAAAACCCGAAAACACCGCTTTAAGGTAGACTCGAACGGTAACTGGTGCACAACAATGGGCTTTGCTGCACTCTTGGTTACGACACACCTGGGGGATATGATTAGGATAATTCTCATTTTCTTTACAAACCACTCTGAAGGATTATGAGTATATACTTCCTTAAAGAAAACATTTTTATGATTATGGATTACATCCATAAACCGTTCAATTTACATTAAGTATTTTACAAGTTTGGAATTATTCATTACAATTCATAAACTAGCCTAGTTTATGCCATTGTATAGAAATGGATCCCAGTAGAAGGAATGTGAACTCCAGCAATACGTATGATCCAAAGAGTAAGAAGGATTGTATCTTTCACGGTATTAAGCCAATATTTAGAAGGGAAATAGTCTCCCATGTGTTCTCAACATATGAAAAAATAGTATCATGTGTTAATAAGAAAGTAAAGAATTATCTGAGTCCTATGGCTTTGAATCGAAGCAAGAGAAGAAAAGGATGGAAGAGAGAATGATGGATAAACAGATGAGGGGAAAGAAGAATTTTCCAATATGTGATATCTGTGGGAATATACACCTTGGAACTTTCCTGAAGATAATGGGAGTTTGTTATAAGTGTGGAGAAAAAGGACACCAAGTGCATGACTGCAAGGGTAAGAAAAAGGTTTCAAATGTACAATGCTTTATTTACAAGGAGTGGGGACACTCCGCAAACTAATGTCCAAATCATCATAGTATGCCCCAAATGATGTTATTGGATAATAATCAAGTTATGATACTACCACAGATGAGGAGGAATGATTAGATTTCTTATGTTGTTATTAAAGAATTATGTCATTTGAGTGTTGTATCAACAATGTACTGGTTATAATAATTATGGAGTATATAAGGATTGTACTGCAGTACTATTTCATCAAAGACATGAGATTGTGTGGAACCAAGAAAAGTGACTTAATAGAAGGTTAAATTTTTGGAAAATATATGGTTGAGAGAAAGATAAACCATAATATGGTTCTGATAACGAGATAGTGATTTTATAATAATACAAGATTGATTTGGATAAATTATATTGGATATTCTTGACTTCCTTGAAACTGATTAATGATTTGAATACATTTTTGGATAGAAGGAGTATATCTCGTATTCTATAAGGAATAAGGGATCATGAATGTAATCAAAAAGGATTTATGGTAATTCAGGATGTTGCAGTGTTTTAAAAGAGTACATGATGAAGGTGTTCACATGTTATTACACGGAAAAAAATATCTTCATTGTGTTTACATTCCTTATAAAACTTGGACTGTGAGTTTGGACAGAAGTATTTTGGATAATTATAAAGGTTGGAATGGATTAAGTTGAACTTTGGATAGTATTATTTAAGGTTAAAACATTTCTGATGATTATTTTTGTAATATTATAATACTATAGTTTTAGGAAAAGGACAACCTATAGGTTGGGGGACAACCCGTCGCGTCGGACAAAGCTGCAGGAATCGAACCCACAACCATAATGTGACAGGCCTTTATTACCTACCACTAGCCTACAGAAAGTCCCTAGTTATTACAAAATAGTTTTCCTAATCTTAATGGTATGTGTTAATATTTTGAACATTGTACGATTAGGATAAATATAATATTTTTGAGTTCTATAATCTTTTTGAGTGAAGGATGAGTTTTTGGTAGAAATTAGTTGAAGGTTGAAACTCTACTTGTCAAGAATATATATATATATATATATATACCTATCTCTTATTCTGTGAATAAATTAATTCTTAAACTTGAGTAAAAGGATATTAAAAAAAATTTGTTATCCTAATACCTTATGTTTTGTTGAACTGATGATCTTTTAAATCATCATAGATTGAAGGCTTTAAGTCCCTCAATGTTACACTTGTTTGTGATTTATGAACTCAACCACTCCCTAAAAATATTTAATTTTTTCCTCCAATTATATTTCCACCAATGTTCTCCTAATCGAGATCATAATTTGGTGGTGACTTTTTCCATTTCCCTTTCCCTCTTATTAAGGCTAAATTTTATTAACCTTATTTCCGATGTGGGTTTTCCACAAAGGTATTTTCAATTTTCAACATTTTATTTTCAAAGAAAAATTTTAAATTGATAGGACCCAATTTATTGAAGGAGGGGAGAATGTAACACCCCAAGCTTCCATGGTACGCTCCTCTTTGAATAATAAAGCAACGTGTGTTTTACGCAACCTCGAGTTCTAACACATCGCGACCAATAAAAATAGCAGTTATGAATAGTAATACCCACTTTTTGAAATTATATAAATTTTATACTTCAAAATTGACTTCATTTTTGGATCCGGAATATCGAAATTAGCCTATGTTGAATTTTTGGTATTTTTCTGAGAACTTCCAATTTTTCATGAATAGTTAAAAATATTTAAAAACACCTTTTTTAATCAAAATAATTTATTGTGATAAATTATACTATTGATTGGTTTTAAAGTATAATTATAATATATTTTTACCATTTTATCCAATGGTGTTCATTAGAATTAATTTTACTTTGAAATTGGACATAAACAATTGTCAATCTTTTGATACATGTTATTTCTCAAAAACACGCTATTTGTTGTGACAGTGGGAATTAGTTATTAAATTAATTAATTCAACTTATATTTTTTGAATTTTTTAAAATATACAACATTTTTGAATTTGGAATATTAAATATATCTTAGAGTCAATTTTTGGTATTTTTCTGAAAAACGTCATTTTTTTGATGAATAGTGAAACCACTAAGTGGTAGTTTAAAAACTACTTTTTCGTATAAATGAAACATTACCACTTCTGTGTATTGAATTTCAAAAATTCGACATACATGGTTTTAATTAGGAAGAAAAATTTGGTTCAATGACATAAAAATAATTTTTGGTGAATAGTAACATTTAAGTTTTATTAATCGCGATTAAAGGTAATTAGTGAAATTTAAGGTAAAAATGATATTATAAAAATATTGAAATATCTTGACACTTGTCCTACACTTATTTTATGAGTCATGTCCGACCAATACAATCCATGGTTCAACTTTATTACCCCATGGATCCACTTGGGTAAGAAAATGACATTAATAACTTTTTATTTAAAGTAAAAATAAAATTGTCACAAACATGTATTATTTTACTAAAACAATTATTACATGGGGTTATATAAGTTAACTTTTCGACTATAAATATTAATTTTAAATCTAAAAAGATTTCCTACATCATGGTAATTTTTTTATAATTTTTAGGAATTAAATAAATAAATTTATTTATCACACCATTATGATGCAGCGATTACCTCATTAATGAACTTTTTAAATAAAATGAAAAGATAATGTGAAATCTAAGACATAAAATTTTCAAAGACCTATTGTATGGGTATATTTCGAACTCTTATCACCTTATCCTATAAATATACATTTTGGGGACCTCTAAAATCAGAAAAGCATTTCATAATAACGTAATATTTCATGACTTTCCAAGAGTGCCCCTCCTCCACTCTTATAAAAGGCCCCCACCTCTACCACCTTATTCACACCTTCGAAGCCATTTGGATCGGCAAACCTCTGCCCAAATACTCTCTCAACTTCCCTCTCTTACTCCTAGAAGCCTCACTTTGTGCATTATTCTTCCCAAGGAAGCCATTGGATCAAATCAAAAAGAGTTACCCGATTTTAAGGTAATGTCTTCTCTTATGTTATTTTGTTTTATTTTGCTTCTCCAACCCCTTAAACTCTTTTTATTACTTTATTTTGTAACAACACCAGTATATTCAATATACTAGGATTTTTTTATGAGAATTATTTTATTTACACTTACACACACCTTCTTCTAATGGTTAAAGAACATACTGTTTCTGTGGTTGGTGAATTTCTGCCTCACGAAACAATGATTGTTCAATATTCTTTTAACACCTCTCATGGTGGCCATTAAGATGTCAATATATTTATATATGATATATATTATGTTTCTTTTATTATTCTTCTATATTTCTTATTTATGGCATACCTTTATGATTTCCATTATGGGTAAACGCGATAATTTCATTTTAGGAAGTGCGGACTACCGCCCCCTCAAAGTGATTTGAATCGTTAATGCCATATGTGGGATGTATAAAGGAAGGAGTAAATGATATTATATATGATATTATAATTTAATTATAATATACCTTTATATAATTATGATTTCATTCCATTAAATACAAAATAGAAATGAAAGTAGTGTTCATGCGTACGTACGGCTTACCGTCTCCATGAACGATGCATTTCCTTTCTTACCTCAAAATGTTACGTAATATTATGAATGAATGTATATAATTTATATATATGATATATATGATATCTACATCATGAATATAATTCAGGAGATAATGGATATTCTACCACATAAACAACTTGTAATTATAAAAAGTTTATTTTTGACTCAAGTACCAAAGATCGACAAAATGACCGTTATTAACTTAAATAATTACATAATGTTCATAAAATGGTAATAAGTGATATAAAAGGAATAATGAACTTGAAAAAGGTTCTTAATCAATTATAAATTAACTCTAGTTTATTATTCATGAGGTTAAAGAACGATCGAGCCAAGTCAGACACGAGGTAAGGGAACTTCTTAACCCAATTTCCGTTCATTGGGTTAATCTCCTACATTCAAATTATGTCATGATATTATTATGTCCTATATTGTATTTATACTTCCTTTTTCTATACATATAGTGAATACACATAATAGATCTATTTTATTAAAAAAATATTATTTGTAAGGTACTTCGTCTCAATCTCCTTTCATTGAGGCATATTTTATTTTATACACAACTTTCTTTTACATGGTGTATAAACACCTTTGACTTTTAAGTTTATTCAAAAGGAATCTTTTTATATGAATCGTTTTACTAAACGAAAAAAGTGAATGTTTTTTTGTCGTACGTATGCGGCGACAACAACTTCTCCGCCCGCCGTGACCATTATTTGTGTTTCGGCTTCTTCTACAAGCCATAACTTTTTTAAAATGAAAAATAATTACAATGTTTTAATTTACTTTTATTTTGGTATTGAAAATGGTTTTTAAAGTGTTTTTTTATATCAATGTGTTGTATTGATATCTTTTTATTGAAATGTGGAAATGTTATGTTTCCTTTATGCATGTTTTATGTGATACGATTATGTTATGGTTTATGATATGTTTAAACCTATTCATATGAGGAATGAATTAGACATAATAAGTGACGGGTGGAGCCCGCTATAGCTCCTCGATGCATCGGCAGGTCTCATGAGACAAACTAGTGTCTTGTCATGAGGCCTTGAAAAAATCCTATTTTTAGTCCTGGCACGAGGCCTTGACTATGTGGTTATGATAGTCTGGCATTATGCATTCCAACATTATAAAAGTGCTTATTGATATTGCATGTGATTATTCTACTAGTAGAATATCCATGTGAATAAGTAAATGGAATTATTTAATTTTATTTTTTCCATATTATGCTTAAGTTCAAGTTTAAAAGTCTTTTTTTTAGTTATACATTTCCTTAAATGTTAATGTTTATTTATGAAATCTTCCTCTATATTGTTATCCTTACTGAGCATCTGAGATCACCCCTTCCAATGTTTTAATTTTTCCAGGATGTGAAGAAGTATATTATGAATGAACTATAGGGATAGTATGAGGGGATATGAAGACAATATGTTGTTGTAGTTTTGTTTTACTTTATGATGTAATGTAAGACTTATGAATGTATCTAGTGTTTCCAAGGATACTGAACTAATCGGTCTTTCGAGACTTGATCTTTTGTGATCATGCCAATGTTATGAAATAATGCACCGACTATGGGTAACTGGGGTCGGGGCGTTACATTTTTCTCAACCTAAACTCAAGGGGAACTTTTTTCCACCAAAACCCACACTCAAGTTAAAGTTTTCATGATCCATTTTTGTCCTAAAAAGTAACCTACACCCACGTAAAAATTATAACCACCGTGATCATTTCCAAACCTAAAAAGTAACCTACACTCAAGTATGAATTTTTATTACTATAATCCTTGTTTTTCCTGATAGGGAACCAACACCCATGTCATAATTATCACTGTTATAATATTTATAAAACCTGATGAGTCACTTTCACCCAATTTTGTATTACCATTTCATTACCAACTCTCACTAACCATCCATACAAAAAATTTAGAGGTGTTTTGAATAATCCCTCTTATAAGGGATGATAAAATTAATTTATATGACCTAGGTATGATACACATGCCCCAATTTTATAATAAAACCACCTATGAGGTGAACTGAATTCTCTAATAAAGTGGGGAAATCAAATGATGATATTTGAAATAGTAAATGGAAAACTTATGGATAGGGCCTTATTTATTATTTATAATTTAATGGTTATATGGAATGATTATGGAAATGGCCTTATTAATATATAAAAAAAATGGTTGAATACCACCACAGGACTTTAGTGTCATTTATTAAATGATTTTAAATGGAATTAGCGATGTTGAACTATGAATTTCCATGGGTATTTCTCATAGCCTATTATTACTCATTTATGCAAGGTTCCTTTTTTCTATTGAATTTTTTTCATGTTTAAAGAGTTATTAAATATGATATTTACTTTTATTCCTAAGGTATTTCCTTGAGCACTCAAAGGAATCCACCCAAATTTATTGGTATGACCACCATGGGAGATACCACAATAGGGTTTGGTTAATGTCGTAACTATATATGAATCCCTCGACGCAATGTCGATGATTCACTTGTATATCTGAAAAATTAGAATTCCATGTATTATATCCTTGGATTAATCTAAATTTTATCTGATATATGGTGCTAAGGATTAACTCCATGGTCTCCAAATGATGATTACCCCAATATTACTTGGGGCATGACTCCCTAGACTCAATTAGAAATCTTTATAGTTGAATGTCAATGATTTATAATGTGGATTACACATAGAAACCTAATACTAGGCTACATGAGTTATTACTATGAGTTTTATTTACCCACTGAGGTCATAGACTCTTTGGTTACACCTTGGATCTTTTCTTATTATTATCATATCATGATGTTCTTTATTTAATGTGTGAGAGCCTGTGTCAGATCTATTCACTATATGGATTCTTTATCTATAATCCTTAGGTATTTACTCATGCATATATATCTTTGAATATGTATTTTCTTATATTTATTTAAATATATACTTGATGGAAAATGTTTAATAACATTAAAACTTATGTTGAATCAGTTATAGTCAGACAATTTCCTTTCTAGAAACCCAATCGTGACGTGGGTTTATTGTTTATTTATTGATTATTTGTTATACCTTCACAATATTGTACTTATTCTCATAGACTATATTAAATTAGATATGATTTTTGGGGGCCAACTAAGTATATATCACACCCTATTTATTCTACTTTTTGTTACCCAAACATCCCACATGGTAATAGGTTCACGATCATGGAATAAACTTGTGCTATTACTCTATTTAATGGTGACTTAGGAGAATAGGACTATTCTAGAGCTCAGGATTCTCATAAATATATCATTTGATGCATTTTTTATAAAGTCATTTTATTGAATATATGATTACATCTCTTCCAATATTCTTTTCGGTATTTAAATTACTCCATTCTGTGTATGATACTTTTTATGGATTTTGTATATTATTTTTATTGGGATGTTTATTTCCAATTTTGTTTATTTATTATTTGTCTATAGTCTATGGATTTATTTTTCATATACCATTTTTCTACTATGATAATGAGGGTATAGTATCTGCAACATACTATCACTAGACCCTAGTGTCTAGTCGGTGACCTATATCCTACAGGGAGGCAAGGTTGAATCTATGTAACTGACCAACTCAGGTCATTGTTTCAATGGATACTAGGTTGGGATAATACAAAGTGGTTTTAAAGGGTTTTTTTTACCATGTATTACTATTTGGGTCTGGTAGAAAGGATAAGAAGAACGTTTCGACACTTGATGAATAGCTTGTTTCTAGGAGTGATCAACCCACACATGAGGGAAATGTCATGTGGATAGGGATGGGACTATTTTTTGTTCTATTCAATATTATGGAGGATTATTATTTCCTCTAGAGTGATTGATGTATAGTTTTTTTTGTTGACTGATTTATGGTATATATAGTATTTTACCCTTATCCTAGTATGGCATGGAATTATTGTTACATGAATCCTTATAAGAACATATATATTCACATGCCAGGAATATGCCACACCATATAGGTTGTGTTGTTTGACTTCCAAATGCATGATGGATGTTACTTATTAGATTTAGTAGCATGCTTACCTATATACCATGTTTATGTTAATATTTAGGATTCTTATCTTATATAGAATACTAATGTGGTTTCCTATTTACATTCCTATATTCTTTACTACTATTTTATAGCATTCCTTTTTAATATTATGATAAAATAATTGGTTAAGTGTTTGCAACATCTTAAAATGTGTTTTACCATATAGTTTGATGGTGGAAACTTAATTAACCAATCCGGACATGTTTGATCCATGTTCTATCAGTCACATGGTCTGAAACATTTAGGTTTGTGTTTAAATGGGTTTTGATAGAAATTTACAAAGTGTATGGGCTTTATAAATTGGGAAGGGTAACCCATTTAATCAAACCATTACATATAAACTTGTTATACTATGAAACCAAATGTAGAAACTAGGTTGCAGTTACATGAATTATAATTATAATTTATAAAATAAAATACATTTATAACTTGGGAATGTTAATTAACCTAACAAGACCATTTTATAAATAAAAAAATTAAATAAATTTTGATAAATAATTGAAATTAATGTTAGTTAAATGGTGTTTCATTACATATTATAAGGGAATATACCTATATAACTTGGTAATTACAACCAATATATTTGGATTCTTATTATTCTTGACTCTACCATTGTAATTCAATCTTTTCCTATAATGATTATGAAATAAACTTCACTCAACCCAAGTAGTTCGTTGAAGGTGAATTATGCCCTTGTGCAGAACCCACTAAGGGTATGTTAAAAATATTAATAAATCAAAAACTATTGGGTTACTTTTAGATGAACCCAGGTTGGAATTATGGGACCCTAATAGGTATCCATTATATCTTATAACATAATTTTTAACACCATGGGGGTATACTCTTGTTTTATAGGAATGGTTATTTAATGTGTCAGCATCCACTTATATGTGCTTCATATAAATGTAAGGTAGAGTCTTAATAAACCAGTTCATTAACAAGATTAATAAAAACCTGTTAGATATTTTTTATTTTAATTATTATAAGTATTTGTTTTATTAAAATTCTAGTTACAACCTAATGGGTGTTTCCCTCTATATCATGGAATTGATATTTTTTTAACTAAGATAGTGTGACAGCTTATGTATAAATAAAATAGATAAAAGGATTTTTTGAGATAAATTTCATAAATTATAATGATATTTCATATAAATAAATGATATTTGAAACTATGTTTAATATAACTTTCTTGTGTGACATGTAGTATCAGCTAAATAAAGTACAAAGTATAGTTATTTTTCACAACTTTTAGTTGGAATTTCATAAATTGAGTCTCCATAAATGTTTAAAAGTAAATGTAAAACTATGTAATGGATGAAATGAAACCGTTAAGTGGTGTTCTTATCTTATAAACTTAGTTAATGGGTTATTTAAATGTTTTCTTGGGATATTCCTTGAATAGTAACATCATTAACCATGGATCCATTTGACCTTTTAGTAATGTTAATCTAGAGTTTAGGCCGTTAAGACTAGTGACATTTTAATTTCATAAACATATTTTAGAGTCAATGAATCTAGGAGAGGGACAACCTATTTTGGTTGAAACTAAGAAACAAGAATTATCATTGGATGCTTTCTTATATCCATGGGTATATGAAGTTCCATCTTTATAGTGTCTGGATTGATATAGGATTCTTAGTTAGAAAAGAATCCCTGAGATATATGCACGGTCATATGATGAATGGAACTTTGTTAGGGATGTGATCATTATGTAATGCTCATATTTAGTGGTTTGGAATTCCTAAGGAATGGATGGATACTTATTATGTAATTTGATCCTTCTTCTTTAGTTATGTATGACTTGGGGGGTCTTCAGTCGGATTAATAGTCATTTGGGATAATATGACTCTGTGAAAAATGTTTTGTATGGTCCATCAGTTATTAGGAATTATAGTTCCAATGAGCCTATCAATATTACCAAATGATATTCCTTTGTGAAGATGAAGTCTCTAGGTAGTACACATTGATACATTTGGTGTCTTTCAAGTTGGTAAATGATGCATTAATCCATATGAGTTTGGTGTAAATCAATAATCCTTGAGCTTTAACACTTTGAGTAAATGTCATCTCCAAGGTAGAGTGACCTAGGAGTTAAAGGAAATCTAAATTTTCCCAATTCCCTAGATGATGTTGTAAAATTATCATGTGTTGTAACACTACCGGTCAGTTTGGTTTGGCATTAATTACTAATATTAATGACATTTGTGAGAATGGATCAGGATAGAATCATGCATAATTCTATAGTATATCTAATATAGAATGATTTTAAACAACTGGTTTTCCTATATATTTTTAGTTGCCTCTTGGTAAAAGCTTTTTAACCATATTTTTAACCCATGTTCGATTGTGGATAGAGTTTGTTCCTTGGGTAAAGTTCCCATTCTCATTAAATGATACCTAATACACTCTTAAGGTAGGGAGGGTCACATCTAATGTGTTTCAGAATATCATTTAAAATAGAGGGAGAACACCCATAAAAGATCATTTGGGAGTGGTCTCCATTTATATTGGAAAAAATTGGGGCTAGTACTTTAGGTTTATTTTCCTTAAGGTGATTCTCAAGATAAAATCTCACTGTGGGTTAGGTTGAGTATGGATGATCAATTTAGGCTTAAGGTTCGTGAGAAACTCAGAGAATATAATTTTTGTGATATGTGTCGGTTCTTCTTAAGCAGCATGATAAAAAAATGGTTGGATATGTACACAACTATTAAGGACACTATTAGTGAAGGTTAGACTTTGCTGGGGTTATTTTTTGGAACAATAACAAAATACATTAGTAGTAAGACATTGTGGTCAATTAATAATAATTTTTTGAAAGTTGTAACCAAGATCTTTTCAAAAGAAGTTGGCTTATGATGGTTTGACCTTTCATACTCCTTATAGTGTGATATGGTTGGTTGGAAACCATGTTAGGCATAATGTATTAGATAAGAGGAAAGTTTCCTTGTCCTTCCCTATCATCATTGATTTCCTCCCAGTGTATTCTTGGATTAGTGTGGGTCATGTCCCTTATCATGACATCATCAAGGGTACACTGAGAGAGTGTCGATTATATTGCAATATAATGATAAAAATTAAACACCTTATTGGATCAATAAATTGACTCCATGGGAGTTGTGCTCTGGCACAATGGTTTCTTTTAGAGGCCTGGTTTTTCTTGAGTGATAATGGGATTTCTATATAGGGATTCCTTGGATGGACTCACAAAAATTATCTGATTCTCTAACTTGATTTCCATGTGAAATTCCTATTTGTAACATAGTTAGTGTTTTTATATGTAGATGTTTCTACTATGTGCTAACATATAATTTTTAAATTATGGAATATGGACTAACTTGGATGGACTCTATGGATTTCAGTGGTGGATTTTGAGGTTACCGAGAACCTAAAGTTAGGATCAGTAGAGATATTTAATGTGTGGTGATTCGGGGGGGGGGAATTAGGTATAAACTGTTATTCTTTCTATGGAATGAAAATATAAATGATATTTTTGGGTAAATATATCACCAGAAGTATTTTATGGTCATCAGTGAGAACAATCAAATAAATATCAATATTCCTTGGTTAAAGGTGTTATAATATAATTTTATGATGTTTCAGCTCTTGAAGTCAATATTTTCAAAGATAGTTTTTCAGTAGTGAACAAGGTATGATTTCCATGCCCCTATTTTATATTAAAACAATTTATGTGTTGAATTTTTTTCTCCAATAAAAGTGGGGAAATGAAATGGAGATATTTGAAAAAGTAAATGTAATTCTTATATAAATGGACTTATTTTTTATTTTTAATTGAATAGAGATATGGCATGCTTATGGATGTGGAATTATTTAATCAATAAACAAATTATTAAATGGTTGAATACCACCACATGACCTCAGTTTTATTTATTAAATGTTTTGAAATGAAACTGGTGATGTTGAATTATGAATTGGAATGGATATTTCTTATGTCCTATTATTTCTCATTAACAAAATGCACCTAATGCTTTTGGAAATCTTTGCTGCTTAATGTGTGTTCAGACATGATCTATCCTTTGATTCTTGAGGGAATACCTTGTGCACTCCAAGTATTCCACCCTGATTCATTGGTTTTACTACTGAGTAAGATACCACACTAGGGTTAGGTCAATGTGTTTTCTATATGTGAATGCCGCAAAATGATACTAATTATTGACATTAATATGTTAAAAATCAGAGTTCCATTGATTATATCCTTTGATTCAACTTGATTTCCTCGGATATAAGATGATAAGGATTACCTCCTAGGGCCCCAAATAATTTTTAGCCCAAAATTACTCGATACATGACTCCCTAAACTCAATTAGAAACTTATAAAATGTAATTCCATGTATTTATCCTATGAATTACACTCATATCCCTATACCTAGACTGTATGAGTTATTACTATGAGTTGGATTGTCCCTATGAGGTTATCTAAACCATGGTTTCACCTTGGGACCCTTATTATTATTATCTCATAATGATGTTATTTATTTAAATTTTTGAGACCCCTATCATATCTATACACTATGTGTATGTTTGGGTTGAAATCCTGAGTACTCATCGATACAGGTATATCTTTTCATATGTTTCTGATTACATGTATGAAATTATATAAATGAATGCACATGTTCAGGGACATTTCACCTTAGGCTGAAGTAGGTATAGATGACCAATTATACTTTAAGTAACCTAAGAATGACATTGGTTTGTTGTTTATTCACTGCTTATTTATTATACTCGCACACTTCTGTACATATACTCATGGACAACATTTCATTATATTCCATTGGTGGTGGATTGATGATTATATCTCACCCAGTTTGGGCCCCTATTAAGTACCTGAATATATGTCATTTTTGTGGGTTCAGGATCATGTATTATGATTTTTATATTACTATAGTGCATGGGATCTTAAGAGTCTAGGACTGAGCTAGATCTTAGTATTCTCATGGATATAGCCTTTGATAATTTTATTCATTTCATTATACATGTTTTCTTTTGTACTCCTACTATGATGTATGCCAATTTTCTTTTTTATAATGACATTAAATCATTATATGTATGATATTTTTTACGTATTTGGATTATTATTATTATTGGTATGTTTATTTCCATTGACTTTGATTTATACTTATTCCACTATTTGTTGATTTATTTAACATATAATGTTATGTTACTCTGAAAATAAGGGTATAGTCTCCCCACTGCACCATCATTAGTCCCTCACTGCTAGTTTCCATCCTCTGTTCTACAAGGAGGCTCACTTGAGGCCATGTGACCAACCGGATCAAGGTTCCATTTCATTAGCTCCTGAGTCGAGATGTTACACACACACTCTCTCTCATATAGTATCTCCTACATGATTTAATGGGTATTGTACATGGTCTCCCCTAACAATGAACCTACCCATGTACACCTCCAAAAGCCTCTAAAACACCTCAATTTGACCTCTAAAGACATCATCATACTTCCCCTATGCATCCACACACCTATAACCACCTACCATCAATAGTTAACCAAATTATATTCAATTATTTATTCTTACTTTAAATAATATAATGTTTCAATTCTAACCTCCCAGAAACTTTCACATTATTGAAATACTAGGTGCAAGCTAATTCATTAAACATCCACTGAAAATATGGTTACAACAACTCTCCCCACCAATACAATTTTCCCAGTGAAAAGTTAGTAGGAATGTCAGGATGAAAATATCTTCCCTTAGTAATTATAGTCATCTGTGTACTCCCCAATATCATGGTCTCCCATAAACTATCAAATAATATAATATTATTAGTAAGAATCTCTCTATTTCCTACCATGACCACTAAAAGAACATTAATACATATTGCACCATAGTTCTCCCCAATCATATGCTCCTTAACCTGTTAAATGATGATTTCAAGAAATCCCCTTCAAAATCAATATCATAAGGATCACTCAAAGATAACATTTAAAAAACACTTTAATTTAACGTGAAAATTTGTTACAACATTATCATTTACGATTAATTATAAGAGATTTAAAAACTATTATATCATTGTTGGAAAACTTAAGAAGAAATATTTGGTCTAAAGGAGTGTTAATAGGCATTTTAAAATCCTTAAAAGTATTAAAACATTAAGTTTATTTATTATTTATAGTACATTATATCAAGAATAAATAATGAAACGTAGCGTGTTGTTCAAATATAAAATATATTCAAAAATAAATATGAATGATATATTTTTATAGTATTTTTTATTGAATGATCCTATATAAACTCTTTACTGCAATCTACTTGGAAAGAAGAATGCTAATTAATATAACCAGACATTAATTTTTGAAGTTATGATAATATTTTAAATACACTACCTTTTTTCACCTCGAGAAACAACCCAGACTGTGTAACCTACCTTTTATTGAATTAAGAACAAAAAAAACTAAATTTTGTTCAGGAGTAAAAACCTAGGGATTTATCTTTTTGTTAGGAGGTATAAATAATACTATACTTTCTTTTGATTTGTAAAATCATAGGATAACTATTCTAATCACAAATAAAAAAATATAAATTATGATGCAATGTTAAAAACTAGAAATAAATAAGGATCGAAATTAATATTAGAGATTCATATCAATATATCTTTAGTAACTTTAGTATAAATGTATCTAACATTGAAAATCAATTATAATCATAGTAATAACAATATTTTTCTTATCAGAAAAAAAATTAGTAATTTTGAGTTTTCATACAAATATTGTTTATTATTTATATTCTATTTATCAATGAAATAATCTAGTTCGAAAATTTTAATCAATATCCTATGATGAAAATCCTGAAGAACACTTACATTTCATTAAAACTAAGATCTCATTCTCATTATTGTTTCATAATATCTAATCATGGATATAAAAAGTTATAAATGATAAACCACAAAGAATAGAACTATTTCATTTTATGAAAATATTGCACATAGTTTGAAACTTTGATTCTTTCAAAACTCCTTAATCAAAAAATTCAAATTCAATTTGAATAGAATATTTATAATTCATATGTATTTTAAAAATAAATAAAAAATAAAGTAAATCATATGCACTTGTATTAATTCAAAATATCAGAAGTACTAAAGAATGAAGTATTTCAATTTTATTAAAAATGAAATCATAAATATTTGTAACAATGAAAAAAACATTATGTGACCTAGGAAAAATAAACTTTAGTTCATTTGAATTTAAAAATAATTTCATAAAACAATATTATTTTCATATAAATTTGAAAAATATTTAATAATTATTTAAAATTTTCATGTAAATTTAAAACTTAATTTCATATATCGTCAAAATTTTCATATAACTCTGAAAATGGATTTGGTATGAATTAAAAAAATTATAACTTTTAAAAAATGTGTAATACATAAAAATTTTCATATAAAAATGAAAAAATATTCCTTAATAATTAAAAATATATATATGAATTTGAAAAAAAAAACTATGAATTAAAAATTCTCAGATGACTTGGAAATAAATCCATATGACTTCAAAAAAAAATTATATTACATTGAAAACATTAGAAGATTACTTAAGATACCAAAAACTAAAGAAAAACAAATCAATTATTGAATACTTTATAAAAACATTAAAAATATTAAACACTTAAACAATAAAAAAATGTAATATTACAATGCTATGATAAATTATACTTATACAATTTTAACAAGTGAGGTATTTGTAAAACAATCGATGACACTGTGAGGTTTATGAAATATTCAAACCAAACAAACATCATACTATTAAAATAACCTTCCAAAGTCCATATAAATTAAACTTAGCACTAAAATTATCCATATTTAGAAAATAAAGAATATAATAATTTTTTTGAAATTATAAAAAATACCCGCATTTTATAAATTTATCGAAAAGTTTACAAAATGTAAAATTCAATCAAAAATTATACCCATTTTAAATTATTAGCATACAAAATTTAGTGAACACTTAAAAAAATAGGCCATTCATAAACTACTATAAAATAAAAAGAACTCAAGGTCCCCCATAATAAAGGAACAAAAACTTTAAAGTTTGGTAATGAAGATACCAAATAAATTCAATCTTTACAATTACATCATGTACAAAGATTTAGTAAAAACAAATCAAACAGTGATAAATAACAAAAAAAATAAAATTTAAATAAATAATATTTATGTTCATGAGTATAACAACTATTCTATCTTACACTCTCAATATAAAAATTTTAAGTAAACTTTATCACATAAAACATACTTTTTAAGAATAAATTAAAATAGTTTATAAAGAAGATCTTTTCTAACAATTATAAAAGAAATACAACATTAAAAATTCAATAGTACAATATATATATCCATCAAAAAAAATTTGAATTTTATTTCTTTAATATTCATTGCATCAATAGTTTTAGTATTTATAGTATCAAGTTTGTTTCCATTTAAAACAAATTCTAGATTGATATAAATTTTATTAACACGATCTCATAGAAAATGAAATTTAATTTCAATGTTTTCTTCCTTGAATGTTGTAAAAGAAAATTATCAATTGAAATAACAGATTTATTATCACAATATATATGGATTTTATCAAAATAAACATTAAAATAAGACAATTTTTGTTTTATTTGAATACTTTGAGCATGATAATTAGCAAATTCAATATACACAATATCAGATATGGATAATGGAACTAATAATATATTTTTATAACACTGTGAAATTAAGTTTTAACCATGTAAATTATATAAACCTGAAGTTTGTTTTCTATCAAACATATAGCCTCTAGAGTAAGAATCAGAATTAGAAATTAAATAAAAATAGTTATTATTAGAATAAAATAAATCAGTATAAAAACTTCTTTTAATATATCTAACTATTCATTTAAAAACATTAAAATTAATTTCTTTAGTATTATACTAACACCTTGAACACATATATACACTAGACATTATATCATGTATAGATGCTACAAAATAAACTATACTTCCTATCATTCCTATAAAGTGTTTAAATTTTCAATTTTTCTAGATTCATTTAAATCCATTTTAAAATTAGTACTCATTATGGTTTTAAAAGTTATACATGAATCAAAATTAAACCTATTAACTATATATTTAGTATATTTAGATTCATTTATAAATATTCCATCTAATCTTGAAAATTTTTTAATCTAAGAGTAGATTTCAATTCACCCATTAAACTCGTCAAAAATTTATCTATCATCATATTTGAAAAATCATTACATAAAAATCATTTATACATCCAAACACAATTTCATCAACATATATTTTCACAATTTAATTATCATTATAAAAATTATTAATATATAATTTTGGATAAACCATTCTTATGATAAATTTATTTTGCAACATAAAAAATGATATTATATAGTACCAAACTCTAGATTATTTCTTAAGACCAAATAATTATTTTTAAAATTTAAAAAACTAATTTCAAATCCATTGCTATTCAAATATATGTGGTTTTTTTTACAAATACATACTTAGAAACTAATCTATTTAAAAATATATTTTTACCATCCATTATAAACAACTTAAAACTATAAAATTAATTAAAGATAACAAATTATTAATTTTTCATTTCTATAAATTAGAGTAGAATATTCAACAATTTCAATTCCATTTTCCTAAGAATATCCATTTGCAACCAGAAAAACATTATTATTAACTATATTTCCATATTCATTCAATTTATTGTGAAAAAATATAATTGGTTCCTATAATCTGTTTATATTTAGGTAGTTCAAGAAAATTCAAATCTTTTTTCTTGAAAAAATTATTGTATTTTTTATCTATAAAAATATTCAATTTCGAATCACTCAAAGATTTATCAATAGTATTAGGTATAAAATCTATAACAAAATCATAATTATTAAAAAAAATTAAAAATAATTTCATGATTGAATTCAAGATTCAATATTTCCAATTAATTTTTCTAGAGGGTGATTTTTAGTATTTTTTCAAATTTTAGGGTCATATTAAGAAGTGATATAATCCCTACAACTTATACATTATCGTTTCTAGTTTCTTACTTCCCAAAGTTAACCTCTTTAAATTCTTCAATATCAATATCTAATATGAATTTTTTAAACATTATTCACATAAAAAATAACATAAACTAATTCTTAAATAATTAAATTTATTTTATTAAGCACTATATATGACTTAATAACAATATATAATCCTAAAACTAATGATTTATCATACTTTTAATGAATATATATATATATATATATTATCATTAGTATTTAAGATTAAAACTCTAAAACAAATTACTAAAAAATATCTACTTTTATGTTTTATTCCTCTACATGGTTCATAATGTAATTTATTTAAAATTATTCTAATTAAAACATTGTTAAAAAATGACAAGTTGTATAACAGATTCATCCTAAAAATGTTTAGGAAAGTTAAATTCATTGATAATTTTTCTATCTATTTCTTTGATTGATTTATCTTTACTTTCTATGAAACCATTTTTTATTCATTTTATAGGAGAAGAAAAGTTTTCAAAATTTCGTTGTTTTCACATAATTTATCAAATTATATATTAATAAAATCAAAATAATATTTATGATTTTGAACTATTTTTAAAAAGAGTAACAAACAAAGATAATGTTTCACTTTTATGTGTTAAAAAATAATTTCAAGTAAATCTACTATAATAATCATCAATTACAAATAGATACTTATTTCCACTTAAAATATCAGTTTTTATTAGGCTAAATAAATTAAGATGTTGTAGTTCAATAGGTCTAGCATTTTTAACATCATCAACATATTTAAAAAATTATTTATATTTATTACCTTTTGAAAATGAATTAAAAACAAAAAAAAAGTTTACATACTTTCAATTCTGGTAAATCCAAAACCTTTTTATCCCTTTATAATTTATGAAATTAGTGAAAGTTTTCATGTCCAAGACTCATATTCTAAGTACTGAATTTCTTTCGTCTAAATTAAAATGATTGAAATTCTGTTTTATTAAAACATAGAATCAATGAAATATATGTTATACTTTCTCTTGGTATAGAATAAAATGATTAACTTCTTAAAAATATGCACCTACCATTGAAAATTGTAACATTAATTTTAAAATCATGGAGTCGTAATATAAAAATTAAATTATATTTTAAACACTTAATATATAAAACTTTATAAATGTTAGTAGTTTTAGAAAAAAATATTTCACGCTAGCCTTTTATCTTACCTTTAAAGTTATATTTTATAGTGTTGACACTGGAAAACGCCTCCACAAGATATTTTAAATACTTACATAAAGGATCCAAGAGAATATCCCATTTTTTAAGCTTTGATTTGACTGGTCGTAGATGCCAAACGGATTTATGGATAAGGAGTTATGGACATTCAAAATTGGGCTAGAAAACTGGTTCACAAAGCCCATTCGTGAAGCTCTCTCTGCGATCGCGGAGAAGAGGAACTTGACCGAAGCCTTTGTGAATGTCAAAAACGTTGTGATGGTAGCCTCTGTGACTATGAGAAACTTTAGGGAACCTGACCAAAGCCTTCTCGAGCGTCATGATGGTCTTGAAGGTAGCCTCTGTGACTACGAGAAACTTAAGGGAAATCCCCCTAGTTTCGGAGAGCTTCTTCCTTTGTGGCATCATTTTCTCTTCATGGTGCACATTTCTCTCTATGGAGAGCTCCGCCAACCTCCATCACCTATAAGTACCTAACTCATCCCCTTCAAACAGATGGTTATTCTTCCCCTTTTGCGGCTGATCTCTCTCATTTCATGGTTCTCCTGAGCACCGCGAAGAGCTATGGGTTGCTCGAGGATCTGTGAATCCCCATGCTCTGTGAGATCTGGAGTTCCACAAATCCCTATGCTCTATGAGTCTATACTCTGTGAGCACCTTTCCTCTAAGATGTTATTCCACGATACCCTAAGATCTATGAGGCTCCATGCTCTACCACTAACCCCATGAAAAATGGAGATTCTCACCCCAAACCTTTTATGTCAGGACATCGGCTTTTTCTATTGTGCCCTTATGTGCACCCACCTTCCACCTATGAAATACCATTGTTCAAGATACTCATCCATACTCCAGGAAATACCTTGAGTCAACATATTCCTCTTGGTCCCTTTCACATGTTGTGAGTTGAGATTATCATCTTCAATTCCTTCAGTACCTTGAGTTGAACCATTCCTCAAGAAACTCCTACAAACCCTATCACTTGGCTCCTATACCAGGTTGAACCAGAAAGGGCCGCTCTTGCATAATTCCCAACACTATCCATTTCTAGGAACCTTATGCCTAACAATCATATCTATATGACTTTAAACTGTAGTAAACCCTATATGACAAATATATTATGCCTCTTGCTCCAAAAAAGAGATTCCTTATGTGCTAAGAATATGATGCAAACAGTTCACTCTATGTGACTTTAAACTGTAGTACACTCTATTTGAAAAATATAGGATGCCTCTTGATCTATAATAGAGATTCTTTATGTGCCAATCATAAGATTCTAACAGTCCTCTCTACATGACATTAAAATGTAGTAAACCCTATGTGACAAACATAGGATGCCTCTTGTTCCAAACAAGAGATTCCTTATGTTCCAAACATAAGATTCCAACAGTCCTCTCTACATGACTATAAACTATATTATGTCCTATTATTCAATAATAGGATGCATGTTCTTCAAAATAATATATGTCTTATGTAACAATCATAAGATACCTCAAACTATGATTACAGTGGCATAATTTCAAGAGTTTTGGAATCCATTCAAATATTCAATCTCTCCACCTCATGCTTCGCGTGTCCTTTATTTAGATCATCATCCTCTTTCATGTCTGGAGAGACCCCCTAATGGCCAGGTCACATGCTGTGTTGAATCACCTACCATTCTAGGCCAGTGCCTTGGAACACTTTGGATGACAATTTGAGCCAGGTCCTGTATTTAGAACACGGTCAATAGTCGACCCTCATTTGTTTGTCCCCATTTCTGGATAATGCGATATGGATGTTGTGTTCCAAAACATGGTCAACGGTTATCCTCCATCATCAAACCACCCTCACTTCATTCCGAATGTTGGGAATGTAATTCACACTTTTCATCTCCCTTTTCTCGGATTGATTCCAATGCCCTTGGTGTTATCCCACATATGCACTAGTCCATAGGCTTAGGCTCCAATTATATGACTCAAACCACCGATGAATTTGGATACCCTCATGGCCAGACATGAGGAAGAAATTATGGGTAGATTCCATGTTCAATCCCCATCCACCGTCGCCACTCCTTAGCGGCACCCGGGCAGCTTCCATGTGTAAGCCCCATCCACCATTTCTGCTTCTTAGAGACACCTGGGAAGCTTCCATGCATAAGACCCATCCCCTGTTAGTGTTTCTTAGCGGCAACTGGGAATCTTCCATGAAAAATCCCCATCCACCTTCACCGCTCCTTAGTGTCACTTGGTCATCTTCCATGTTTAAGCCCCATCCATTGTCGCCACTCCTCAGAAGCACCCAGGTAGTGTTCATGTATAATCCCCATTCACCATTCTTCATGGCCTCACATTTGTGACACGATATTCAAGTCTCTGTTGCCTCTTGTTTCTCACACCAAACATGACTCATGTGGTCTTAGTGTAAGCATCGACATTAAACTGTATAATATCTACATCCTAGTATAATGTCTTTAAACAATGTAATAGTTATCATCCAGGACGCATGAGGAAAAATGGCATAGCACCCTGATATTTTTCCTGAGAGAACATTGTTGTCGGAACTAGTCATATTCCATTCCACATGAAATAACTATGTATGGATGGATTACCATCCTTACAGGATACATAGTAACACACAAATTTTTTTTCTTTGGGACTATTCCAGAGTTAATCAAATCTTCACCCCCTTGGCCTTAGCTTAGTCCAAGAAGCATGACTTTAAGCTATATACAAGCTCCCTTGGGAATGTATATGTGGTGTGTGGGCCTCCACGATCATCTTTTACATCGGGGTATTTTTACACCACATTTTGAATATTCATTTTGGAGTTATTAACTGATGGTATGAACGCTATAAACTTAAACTAGTAGTTAAAGTAAAATCATCATGACTATAAATCATATGCATTTCTACACATGAATATGTGATGTGGTGATGGGCCTTCTTGTCCTCCATTCATGTCGGATTATTCACCTCTCTATGCTAAGTATAACCACTTGATAAGAACACCCTATGGTCCAGACTCTATGACCGTAAACTAAGATCCTTTGTAAGAACTATGTTTGGCTTGATTCTTGCCCTTACGGGATACATAGTGATTCTTGGGTTTAAATCCTTAGGCCCATCTGCAACATCTTCGCCTTTCACACTGGATCATATTCATCCTAACTACATGACATTAAGCTATATGGGACTACAAGAACTACATAAGGATTGATTCTCATCCTCATGGGATATATAGTGAAGCTCATACATTTTTTCTTCGGGGCAAGCAACAAGATCATCAAACCTTAGGCCCCTTGGCCTCAGTCTAAGAATCATGAATTTAAAATGTATGTGGATTTTCTCATGGATGTGTTGTGTGTTATTGGGTCTTCTTGGAACTCATTCACATTTGGATTTTTATGAAAACATGCTACACAATCCCACTTTAGATAATTCCCCCTGATTGTCTGAACTCTATGAACTTAAACTATGATCCAACATCCTCAACACATGATGATAAATTGTGACCCTACCCTGAAATGGTTTTGAATTATTAATTTACCTTGACATAGGGGATTTCCTCCATCGGTTTTGGTCTCCTAAGAAACTGTGATTTAGAACTATGTGTTTCTTTATTCCCATCCTCATGGGATACGTGGTGATGGCCAAACATTTTTTCTTTAGTCCTAGTTGAAAATTTATCCAACCCCTGTCCTCTTGGCCTCGGTTATGGTATAGACCCTATGAATTTAAACTATGTTTAACTAGTATCAAGTTCTATTCATGTGGTGTAAATCCTCTTTGTTTCATTCATATCATGTTTTTACTCCTTTACTGCCAGAACATCCTTGAATTCCCCTTTCATCCATAGTCTAGGAAACAAAAATTTATACTGTTTTCACTACCTGGGTTTAGATCCCACCTTCTAGTATTCCTAATTCCATACTTTTATCCTTTCTAGATTTAGGTCTCTATCATATTTCAAATCCATATAGACCCCCTAACAGTGATGGTCTCATGCAACATTTAGGATCACCTCCTCTTCTAGGCCGACGCCCTAATGGACCTCTAGTAACAATTGCATATCCTATGTTTTCAAACATAGTTAGTAATTGATATTTCATTTGCTTATCCCATTATTTATTTATATAGGCATGGTCACTATGTTTTGAACATGGTAAATAGTTGATCCCTACCTATCAGTCACCCCTAATATGGACCTTAAAAGTCATGTATTTCCTCTTTTTCCACTCTCATATGTCATGATGAATTTATAACCTAGAAATACACTCTAATGTGTGCTTCCACATATCAAGTAAACCCTTTTACATTCCTTTTTTACCACACCAACCACAAATCATGTGTGGTTAGTAATTCTAGTGGGGTGTGTGCCTATGTGGTTAAGCCGCACGTGAGCCCATCCTAGTCCAAACTCCATGACCTTAAACTGATATTATCTCTAAGTAAATGTGATGCGGCCCCATTTTTTACCGCACCACATCACATATGAATGTATTGGGAATCATTATTCGGGTCATTCTACTAATAATTTTATGGTACACAATCCACTTTGAGATCATTCACATCAGGTTTCTTTCCTCTGTTCCACCCAATTACTTTTGGAATAGAGATCTCTATATTCCATGCTACATGACCTTAAACTATTTTCCAGGGTCTATGAAGTTTGACCATAAACTATGTGCAATATCCCAATCACATGATGTTAAACTATGGGATACATCCTAATCACAGAATGTTAAAACATTCCATACATCATCCTTACCATACAATGTTAAAATTTCATGTTTGTCATACTCAGTTTCATGACATAAATCTAGAAGGCATCCCAGTATCTATCCTAAAAGTTTGTTTCCTGATGTTGGTTATCTATCGCAATGCTCACATATTTTTTTTCACTTAGCATCTGAGACGAAACTCCCCTGGAATATGTTTTTGATCTTTCTCCAGACCAGTATTCTTACACCGGTGAGTTATAATCCATGATGGAATAATTAAGAGAGTGTTAGCATCTATTCGAATATTCCATCACTCCACCCTCACTCTTTGAGTTCCCTTTATTCAGATCCTCATCCTCTTCCATGTATAAATGGAACCCCTAACGGAATGGTGTCTATCCAAGGACCATCTACCATCGTGGGCCTATGTTCCAAAGTATTTTGGACAAAATTTCAAGATAGATGTCATGTTTAGAACACGGTCATTGATTGACCCTCGTTTTTTGTCCCCATTTCAGGCTAAGAGATATGGATACTAGGTTTCCAACATGCTCAATAGTTTTTTTATGTTGCGATATGACCCCAATGGTCCTCTGAATTTTGGGTATTGTGATTCACATTTTCCATTTCCCTTTGTTTGGATAGATTCCAATGCCCCTGGCATTATCCCATTCGCACACTAGTTCCCGTTGGTAAAATAAAATTGGTTGATCCAAAATCTCTCATCCCAGACATTCCCTATTCTTAATGAATAATATTATACCCTGAGTGTTTTAATGTTAACCAAAACTCTCATACAAAGTGAATGATTAATTCTTGGTCCCTTGTATATCACATTGGAAACAACCCACATGAGCTTAGGTACTGATAATTATTTGTCTCATATGATCAAAGTGTGATAATTTAAGAAAGAAGCCAATATGTTCATGAACATAAGATATACCAAAATAATAAATAGTTCAAACTCTTATGTTTGAAAAAACAACCCTATTTTTTTCTCCAGTGATAATTCACTTTATCTCATCTATCCTTTGGTGTGTGGCCTCTAGGAGTTGTTGTATTTTCTAGAGCTCAAATTCCTCTTCATTGGAAACTAGATGAATCTCTCGAGCACTTTTCTATTCTTAGCTCCACTCATCTTGGAGTTTGGTGATCTGAACATCCATTTGTTACATTTGGTTCTCAACCTACTATTGTTGAGACATCATCCTACGAATGACCTCTGCTTGAGTTTTGAGGAATTAATCTCACTCGCTCTCTTATTCCTCTAGTATTTAGATATCCTGAGTTACTTCCCGCGGTTTTTTCATGTTGTCGGACTTCTCCTAAATCCATGTGACTTCTACTTGTTGTATCACCTTTTTCATCTTTTCGGCGAGGTAGTCTCATACTAGCGTATGCAGATTTTGAGATTCTTCTCCTCCAATGCATAAATTGTGCATCCAGCATTATGGTGAGCCCATCTAGATCACTAGATGATGATCTAGAACCTAAATAGATTATTGAATGCATCTCCATTCCCTACAATGTATGATGTATTTTTCTTTGGCCGCCTTAGGGTCAGAGGCATCCAGTTCCTCATGATCTAAAGGATCATATTCTTGGAAAATAGCCAATATCTCAATAGTAGGATATTCTTCTAGTATCATTTATGAGGTACTGGGCTCCATGTCATGGGTTGGCTATATTTTCTTATTTATTCTTCTTTTGAAACCTCACGCCTACCCTCCTCAGACTCTACCTCACATGTGGCACTACTAGTGGTCGTAGCCACTTGCTCTCCTAGAACTAGTGGTGGGTTAGTTTGGATGAATGGATATACATGGATGGGTACAACCATCTTAATTCCCCTAGATTACCAAGACTCACTTATTCATTGGGATTTCATTCTCCTGAGTATTTCATGGAATAAAGACACTTCAGTTGATCTATTAAATGATTGATAGGTGCGACTCGGTGGAAGAAGAAACTTACAAGAACTAAACACCATGGATTCAAGATCTTGAGTGACCACGGAATCTTTCACCACAAGAGATCCTTATTCACTTGGTATTTCAATGATAGGCATTGTTTCTCTTTATTTTGTTTATATGGAAGCTGCATTGGACAGGCAGACATGTTAGTTCTAAGATCTTTGGAAATGACTAGGTATTCCCACATTCACTATTACCAAGAGAAGGGATCTCAATGAAAATCCTTATTGGGCATGATATATCTCTAGCATTGGGTGCTACCATATGGATTCCAGGGTGGGTCCCCCAATAAACAAATGAAAGGGTCTGGGATTCGAAAGATGTCTCCATAGGAATTTCATCTTTGGTCAACCCACATCCTTCTTTATCCCTAGGCACCAATCCTAGGCATGCACTTTCATACCCATTGGAAATATTTATATCTTCATAGTGGTCTTATCTTGGTATCTATCAAGATTAATCTATCTGGGATGAGTTATGGTTAGTGAGTATGAGTGGTTGAATATAATAGAATCAAGGTAATATATGAGTCAGTTAGGCTTACTATGAATTGTTTTGAAAACTCTTTTGTGGATTCCACAATCTCACAAATTTTTTAGGGAATCCCTTGATAAGTTATCCCTCAGGACCCCCACCCCCACCCCTCTATATTCTCCCTGTCCTACATCTCTAACTTATCCTTATCCTCCATATTCTTGTTCTTCTTCATCTCTTTCTTCTTCAGATGAGACCTCCTCTGGATCTAACTCTTGATTGAGCATCACTTTCACCAGGATTTTTGGTTCTTCATACTGTCCCTAATGACATGCATAGATTTCTATAGACATTACGTATGCATGATACTCGTGGAAATTTACCCTATCTTCCACCAAGATATGCCTGAATTCTGGCAGCTTAACCCCGCCCCACATCATCTTTCTCCATAGATAATCTATCATTAGTAATGCCCGAAATGTCCTCCAAGTAGAACATAAGGATGGGAAGATGGAATCAGGGGATGGTTGCAAGAGATACCTTAGTTTTTTACTAGGGTCTAATCTCATTGGCACCTGAGTTGCTTTCATGACCACCTCTCTTCATCAAGCAGCGGTACAATAGTAACTTATGACATCCCCATTGTCACGACTCCATCCTGAGTTTCCATTAGATTCTGGATCACCCCTTGAGAATCAAACTGCCTACTTCCCCACTAGTCTGGCTCCATATTCACCAATTCAATTACTTGAATGTGTTTCTGCATGATTTTATCTAGATATGATGCCACTTTGTTGTCATCATATACCTAAGATATTCTTACATCAACATTAGTTAGCGGCAACATGATGGTCTCACCGGATCCTATGAGCATCATGCACCATAATTGGAGAAGGATGCAAGGGTTCCATTCTTCACAGACTTATGTATATATTGTCTTCACCACTCATTGAAGGCGTATAAATTTCCTAAAAAATTGAGATGGTATGTATGGATCACATAGAACTTTTCCATCGATATGGGTCACCATAAACCCATATTTGAAGCTCAGAAAGTATTAATTTATCTCCCATGATCCCTGCATGTCATCCATTATCGGAACTACTGGGGACATGAATGGATATAAGTTGAATTGTTCAAGATTTTTGGTTCAGAACTTGACCCCAGAATCACCAATTATAATCAGCTAAACCCTATATATATTCATCAACAATGGGCACATGCTTTCATTGAGTGGGTGAATGGAATTTGGGAATTCATAGACTCTGAAATGTGATTTGATCCAGCCATGCATAATCTAAAATGGCCTACAGATTCTCTTAGTTTTGGTTCCAAATTGATATTTATCCCAGGATGCTCTATATTCTCGCCGGAATAGGTACTCCTAGGTTGGACCTATTCCCAACTTCCAAGATCGCTTTCATCACCAATGTTCCAGGGTGAAGTCATATTCTTATATCTCTCACCGATAGCATCCATCCACTCAGGAATGTGGTAAGGAAGGATTTATAGCATAACATTGGGTCCTAGTATTTTATCATGATTTACCCTCACCCTTGGTACCCTCTTTCCTCTAAGAAAACCCAATATGAGTCAGTATTCTCTCTTTGAGATATGTTTGGACACTGATTTCCATGGCCTGGAATATGCACCCTCTTGTCCTTCTTAAGGAAGAGGTAGAACAATTCCATGAAAAAGATTTCATTGTGAATGAAATCAATCTACATCTTCTCTTTCAATTATTCAAGGATATTTCATGTTGATATTGGGGTCTTCTCATAGATCCCATATATTTAGCTTCAACAATAATTTTTCATATTCAAATCCCTCTAGAAGGATGCCTCTAATGCAGTGAATATCCCACAAGATGATGTCGACCTCCCCATGGTGGATGTATAATGTGTTCATGTCTAGTAACCATTGACTTATAAACACTATAACTAGATATTTCAGATAATAGAAATGTATTTGTGACATCCGCACTGCTTCGTAAATCTTGATTTCATGAATTTACTCCTTGTACGCCTCGTACGTAAAGTGTACCCTATATTCCAACACCCATTCACTGATAAAGTTTCCCCCTGATCATAGATCCTTGTCTTTCTACCTTCCCTTTCTATAATTTCTGATGCTTCTCTAAAAAGTGGTGGCGTAATGAGCCAAGAACTCCTCTACTTCTGGTATGTTCCCAGCAACCATCCTGGTCCTTCTATTCTGGGCATAGAGTGTAAATTCCCAATGATTCCTAGAAATGTGGACATGTACGTTAATTTTGTGGCATGGGAGATCATCTTCCTAGATAAACCATGATTGTAGAATGTCAACTACATATGTTGGGATAGTTACATCATCTAGTAGTCTGAAGTTCTATAGCTGCATAGCGACACTCAATGGATATAATTTTTGCGCCTGCATCAACATCCCCAGAAGAATTTGGTTGTCTCACACAACCCTCTAGGCATGAAAATTCCCAGGGTTTCCACCTATTTTAGTCTTTTGAGTAGTGATAACAGCCTCAATTTGAGAAGCTTCCTATGGTTTGGTCATTTCTAAT
The DNA here is from genome assembly GCA_963277665.1 of Viscum album. Lineage (NCBI taxonomy): Eukaryota > Viridiplantae > Streptophyta > Magnoliopsida > Santalales > Viscaceae > Viscum > Viscum album. Next base: position 1,220,526,866 of record OY728130.1, read on the forward strand.
GGTTTGGAAGGTTCTAAGGCAGTTGCGTGGAAGATCTAGAGAGTATGCTCAAGACACGAAGTTGTGCGCAAGATTGAGAAAGGCATGAAATGTGGAGGTGATCTAGAAAATCCAAGTGCATGGAAGATATGATCTTTATGCACTAATCCGGCCAAATCTTAGGTGTTTTATGAAGAAGAGATTATGTTACATGCGTGAGAGTAGTTAGCCTATCGCATGAAAATTCAAAAGTATCGTACATAGGGCCCCCCTTGAATATTTATAGGGGTGGACCATGGGATTTCGTGCATGTTCAAGGTGCATTCCATGCTTGAAAAAGGATTTTTAGCACACCATTGGGAAATGGACCCATATCGTTGGCATTTCCCTTGGAACCTGACCTTCTGGTCCCCTTTCAACTCAGATTTTGAGGGGGACATCAATAGGTGTCGATTTATAAACCAAGATATTAACAGTGCTCATTAAGATAACTAGTGACACTTTCCCACTTGATGAAGCATTCTGAAGGCCTTAAGGAAGTAACACATGAGTTTTGAGGCATGCACATAAGATGAACATCTATGCACAAATTTTTTATGCATCCAAGGCGATGTCAATCGGATATCTTCCACTTTGGCCATCATCAACCAGCCAAGAAAGGTGTGCATAAGTGGTTTTTCCTATGCATAAGAATTTTGATCTGTGAATAAAGCCCTTGCACATTAAATATGATGTCAACCAGTTCATTTTCTCACCTGAAATATTATGCGTTGCTGTAGAATCACACACCTATATATTGAAGTGCATCCCCCTTCTTTGAGGGGACCCTTAGAAAGACCCAATGTTTCTATGATATGTGTAAAAAAGGATCTTATGCAATGGCATGGAAGGATGATGACTTCAAGGTACAATATCTTGTGTGATAGGGCTTCTGAGGATCCTTCTTTATGTGGTCCCATAGTAGCTTAACCCTCACCCATTTATTTTGTTCCTAAGATGCATGAAAAATCCTCCTCTTGCACACAAAATATGGTCTTGGGTTCACTTAATCTTAAGATAAACCCTAACTTTTTCTCAAAAGTTTTCAATCTTCAAAGTACCCCTTACATCAAGCTCCTTGGGTTGCCTTTACTCCAAAGCACCATGTTCAAACCCCTCTAGCATACAGCTCCCATGTCTTTGGCACACATCCTCTGTGTAACCCTACATTCTTGTGTGTTGTGATTTATTGGTCCCTTGTGAGGTGTCCCTTTTTGAGGCTCTATACCTATTTCTTTTCATCATAGATTTTCTAATGGATTTTATTTTTCAATATAGCCACATTAACATGGACCACATAGTCAAAAACTCTTCTGCACCATTTTATTATGGCAGTGATGATGCCTTCCCTTCCCTAAGGGTTAATGAGAATCAGTTATGTAATCCCAAGGGGTAAGAAGTGAGTCCCCTCTATCCATGTTGTAGGATGTAAAACTACTCAGCAACATCTTCCTCAGCACATGAAATTAAATTTTAGCCGCATCCCAAGAAATTCACATGGGGTGCACCACCTCAGGAATTTTCTATGACCACTTGTCTCCATGGGAGTGAGATATTCCTAACATGGAATTAGATCCTCCTCATATAGAATGAGATATATCTAGGCACCTCACATGAATAATCCCCACACCATCATTCATCGATGTTTCTTTCATGACACAGGTGTCAGGTCTACTACTTCTTCTTGTTTCTCACGCCGAGCATGACTCATAGGGAATTAAAGGTTAGCAGTGGTCATGACATCTTTCTTCACCACCAATTAAAATCCCTCCAAGAGTATTCCCTTGTTTCCACCTTCATGGGAATCTCCCATGTGTAATCCCCACCCCATCCATTTAGAACTACATGGACTTTGATTCCCAACCAACTGGGATACATAGGAAACCTCCCTGAGGTTCAAGCCTATCATCCTCACCCATCCTGACATTTCCTACACCACATCCTAAGAAGTTATTTCCCCTCACCTAGGATACTTTATCTCCTTTAGTTACAATGGTAAGATTCTATGCATAAGCCCCATACCACATGGTCTATGGGCCTCCTCCTTAGGTATAATACCCAATTCCCCTATTCATAACTACATGACTTGGATTCCCAACAAACTGGGATACGTAGAAAACCTCCTTGAGGTTTAATCCCAACAAAACTGACATCCACTTCATCACCTCACTCATATCCGGGTGAGATAATGATATCCATTTGGGTAATTCCTATATATAAGCCCCATCCACATCCTCTCTTCTCCTAGAAACCCCCAGGAAACTCCAATGTGTAAGCCCCACACCACCCATTATGAAATATATGGGTTCTGATCCCTATCTCTTAAATAGGCTACATAGGATGCCTCCATGAGGTTCAATCCCACACAATAGTAAACCCTAGTGTCCCCCTCAAAGTTTTGAACTTATCTGATCTTCCTTCAGTGGTGTCCAGATCATCCTTCATGATATGAAACCCTTTCCTTTTGAGACACACCATGTTAGGTTTTCCCTCATTGGGAATTCTGACCCATCCACCCAATGGTAAACTTTAGTGCCTCCATACTAGGTAGCTAACCCTCAATGGTGTGAAACCTTATCTTTATGAGACATTCCATCCTAGGTTTTCAACCATAGGCATTTCGATCCATCAATCTGATAAACCTTCCAAGTGCTCTATCCTAGGGATGTACCTCTCTCATCTGCCTCTATTAAGTGTTCTTGTCATCTTCTCTTGTCTCTGTAATACATTAAACTCATGTCCTACCTTGTGTTAAAACTGAGATGCCTAAGGAAAACCTCACTCTGGTATAAGATACCATGTGATCGATGTGGGATTCATCAGGTTCTTAACCCATGATATTTCTGCTATTAGGAAGAATACAAGTGACCAATGTTCCCATGTCCAGACATGCCAGTGATTCCCAACATGACTACTCTCTTGAACAACATTTGATGCCTTGTCATACCCGTTTAAATGTCTAGAAAGAAGAAGAAAAATTAACCGGTGTCCAAAAAAAGATGGCAATGGGAATGAATTTCATGAACTACATCTTAATTTTTTAGGGAGAACCAGACTAGGTGATGAATTACAAGGAGGAATCCACATAAGGATGAACTTAAATCACATCATCCCATTTTGATCAAGGTGGATACATCACCGAGAAAGTAATGAATATCACCCACCTTTGGAAAGCGAGAATGTGGGGAAACAAACATGTGCCATTCGATAATAACACATAAGGCGGCATGCATAGTGAAAGAATCTGAAATAGTATTAAAGAGTAAAATGGACATGGAAGGTAAATTAAATACCTATAAAACAAGGATAGTGGCTAAAGGGTTTAAACATAATCAAGGAATTGACTATGATAAAACTTTTTCACCAATTTACATGTTTAAATACATCAAAATTCTACTTGTTGTAGTATCTTATCATGACTATGATATTTGGTAGACAGATGTCAAAACTGCATTCCTTCATGGGAACCTTCAGGAAGATTTCTATATGAAACAACTAGAAGGGTTTGTTACTCTAGTTGATTCCAAAAGGATCTTTAGGTTACACAGATACATTTATGGATTGGAGAAAGTATCTAGGTAATGGAACATTCAATTCGATAAATCTATAAAATAATTTGGTTTCATTAATAATGAATGTGATCCATGTGTTTACAATAGGTTTAGTGGGAATGTGTTTATTATCCTTATAGTATATTTTGATGACATATTACTTATTAGAAATGACATATTAGTCTTACAATCTGTTAAGGACTAGTTAATAAGTGTTTGTCCATGAAGGACTTGGATGAGACATCCTATATTCTACGGATCAATATTATTCATGATAGATCCAAAAGGCTTCTTGGACTAAGTCAAAGTACATATAGTGACTGGATACTAAATAGAATTAGTATGGAACAATCCAAGAGGGGATTGGTTCCAGTGTCACGTGGTTTACATATTTTTAATAAAATGTGTCCTCAGACACAATATGAGAAATATAGAATGAGTAATATCTCATATGCTTTAGTGATAGGATCAATCATGTATGCCATGTTATGTACTAGACTTGATGTTTCCTATGTATTGAGAATAATAGGTGGATGTCAAGAAAATCCAGGAAAAAATCATTGGTTTATTGTTAAGGTTATCCTTAAGTATCTAAGAAGAATTGAGGATATGTTATTGATGTATGTAGGAGATAAGGAGTTGGTAATCTGGGGATATACTCATGCTAGTTTTTAGATAGATTGGAATGATCTGAAATTACAATAAATATATGTTTTAAGTCTCAACGGAGGAGCTATGAGATGGAAGAGTTAAAATAATCCATTTGTCGCTGATTATATAGAAGAGTCTGAGTATATATTGGATTATGATGTATCCAATCAATACCTTTGGATATGGAAATTTTTATAGGATATTGATCTGGTGACTAGCAGTAAAGACTATATCTCTTTTTATTGTGATAATACTATAGAATTGGATCTTGAAAAAGAGTTATGGTCACACTAACGGACAAAGAATATACTCCAAAATTATCACATATTGAGGGATTTTTATCAAAGGTTTGATGTTTTAGTAAGTAGAGTACCCAAAAAAGATAATTTTTTGGGAACCTTGATTAAATAATTATCTCAACATAATCATGATTATCATGTGAGAGCAAGAAGACTAAAGGTTGTTTGATGTTGAATCTAGTGCATGTGGTAGTCTGTTGGAGTTTCTTCCCTAGAAATAACTTCTTTGTAATTTATTATGACCTGTATTTATATTTTTAAATATTAATAAACTATTTATCACATAATGAATTTTATTCTATGTAATAAACTATGTGATAATTTCCTAAGAGTAGATGTCGTGCTAAAAGGTCATAGTAGTTCCCCACTAGGATGAGAACCTAAAAGTGTTATGATGCTATTATTAAATATATGATTTATATACGAATGAAATAATTTAAGGGACACAGGTTATATAGGATTTCATGGATGGAGACTTATAGGACTTTGAGGAACCTTCTCATGGTGTATGTCTTTGGTAATATCTAGTGGGATATTATGAGAACAAGACCCACCAGTAGGAAATCCACATTTATATGTGTCATGGGATGTTCCTATCTATGGATGTGTGTTTTTATATTTAGAATTTAATTTTATTATTATGATTATTATCAGTTATGTACTTTGATGTATTGAAGAAAACTGTGATGATATATATTCGCAATGGGGTAGGATATGTTGGGTTTGTCACAAGTAATATTACATTAATGAATAATACAAGAAAGGATTTTTCCCTTCTATTCTTTAATGGAAGTTGATATCTCATGGCCTTTGATGTAAATGATATAGCATAAATAAATCCATGTCCAATGTGTTCTATAGGAAAATTCATTTTCCAAGAAGTCAAAGAAAGAGGCATCAAGCACATAGGTTGATGGCACCGGCATGTAACCTACTTGATTAGAGATATTGTGTTAAAGGGATTATATTATACAGTAAGCATATGTATGAGGTATTATGTCATTGTGTCATTAAATTATTTCTATATGGGTTCCTTGGTATGTTTCTAGATGTTAACCTTGTACTTTAGGCTACTTCTTCTAATGCCACTGGGAAAGAAGCCTAGAAGGTCACACATTAAGTGTATCTAGAATATTAGTTAAATTATATTATTATTATTTATTATTAAAAATTTGAATAAATATTATTTTGGAATGTGGTCTAATAATTATTCATGTTTAATTGATCACATATATTCCATAATCATTTATTCGAGAGGATATAATGTGTGAAGAATATTTAATAAATATTTATTTTCTATTTAGTGGATATAATATTTATATATTTATTGGTGAATAATGCAGTGATATTTATTTAATAAATAAGTAGTCATTATTCAAGTCCTGATAAATATTTTGCAAGATATATGGATTCAGTTTAAAGGACTTATGAGAAATAAAAAATATTGAATATTATTTGATTAAATAATATCTAATTTAATTCGAAAGTTAAGTTTATGTCAAGAAATAATAATAATAATATTATTATTATTATATAACAATGGGTTCTATAGAGATTAAACAAATAATAGGGCACTTGTGCAATTATTTTATTTTAACTCTACCAGTATATAAACCCAATTATACTATTTTATAATATTGCCAATTAATTTGTTTTGGTTATGCAAAATGGATTTGGAGAATCATCTCAAGCCCTATAGAGATCCCTTATCTAAGAAAACTACCAAGAATATAGAGTGATCTTCCTCCACCTCCCACTCTAAAGTCAAGATAGATCCTAGAGAACACTTTTGAAGCGGTTATCGAGGCAATCAAAGGTATATGACACAAGTGATGAGATCTTTCATGCTAGAACTCAGATATTCCTACAGTGATGTTTTGAGATTTTTGGAACATGTGTGGATCACCGCTAGAAGTAATCTTATCTTGATTCCTATAATGAAATGACGATACAATGAAAATCTATTGTCGTGTGCATCAATAAATAAATAATTCCAACAAGGTAATTCTTTAATTAAAAAATTGATTATATATAATATGATATGATCTTCTATCTATTTCCAGAATTCTATTCCTTTTCTATATTCTTTTATTCAATTTTGTATGTCAAAAAATTTATTGTTGTATAAATATAAAATTGATCATTGACCATGGAAAAAATAAAATTTTGGTATAACCAATCGCATGCTTCTACTGCACCTAGAACCTACACTTGTTAATGAGAACATGCATAGGAATTGCTAACCTATGTACATGGGAAACCCCAAGATCCAAGGGTGGGATTGTGGTTATTGATGTTTTCTCATTATAGTTGAAAATTTATTTCACCTTGGGTGATACACTTATTATGTGATGTAACTATTTTTTTATATTTTACTCATGGATTGGTATGGCATGATCTTTTAGTATTCATGCGTCATTTTAGGTACTCATGGGTTTAGGTGGCATGATTTATATTAGTCCCACACAGAAAATCATGTTATGTTTGGGTTGTATAAAATGAAATGTTTTTTTTCTTGTGTGATTTTCATGAAATAGTTCCAAATAAAAATTGTGTGACTATTTTAAATGGAATTATTTTAATTAAAATGTTTAAAATTATGTCAAATAAAAAAAATTCAATTTGGAAGGTTTTTATACCCTAATTAGCTAGTGGCCCTAGATAGGTATAGTTGGGTGAGGTGATAGTGTTGCGGTTATGTATATTGGGATAGTGTATGTGGAATAGTTTGATATGGCCAGTTTTGAACCCTATTTTGTGTAACTATTGAAGTGATATATTATGCTCCCTGAGATGTGTGTCTGACATTATAGAGGGATGCCACCATGAAAATGTTTATCAGTAGGGATACGGGAGAAATATTTTGAGAATGTGCCTATGGTTATGAAACTAGATCCCCCTTTGGTTTCAGGTTATAGGGTGGAAGATAATTTCCATGAAAATTTCATATGATTCATACAGTTTATAGAGAGAGATATCTTTTAGTCTACATCAAGTATGTTTTACCTAACTAGGTACTTTTATTTATAACCTTATTTGATGTTTACTGAGAATAGTGAACCTAAGGCAGTTGAGTTATGGATTGAGTATATCCATAAGATTCTAGATCACTTGTATACTCCTTCATATAATAGGTTTAAGTTAATAGCTTATATATCTTAGGGGTGTAAGCTCCTAACATTTTATAGAGATATATCATGATTGATTTCTGGTATTCTTTTACCCTATTCTGAGTACTTTTAGTTTGGGTTTAATATTGATATATGATTGGGTAAAATTTTGAGAAAAATGAAAGAAAGAGGGAAGTGCATGATTGGCACATGGTTTTCCCTAACCATGTGTCTCAGACCAGAAAACTGTGCAACCCTGGTTAGAGGGGTTTTTCATGGATGTCGTGCATTTTTTCAAACTGTGTACCTTAAAAGGAGAAACCATTCTCCACCTCCCTAGAAGAGGTAGATAGTTTAGGCACATGGTTAAGGGAAACTGTGTTCCCCAAACAGCAAACCATGCATATGAAATTTTAATCCCACAAAGTTTGGTTTTAAAATTTTCTGATCCCCCATTTTAAATTCCATTCATCCTTAATTCGACCCCTAATGCCTTTTCATGATTTTAGAGACTCTGATATAGATTACAATCCATTATGACCACTTTTCTTCATGATTTTAGGCCTGAATTAAAGATTTGCACCCCTCCCTATATGAGGGTCTCATCCCATATGGTTTCCTTTCTCTTTCTCATTATTCTTCCATCTATTGAAGGATTTTTATTCCCTATTTTGGTTGGATCTAGATCTAGAATTTTGATATATGTAATATCCTATATTGATTTAGGGTTTAATATCCATATCTCATTCTATGTCATTATTTCGTTCAAATTGGGGATTTCCATTGGTAAGCATTTATTGTAAATTTTGAGGTAGCTGGTCTATAATTAAAATCCCAAAATCATGATTGAAATTATGTGTATTGAATTTTAGATTTATATTAGATGTTGAGAAATTGAGTTTTTGATTGAATTAATTAATTTATTGCATTAATTAATTGATGAAAATGTGAAATTGGGGGTTTTATGATTATATATTTGAGATAATTAATTGTGAAATAATTATGAGATGTTAAGATTATTGATTTGAGATAATTAATTATTGAATTAATTATGAGATTTTGAGATTGTGGATTTGAGATAATTAATTTTTGAATTAAATATGATATTTTGAGTTTGTTGATTTGAGATAATTAATTGTGTAATTAATTATGATAGATCAATATTGTTGATTTGAGATAATTAATTGTTGAATTAATTATGAGATATTGAAATTATGTATTTAGGGTAATTAATTTTTGAATTAATTTTTGAGATATTTTCAATATGAATTGGGATTTGGGATAATTAATTATTGAGTTAATTATTGGGATATTGAATTATGAATTTAATAATTAATTGTTTAATTAATTATGGTATATTGAGTTTGTGGTTATTGATTAACTAATTGGTGAATTAATTAAGGGGATTGATGTGCTTAATTAATTGGTGAATTAATTAAGGGAATTCATGTGATGAGATAATTTTTTAATTATTATTAATATTGAGATGATTAATTAATTATTGAGATAATTAATGGGATTAAGATGATTAATTAATTATTGAGTTAATTAATGTAATTGATATGGTTAATTAATTATTAAATTCATTAATGGAATGTTTTAATTGAGACAATGAATGGTAACAATGTAATTCATGTGTGAATTGAGAAAATGAATGAAAAAATGTCATTCATGTTTGAATTGAGATAATGAATGATAACAATAGCATTTATGTGTGAATTGAGATGAAGAATGGTAACAATGTAATTATGATATATGTTCTAGTTTGGATGTCCTTAGTAACCCGGGTGTTATGTGGTTAAATAAAGAATAATTGAAAATATGATAATTATTTACTTATGCATTGTATTTATTTATTTATACAATTGGATTGTTGTTGACTGGATATTGTTTTAGATGTCATTGGTGGTGGACTACTGAGTTATACTCACACCCTACTCAAGCTTCCTGATCAGTACATGAATAGATTTCATGGTTTCATGATGGGATTAGGGAAAAGGCCATGTGTCAGATAGTTGATTTGGGATGGATCATGAATGAGGGAACCGTATGTGGTTTAGAACCCTCTTGGGAGTTATTTGTGTCTTTACTTTTGAGTTTCATTTTTACACTTGACACATACTTTAGCATGTCATATATACTATTTATTTTTGATATTGTATTTCCAATTTTGGTCATCTTGTGATACTAGAATTATTTTGGTTATGTTATATGTCATTTAGTAATTGTTTAATTATTTTTTCTGGTGTATTAATCTAATAATGAGGGAATAGTATCCCCATGGATGATATTAGACCCTCGCTACAAGTTGGTAACCTCTGGAATATGGGGAGTAATTTTTCATGTCATGTGACCAGTCGGCTCGGGGCACCAGTGTGTGGAACCTAGGTTAGGACATTACAAAGTGGTATCAGAGACATTTTTCTTTTCATTTATTTTGGTTTACTATTTATGAAAGGTAGATTGGATAATAGGAAGAGTTTGTCCTTAGTTATGAGCTCATGAATGGGAGTAGTTAAGCCATAATGGGGTATAATCCAAGTCCCCAATGTGGGATTGTTTTTATTGTTGTTTACTATTATATTTCAATATTATTTCACCTTGGGTTATGTACTCATTATGTGATGTGATTGTTCTTTCAAATATTTTTTGAGATTTGACTTTTAGAATGGTATGGAATGATATTTGAGTATTCATGCATCATTCTAGGAACTCAGGATTATTGTGACATATATCATTTTAGGCGCGCATAGGAAAATGGGTTATGGGTAAGTTGTTGAACTTGAACTATTTTTCATTACTAGTGAAATTTGATTGAAAATGGTGCTTAATGTGAATTTTTTAGAATTTTAAAATTATTAAATATGAGAATAATGGGTTTCTAATGATAAAATTAAATATGAGAATGATTTTACCCTTTATTAACCATTCACTAGATGTAGTATGGTTAAGGTTAGTGATATCTCCTCGATTTTGACTGTGTGTTGGAGTGTGGAGGAAAATACTTGTTATGCCTTGTTGTGTTTTCCTCTTACATAAACATGATAAAGTGGTGCTATGTGTCCTGATATTTATTTTTTAAAAAATAGATATATGCCTCCATGATGATGCCTATTGAGAGGATGAAGGAAGATTATGGCCGGAGATGAATTACAAGTAGTGGAACCTGAGGCACTGTTAGTTCCAGGTGAGGAAGTAAAGGATTAGTTCTGAGTGGACTTTGCATGCTTCATGAAATTCATAGAAATAGATACAGCGTGAGTTGTGAAGAGTATGTCTAGACTTATACAGAGGTTTCATTTTCATTGCCATCTAAAATTTACTCGAGTGGGTGTACATGGGGGATAGGAGTTCAAGATTGAGTCCATCGAGACTATACTTAACCATTTGGAAACTCCTGTTGAGAAGAAGGTTGGATGATTATATGTTATGAGGATTAGGGAAGTGCCAGTGGGACATTCAGGCTCAGATTGAACAGGTTTAGGAATTCTTGGGGAATTTATTGGAGCACTTCTATCTAGAGACACTAAGGCAGGACAGATCTGTTGAATTCATGACGTTAACTCAGGGGATTATGTCTATGATGGACTATGTTGGACACTTTATAGACTTGAAATTCCTTGATCCATCATTAGTAGGGGATGAGACATATACCGGAAGGTGTTTCTAGGATGAACTTAAATGTGATTTTAAGTCCCAAGTTAACCTCTTTCAATTAAATAAGTTTGATGAGGTAGTGGATCAGGCTCTCATAGATGAGGGGAACCTGAATGAGGATTCTAGTGTATGATAGGTGGATTTAGCTGGATGATCAGAAGGTGCATCATATAAGAGTAGTAAGAGTCACTATGAGAATGTTAATCGGTGGATAGAAGGAATAGTGGTCCGGTAGGATGTTCAGTCTCATAAGACCTTATCCAGATTATATGTCACCAGTTCAGTGAGTAGGGCCACTATCATAGACACTATCCCCAATAACTGGTAGAGTGTTGAGGATATATCAATATGGGACATCTACATAGTTTCTATAGGAACCCACAATAGATGGGTAGTGATAGAGGCACTAGACATAACTTGAGTGTGGTAAGATGGTCTTATTCACCATATCAGTATAGCAGCTAGAGTTCTATTAGCCGAGGTGGTAGAGGCAGTGGGTGCAGTTCTTCTGGGAAAGAGCTCCAATATCAACAAAGTGGTGTAGCACAGAGAGTTAATACTGCATCAAATGGATTATGGGTGGGACAGTTTCATTTCATTTAGACTACTCTTATGGATAAAAAGGCTAGATCATTGATAGTGATAGGTATTATTCTTGTAGCTTCTATGCTAGATTGTTCCTTATTTGATACTAATGTCTCACATTTCTTTATTTCTGAAAAACTTTTTAATGGTTTGAGCCTGGTAGTGGAGTTCTTGATAAGGGTGATGATGATAGAAATCCCTATGGGAATATAGTCAAGAGACATTTTCTTATGAAGTGGGTGTTCTCTTGAGGTTGGGGAGTTTCATTTTCTAGGGTACCATTATATCCCAGACATTTTAGGATTTGACTTGATCATGGGTATGGACTGGAATGTAGCATACTAATCCCACATAGATTTTTATCACAAGAGAGTGACTTTTACATATCCTAAGGGTGATAAATATATTCACCATGGACAGTAGGATATTCAATAAGGACAAGTAGGTCCAATTACTCAGCAACTGGGAGAGCTCACAGCCCAGGTTTCTAGTCTATTGTGGGATGATGGAGGTGTAAATCATGATGTCTTCCCTCCTATAGTGGACATATTTCAGGATTTGTTTCCTAAATATTTCTCAAGGAGAATACCAAAGAAATATGTGGAATTTACTATTGAGCTCATACTACAGGTTGATTCAGTTTCAATTCCACCATACATAATGGCATTGATAGAGCTTCAAGTGTTTAAGACTCAGCAAGAGGATTTAGAGGATAAGGGATTTATCTATCGGAGTACATCACATTAGGGTTAACCAATGTTGTTTTCTAAGAAGGATGATAGGACTCTATGCTTGTATATCAATTACCATAATTTGAACTAGATGACTATGAAGAATTGGTATCCTCTTCAACGTATCGACAATCTGTCTGAACAGTTGAGAAGAACCTATATTTTCTCCAAGATCAACTAGAGATCAGGGTATCATCGATTGAGAGTTAAAACTTATGATAAATATTAGACTTCTTTTAGAATCATATATGGACTATATGAGTTCGTCTTAATGTTGTTTGGGTTGAAAAATGCACTATAAGTGTTTATGTCCTTGATAAATGGAGTCTTTCACTTGTACCTGGATCAGTTTATGGTGGTTTTTGTGGATCAAATCCTGGTGTACTCTAAGACTTATGATGATCATTCCCAACACCTTGACATAATCATGAGTTCACTGAGATAACATAATCTATACACCAAGCTATCCAAGGGTTAGTTTTTGATTGACCAGGTACACTTCTTAGGTCACATCATCCTGGAGGAAGGTGTGTCTATGGACCTAGGGAAAGTTCAGGATATGGTTTATTAGGAGCATCCCAAGAACATGTTTGATATACGAAGCTTTATGGGGTTATTTTTATATTATTATAGGTTGATACAGGACTTTTATCATTTGGAAACATTGTTTTCAAGATTGACCAAGAAGGGAATATGGTTTTAATGGTCAAAATCATGCGATAATACCTTCCAGGAGTTAAATATGCAATTGACATTGGCTCCAATCTTGATCTTACCTAACCTAGGGGAGTAGTAAATGGTGTTTTTTATGCTTATGGGGTCTAACTCTAAGTAGTGTTGATATAGGTAGATCAATTTTTGGCATATGGATCTCATTAGTTGAAGACACATGAACGACATGACCTCAAGTTGGAAGTAATTTTTTATGATTTGAAGTGTCGTAGAAATTATCTATTGGGAAAAAAGTTTACTATGAATACATATCAAAAGTGCTTAAAGTAAATATTTTTGTGGTGATATTGTAATCTCAATAAGTGGAGGTGGGTTGAGTATATGAATTCATTTGGTTTTGAACTATCATATACAACTAGGAAGGGGAATGGTGTTATTAATTATTTGAGTAGGAAAACTCATACTTAGGTGGTTCAAGAGTCTAGTGTTGAGTGGAAGACAGTGAATCTACTAGATGAGATGCATGTTGTGGTTCAGGAGAGTCATGAGAAAATTAATCTCATATCAATTTTAGTGGAGTCATAACTTTTGATATGGATCAAATATAGACAGTATGAAGATCCAGAGTTCTTGACCTTGAGGGAAAGCCTTCAAGTTGGGGAGTCACCTTCCTATTGAAGAATATATAAGGATGATATCATTTATGTTATGAATCTGATTATTGTTCCTATGAGTATATAGTAGGATCCGATGCATGACTTCTATGCCTCGAAGTTGTTGGTACATCCAAGTGTAACCAAAATGTTTTGTGACCTATGATGATAGTTTTGGTGTTCGAGTATGAAAAAGGAGATAACAAGGTTCATGACACGATTTTACACCTGTCAATAAGTGAAGGATGGGAATCAATGAACTAGTGATTTACTACATCTATTTCTCATTCTAGAATGGAATTGTGATGAAGTTAATATTGATTTTTTGGTGGGTCTTCTGAGGATAACTTGGAATAATGATGTTATTTGGGTGATTTTAGATAGTTTGACAAAATTAGAACATTTATTTCCACTATGAGATACTTTCTCAATATAGAATCTGGGAGAACTACATGTTTTGGAGATACTCTATTTGTATGGGGTTCCATGAAATATTTTTTCATACTATGACTCACATTTTACTTCGTGATTTTGGCAGGGCTTATAGAAGGTGCTTGGTATGTAGGTTTTGTTTAGTACAGCTTTTAACCCATAGAAAAATGGGTAGTCAAAGCGTACTATATAGATTCTTGAAGATGTGTTGTGATAATATGTTCTTGACTTTTGAGGGTCTTGGGAAAAGTACATTTATTTGGTGGATTTTTCCTATAACAATATTTATCAAGAAACTATAAATATGGAACCATATGAGGCTCTCAATAGTAGTCCATGAAGATCACCTCTATGCTAGATGGTTATAGGTGAGTCGTAGTTGTTGGGACTGAGTCCCTTGAAGGAGACTTCGATGTAGGTTCAATTGATTTGGAAGCATATAGCTATGGCTCAGATTAGATATAATTTGTTTGCTGAAAGACATCGACAAACCCTAGATATTACATAGGGTAATTGTGTAATCCTTCATGTGTCACCTAGGTTGGGTCATCACAGGATGTGGAGACAAGGAACACTGGAACCCAAGTTTATTGGACCATTTGAGGTTATGGAGAGGATCGATATAGTGGTGTACTGATTGTCTCTTCCATAGAGATACAGTGTTATACATGATGTCTTCCATGTTTCAAAACCTCGATGGTATCACCCTGACCCTTCTCATGTGATTGATGTGGATGATATTGAGATTGAGATAGATGTTTCCTTTTAGGAGCATATGATACATGTAGTGAGAAATTGTTGTGGGGAAACACCATGCTTATAATTTCTCTATTGGGGGAACATGGATTTTTGTAGGAAGAAACATGAGAGGGAGAATCATATATGTAGTCTTAGTGGCCAGATATTTTTCGACTTACACTACGGGAAAAATGGGTATTTGCGACGGGGGTAGTTACCCGTCGCAAATAAATGGGCTTTTGCGACGGGATTTCTTTCCCCGTCGCAAATAGTTTTCCCGCGATGCGCGCCAAATCGCGGGAAAACTATTTGCGACGGGAAAATATTCCCGTCGCAAATAACCGGAGGCGGTAAAAGGTATTTGCGACGGGAATATTTTCCCTTCGCAAATAACCGGCGGCGGTAAAAGGTATTTGCGACGGGAATATTTTCCCGTCGCTAATAGTATGTTATTTGCGACGGGTCCCGTCGCAAATAACTATTTACATGTTGACCGTAATAAATGCGGGCTAAGGTATTTGCGACGGTACCCGTCGCAAATACTAGTTTTTGCGACGGGATACCCGTCGCAAATGGGCCCGTCGCAACTAATCTAACCTATGAATACCCTCATCCGTTTTTCTCAAATCATTCTCATTCTCTATCTTCTCCTGCTCTAAAACTTTTGTTTTTAAAGTTGAGTTTTTCTTCAGTTTAATTTTTTTTTCGGAGCTGATATTAAATTTTTGAAGAACGATCAGAGCAGATCAGTTTTCAAGGTATTTATGTTCATTTTAATTTAATATTTATTTTTAATTTTTTATTAGTTTCAATTATTCTTAATTAGTTGTAATTTAATTATGTTTATATTGTTTTCTTACTTAATAAATTTAAATTATTAGTATTGTTCATAGTTAATGGTAATTAGGAATAATTAGTAATAATTTTTAATAATTAAGAATAAATATTAATAATTAGTAATAAATACCAATAATTATTAGTATATTTTATTATTAATATTAAAATAATATAATTTTTTATATATATACAATTCTCTTTTCATCTGTGTGTTTACTGTCTTCACATGTATTATTTGTATGTGGAGATAGAAAACGCACAGATGAAAGGAGAATTGTATATAAATCAGAAAATTATATTATTTTAATATTAATAATAAAATATACTAATAATGTTATTATTTGTAATTATTGGTAATTATTCCTAATTATTGGTAATTATTCTTTTAATTACTAATAATTAGGAACAATTATCAATAATTATCAATAATTAAGAATATTTAGTAATAATTAGTAATAATTACCAATAATTAGTAATAATTAGTAATAATTGCCAATAATTAGTAATAATTAGTAATAATTACCAATAATTAGTAATAATTAGTAATAATTACCAATAAGTAGTAATAATTACCAATAAGTAGTAATAATTATGTATAATTTGGAATAATTACCAATAATTAACAATAATTAGTAATAATTAGTAATAATTACCAATAATTACCAATAATTAGTAATAATTAGTAATAATTACCAATAATTGCCAATAATTACCAATAATTAGGAATAATTAGGAATAATTAGGAATACTTAGGAATAATTAGGAGTAATTAGGAATAATTAGGAATAATTAGGACTAATTAGGAATAATTAGGAATAATTAGGAATAATTAGGAATAATTAGGAATAATTAGGAATAATTAGGAATAATTAGGAATAATTATCAATAATTATCAATAATTAGTAATAATTAGTAATAATTAGGAATAATTAGGAACAATTGTCAATAATTATCAATAATTAAGAATAATTAGGAATAAATAGGAATAATTATCAATAATTATCAATAATTAGTAATAATTAGTAATAATTAAGAATAATTAGGAACAATTATCAATAATTAAGAATAATTAGTAATAATTAGGAACAATTATCAATAATTATCAATAATTAAGAATAATTTGTAATAATTACCAATAATTACCAATAATTACCAATAATTAGCAATAATTACCGATAATTACCAATAATTAGGAATAATTAGGAATAATTAGGAATAATTAGGAATAATTAGGAATAATTAGGAATAATTAGGAATAATTAGTAATAATTAGGAATAATTAGTAATAATTATTAATAATTAGTAATAATTAGTAATAATTAGTAATAATTATTTATAATTATTTATAATTATTTATAATTATATATAATTAGTAATAATTACCAATAATTACCAATAATTACCAATAATTACCAATAATTACCAATAATTACCAATAATTACCAATAATTACCAATAATTACCAATAATAACCAATAATTACCAATAATTACCAATAATTACCAATAATTACCAATAATTACCAATAATTACCAATAATTACCAATAATTACCAATAATTACCAATAATTTGCAATAATTAGTAATAATTAGTAATAAATAGCTAAAATTAGGAAAAATTAGAAAAAATTAAGAAAAATTAGGAAAAATTAGGAAAAATTCTCAATAATTAGTAATAATTACCAATAATTAGTAATAATTACCTTTAATTAGTATTAATTACCAATAATTAGTATTAATTACCAATAATTAGTAATAATTAGGAATAATTAACAATAATTAGTAATAATTACCAATAATTATTAATAATTACCAATAATTACCAATATTTAGTAATAATTAACAATAATTGCCAATAATTAACAATAATTGCCAATAATTAACAATAATTGCCAATAATTACCAATAATTGCCAATAATTACCAATAATTAGTAATAATTACCAATAATTAGTAATAATTATGAATAATTAGTAATAATTACGAATAATTAGTAATAATTACGAATAATTAGTAATAATTACGAATAATTAGTAATAATTACGAATAATTAGTAATAATTACGAATAATTAGTAATAATTACCAATAATTAGTAATAATTACTACTAATTATCAATAATTACTAATAATTATCAATAATTACTAATAATTATCAATAATTAGTAATAATTAGTAATAATTAGTAATAATTAGTAATAATTAGCAATAATTAGTAATAATTAGCAATAATTACTAATAATTAGTAATAATTAGCAATAATTACTAATAATTAGTAATAATTAGCAATAATTACTAATAATTAGTAATAATTAGTAATAATTAACAATAATTAGTAATAATTAGGAATAATTAGTAATAATTAGTAATAATTAGTAATAATTAGTAATAATTAGTAATAATTAGCAATAATTAGTAATAATTAGCAATAATTACTAATAATTAGTAATAATTAGCAATAATTACTCATAATTAGTAATAATTAGTAATAATTAACAATAATTAGTAATAATTAGGAATAATTAACAATAATTAGTAATAATTAGTAATAATTAGGAATAATTAGTAATAATTAGGAATAATTAGTAATAATTATTATTAATTACCAATAATTGGTATTAATTACCAATAATTAGTATTAATTACCAATAATTAGTATTAATTACCAATAATTAGTATTAATTACCAATAATTAGTATTAATTACCAATAATCACCAATAATTACCAATAATCACCAATAATTACCAATAATTACCAATATTTTCCAATATTTTCCAATAATTACCAATATTTTCCAATAATTACCAATAATTACCAATATTTTTCAATAATTACCAATATTTTCCAATAATTACCAATATTTACCAATAATTAGGAATAAATACCAATAATTAGGAATAACTACCAATAATTTGGAATAATTACCAATAATTTGGAATAATTACCAATAATTTGGAATAATTACCAATAATTTGGAATAATTACCAATAATTAGGAATAATTACCTTATTAAATTATTTGTATATTTTGTTATTAATATTAAAATAATATAATTTTCTATATTATATACAATTCTCTTTTCTTCTGTGTTTTTTCTGTCTCCACATGTAATATTGGCATTCTTTTTCAAAATTATCAACCTACTCGCCAATGGAGAGGTGAAAGTGAATGCCAATATTACATGTGGAGACAGAATGTGAAACACACAGATGAAAGGAGAATTGTATATAATATAGAAAATTATATTATTTTAATATTAATAATAAAATATAAGAATAATGTAATGATGTTATTATTATATAATTAATATTTATGAAAAAAATTATATTAGTATTTTTTTAAAAAATAAATAATCAATATAATATTAAAATTATCAATATTTGTAACAGGTTTTGCTTTATTCTCAATATATTCAATCCTTGCTTGTGTTTTTTCTAACAAATTATTCAAAACCAGTAATGCTTTTATATTTTATAGAAAAATATGGAACAACGAGGTCGTCAAAAATCATTATTAGATGACCGCATATGGATAAATCAACGTAGAAATCCAAATGGTTCTAGTTTAAATCCAGTATATATAGAGGGTGTAGAGATTTTTTTATCATTTGCGGCATCAAATCCAGAATTTGTTTTAGAAGGAAAGATAAAATTCCCTTGTAGAAAATGTGCATTGAGAACGTTTGACACGTTTGACAAAGTGGGGGAACATCTCTTGCGTTTTGGTTTTCAAGCAGATTATGTTTTTTGGTATCAACACGGTGAACGCAGTTCCAGAGCAGGTGATACCAACTTGATTCTGGATCCATCCCAGTTTCAAGATTTAGTACATGATGTTGCAGGTTCATCTGTTCAACATATAGAAACTCCGGCTGATATAGCTTCAAATCCTGAGTTGGGACCGTCTAAATTTTATGAGTTGTTGAAGTCTGCTGAGGATGCATTATATCCTGGCTGCAAGATGAGCAAATTAGAAGCAGTTGCAAAATTTATGGCTATCAAATCAGATAACGGAATGTCAAACACCTGTTTTGACCAGATATTTTCTTTGCTGAAAACACTGTTACCCGAAGCAAATGTTTTACCTGCAAATTACTATGAAAGTAAGAGGTTGGTTCGAAATTTGGGACTTACTTGTCAGAAGATACATGCATGTTCAAATGACTGCATTTTATATTCTGGGGAAAATGAGTCGTTGGATAGTTGTCCCACATGTGGGCAACTGAGATATAAAGAAGGACAACACGGGAAGTCTGGTTTGATTCCTGTAAAACAGTTGAGATATTTTTCGCTTACATCCAGACTTCAGCGTTTATTCATGTCTAAGAATACAGCGACAATGATGTCATGGCTTAAAGAGAATATTTCAACCGATAAAAGCTTGAATCATCCAACCGATGGTGATTCATGGAAACATTTTGATAGAGTGAATCCATCCTTCGCTTTAGAAGCTAAAAATGTTCGACTGGGCCTTTCCACCGATGGTTTCTGTCCGTTTGGATCTTATGGTAGTCAATATTCATGTTGGCCTGTTTTTTTAACTCTGTACAATTTACCTCCATGGATGTTGATGAATGAGCCATATATCTTTTTGACTTTACTAATTCCAGGACATCCGAAGAAAAATATTGATGTTTATTTGAAGCCATTGATTGATGAATTAAATTTATTGTGGAGTACTGGTGTCAGTACATATGATGTTGCAACGAAATAGAATTTCATACTGAGAGAAGCATTGATGTGGACAATAAGTGACTTCCCGGCTTATGGGATGTTATCTGGCTGGAGTACACATGGTCAGAAATCATGTGCTTACTGTATGGGAGAGAACAAAGCATTTATGCTCATTCATGGAAAGAAACCTTGTTATTTTGACTATCATCGCAGATTTCTTCCAGCTGATCATCCTTTTCGCAGAAACAGATCTCATTTCAGAAAAGGAACAGCTGAAAGGGATGGACCTCCAAAAATGCTATCAGGTTCGGAGTTAAAATCGGTTGTATTTTCATTACCTCCCATCACTTTTGGTCCCACAATAAACCAACAGAAAATTTCTGGTTTTGGGAAAGAACACAATTGGATTAAACGTAGCATATTTTGGGATTTTTCATATTGGTCTGATTTTTTGGTCCGACACATGTTAGATGTCGTGCATATTGAGAAGAACTATTTTGATAATTTGTTTCATACAGTTTTGGATACGCCAAGAAAGAGAAAAGACAATGTAAATGCACGTTTAGATCTTGCCCAAATTTGCAGGCATCCAGAATTGGAACTATTTGAGAATGTCAGAACAGAAAGGTTACTGAAACCAAAAGCAGCTTATACACTGTCTAAAGAAAACCGTTTATTATTTTGTCAGTGGATTGCATATTTGAGACTTCCAGATGGCTGTTCTTCCAATTTGGGTAGATGCGTAAAGAATGGTCATATTACTGGATTAAAAAGTCATGATTGTCATGTTATAATGGAGAGACTTCTACCCATTGGATTAAGAGGTCTGTTGAATTCTTTGATTTGGGATTCCATAACAGACATGTCTCATTTTTTTCGGGAAATTTGTGCGGCTACGGCAGATTATAATGCTCTAGGCAAACTTGAAAAAGATGTTGTTGTAATTATATGTAAACTGGAAAAAATATTTCCGCCATCTTTCTTCGACTCAATGGAACATTTGATGTTACATCTTCCATATGAAGCCAAATGTGGAAGTCCGGTACAGTTTCGATGGATGTACCCATTTGAAAGATGCATGCAAAAATTGAAAAGAAAAGTACGCAACAAAGCATCTGTTGAAGGATCTATTGCAGAAGCTTATTTGCAAGAGGAAATATCTTTTTTCTGCTCCCATTATTTTGAATCTGAGTATCCTTTAAAACACAACCGAATGGGACGGAATGAGAGGAATATTGATGAAATCGACAATCAATTATCTGTTTTCAACCAGTCAGAGCTTGGTTTTGGTGGAGTTTCTGAACGCTGGCTTTCAGATGATGAACATCATAGAGCTCATACGTATGTTCTGCTCAACTGTGAAGAGATGACATCAGTTGTACTGTAAGTGTTTATATCACTTATTCTATCATTTATGTTATAGTAAATAACTTTGGTTTTTATAGGTTGTATGATAATCATATCAAGAAACAAATTCCACAAATTACAGCAGCTTCTCTCGAAGAACGTCGACTGAAAAATTTCTCTCAGTGGTTTCAAAAACTGGTAACATAAATTCTTTATCTTTTAGCAACTCATTCAATGTATAGTTTACTATATTGATAATTATTTCACAAATTTTCAGGTGTCTCTACATGCTGATAAAATTGACAAACGGCTGTGTGTATTGAGTAACCCACCTTCCAAACTTGTTAAAACTTATAATGCATATGTGGTGAATGAATTTCGATTCCACACACATGCATATGGGGAATCGAAAAAAACAATGAACAGTGGAGTTAGCTTGAGAGGATCTCATCATCGAGAAAATGAAGTTGACTTTTATGGCATACTTGATGAAATCATTGAACTCTATTATCTTGGACAACATTACATAACCATGTTCAAATGTCGGTGGTTGGATACAGAGAGAGGCGTGTGTGTTCATCCGACTCATGGAATCATCGATATTAAATGTAAAAGTGTTCTCGCAGTAAATGAACCATTCTTATTGGCTCAACAGGCATATCAAGTTTATTATGCAAAGTACTATGCAACATCAAGAGACTTGACTGATTGGTGGAGTGTAATAAAAATCAAAATTCGAGACAATCAGTTTAGTCAAAGTGAATGTTCTTTCACTGATGTAAGAATTGAAGTTTTTCAAGAGAGTACTCAAAATCAATCTTTTTTACAAAGATACATGAGTATCGATGACGACACCCCGCATTTAAGAGTCGGTGATGACGATGATGTTAATGATGTCACATATGAATTTGAAACGGTAAGAGATGAAGCAACTGTAACTCGAATGGATATCGATGATGTTGAGGAGGAATATGAAGATGACATTGACATATATGAAGATGATGATGAAGATGAACACTGATAGCATTCCATGGTATTTATATACAATCATAATATGTATATATGTATATATAATATTAATTATCAATGATTTGCTAACATTAACATTTTCTGTTTCAGATGGACGACGCCACATTTCGTGCGTTGGCGGATGCTGACCTGACTTTTGATGCGGATGAGTTGCTGACAGATGACCCTCAGCCTGTAGGCACTCCAGGGAGTACGCGGAGGGGGCGCGGTCTTGCACGATTGATGATTCCTGACCCCGTCCCCGAGCGACGTCCACGTCTTGGGTTTGATCCACGCACACAGAGGTGTGCTAACCTGTGTGATAACCTGTGGATTTGACTAAGATTTCATTAATCTATTCACATAATAAATGTTTATTATTTTTTCAGTTTTCCGCATATAGCAGTCGGACAGGGCAGCGCTATTTTGCGCAACTATTTCTCTCAGCCGTGGACCACATGGGAGCAGATTCTCATTGATGTGCAGCAGGCCATGTTCGGCCATTGGTTGGTACATACGTAAATAAATAATTTTTATTTTGAAAATTATTTCATTTATAACTTGATATTTTGATTTATTTGTAGGGTTTATGGTATCCGATCGAGGATACCATGCGTGACGCCATCCACGAGGCATGGGAGGTGGCCATGCGTGATCGCCTTCGTCAGTTATTGCACAATTTAAGAAAATCTGCGATGAAGAAAGCAGGAGTGTCAGATTTTGAGGAGTCATGTAGAGCACACTGACCAGAGTATATTTCATCCCATGTATGGGATGGATTATGTGCGCACTGGTTGAGTGGTGCTTTTCAGAGGAGATCATCGGTGGGGAGGCAGAATCGGGGGAGACAGGAGGTGACTCATCGAGTTGGGAGTCGTTCTTTCAGTACTCATAGACAGCATCTGGTACGTACATTATTTATAAATATTTTATATAACTATAAATATTAACAGTTTATTTTTTATTCTTATAGGCTGTCGAGCACCCCGATATTACAGAGTACGACGTATATCGGAGGATGTATAGTGATCCTGCTACTGGGGAGCTCAGAGGTGATCGTCAGCATCACATCGTGGTCAGTATTATTTGTTTTCAAGTTTAAAAATTAACTGCATATAATATATTCACAATTTTAATTTTAAATTGCAACTATATGAGTCATATGAGGCCGCAGCGGCACAGGCCCGGCCTGAGAGTCAGGCCGAGTCATCAGATCAGACCACTGCTCGTCAGTTTGATGAGGCGGCATGGATGCAGGCCACCCAGTATGCCTTCGAGAAGGGCCGGGTAGTTGGTATCGGCTCTCGACTGACTCCCAGATATTATTATGGCAGTGCTGCGATGTCGGCGTCCAACTCGAGAGGAGCTCGTGAATCTTCTTCTACATAGTATGAGGATCAGTTGTGATCTCAGACTGCACAGATAGAGAGTCTCCGATAGGAGCAGGAGCAGATGCGTCAGCAGCATGAGGAGGAGCGTCGACGCCAGCAGCAGCTGTACGAGGAGCAGGCGAGTCGGTGGCAGCAGCAGCATCAGGAGCAGATGGAGTACATGCGCCGACTCACTCATGCTTTAGGGATGGAGTTTCCTCCACCACCATCTGCAGATCCCCCACCTCCCCCCCCCCCTCCCCCCCTTCTTCAGATTAGAGTTTGTATTTCTGTTATAAAATTTGTGAAATCAAAATATTTTTTTTTTCTATTCGTAGTTTCTGTCTCATTATAAAATATTAATAATATTATATTTTTAAATAGCAATATTAATATTATTAATAATATTATTTATATTTTATAATATTAAATTTTATATATATATATTAAAATTATATATATATATTAAAATTTTATAATATTATAATTTAATTATATTTTTTGTAATACTTGAATTATTTTAATATTTGAATGTAAAATAATTCTATTATTTTTATATTAATTAAAATAACTTATTAATATTTTTTTTATTTATGAATTATAATTGTAATATTATTATATTAATTAAATCATTTATTAATATTCTATTATTTTTTATTTTTGAATTATAATTCTTCTATTATTATAGTAATTAAAATAATTTATTATTTTCATTTGTAAATTATAATTCTATTATTATATTAATTAAAATAATTTATTAATAATTTATTTTTTTTATTTTTTTATAGTATTTGCGACGGGATACTATACCCGTCGAAAATACTAGTATTATTAATAGTTTTTTATTTTTTTTTAAAAATAGTATTTGCGACGGGATACGATGCCCGTCGCAAATACTAGTATTATTAATAGTTTTTTATTTTTTTAAAAAATCGTTTTTGCGACGGTGTCGTCGCAAAAGGTATTTGCGACGGGACCCGTCGTAAACGGTATTTGCGATGGGACCCGTCGCAAAAACTATTTTAAAAGTTTTTTACAAAAATACGGAATACTATTTGCGACGGGGAGAATGACCGTCGCAAAAAAAGGCTTTAGCGACGGGCCCGTCGCAAATAAGTGTTGTTGCGACGGCGTTTTCAGCAACGGGCTATTTGCGACGGGCCCCCGTCGCAAATGGCTATTTGTGACGGGATCCCGTCGCAAATACCTGTTTTTCTGGTAGTGTTAGAAACTCATAGATGTTTGGGAGTACATCTCAAGGATAATTTATTATAAGGTGGGGAGATTTTAAGAACCTGGCATTTTTTAGAGATGTCTTGAGCTTAATTTCATGTATTCTTCTAAATTTTTTTAGTACATTTTATTTGGGTTTAACATTGGGGTGTTTTTTTATGGAAATTTGATAAAAATGAAAGAAATAGGGTGGTTCATAGTTGGCGCACAGTTTTCCCTAACCATGCACCTTAGCCCAGAAAACCTTGCAACCCTGGATAGAGGGGTTTTTCATGGCTGGTAAATAGTTTTTAAAACCATGTTATCTAAAAGGAGAAACCATGACCCTCCCCCCTAATAAGAGGATCATGGTTAAAGAATGTGCTCAGGGGAAACTATGTGCCCTGAGCAGCAAACCATGCATGTGGGATTTTAATCCTCCTAAAATTAGTTTTAAAATTTCCCAAGCACCCATTTGAAACCACATTCGTCCCTAATTCGACCCCTAATTCCTTTTCATGATTTTTGATCCTTACAAATAGATTCCAAGACATTTAAAGTACTGTTCTTCACGATTAAAAGCTCGGATTGAATATCTTCACCACTCCCAGTAAGATGATCTCATCATGTCTGGTTTCCTTTCACTTTCTCGTTCTTCTTCCATCAGTTGAAGGATTTTTCTTCCCTATTTTGGTGGGATATAGATATAGGATTGTGGATCTATATTTAGAATTATGTGATCTTTATTATTTTATTTTGATTTACAGTTTAAGATCCAGATCTTGTTCTACGTTGTTATTCCATTCAAAATTGGGGATTTCCACTGGTAAGGGTTCATAGTCAATTTTGAGGTAGGTGGCCTATAATTCAAATCCCAAAGTATTAATTGAAATTTTGTGTATGTAATTTTATAATTTCCATTTGATGTTTATAAATTTAGTTCTTTATTGAATTAATTATTTTGGGAATTAATTAATTGAGGGAAATGTGAAATATGGGATTTTGGGATTATAGATTTGAGATAATTAACTGTGAATTAATTATGAGATATTGAGATTTTTGATTTGATATAATTAATTGTTAAATTAATTATGACATTTTGAGTTTTTTTATTTGAGATAATTAATTTCTAAATTAATTATGATATTTTTGAGTTTATTGATTTGAGATAATTAATTGTTGAATTAATTATGAGATAATAATATTTTTTATTTGAGATAATTAATTGTTGAATTAATTATGAGATATTGAGATTATTAATTTAAGATAATTAATTTTTCAAATAATTTTAGAGATATACTGAATAGGAATTGGGATTTGGGATAATTAAATGTTGAGTTAATTATAAAGATATTGAATTATGAATTGAATAATTAATTTTTGAATTAATTATGGGTTATTAAGTTTGTGGTTATTGATTAATTAATTGGTGAATTAATTAATGGGATTGATGTGATTAATTAACTGGTAAATTAATTAAATATATTTATGAGATGAACTAATTGTTCAATTAGTATTGAAATTGAGATCTTTAATAAATTTTTGACTTAATTAATGGGATTGATATAATTAATAAATTGTTGATTTAATTAATGGAATTTATGTGATTAATTAATTATTGAATTAATTTTTGGAATGTGGGAATTTATATAATAAATGGTAAGAATTGAATTTATGTGTCAATTGATACAATGAATGGTATCAATGTAATTCCTTTTTGGATTGAGACAATGAATTGTAATAATGGAATTCATGTTTGAATTGAGATGAAGAATGGTAATAATGGAATTTTGATATATGTTATGGTTCAGGTATCCTTGGGAACCTAGGTGTTATATGGTCAAGTAAAGAATAATTTATAATGTGATAAATATTTACTTTTGTGTTGTATTTATTTCTTTGTGCAAATTCATGTACTACTATTGACTGGATATTGTTTTAGACGTCGTTGGTGGTAGCTTACTAAGTTGTACTCGCACCCTACTTAGGATACCTAATCATTACTCAAATATATTTCATGGTTATAGGATTGGATAAGGTAAAAGGCCCTATGTTATATGGATGATTTGGGATAGAGCATGGATTAGGGAACCAGCCGTGGTTTGGAACCTTCTTGGGAGTTTTTAGTGTCTTTAATTTTGAGTTTCATTTTGACACTTGACGCGTAATTTATCACAGAATATATACTATTTAGTTTTGATATTGTATTTCTAGTTTTGGTCATCTTGTGATACTGGATTTATTCAGGTTATGTTATATATCATTTAATTATAGTTTATTTATTTTCGCTAGTGTATTAATCTAATAAAGAGGGTATAGTCTCCCCATGATTGATATTAGACCCTCACTTCTGGTCATCAGCCTATAGTGTATACGGAAGTGCGCTTGAGGTCATGTGACCAGCTAGCTCAGGGAACTAGTGTGTGGAACCTATGTTTGAAGTTACAATGGTCCAGTAAAGCACTGGTTGGATATTTAGGTTCAGGATTAGAAGCTAGAGATAATGTCTTGGATTAAATTCTAAGATAATTTTTTTGGAACATTTCTATCCAGCCAATATTATATAGGAGAGAGATACATAGTTTATGTGTTTGGTCTAGGGGAATATGTTAGTTATAGATTATTTTGGTCGTTTCATTGACCAGTATCATTTTTCTCTAACATTGGAAGTACATGAGGAAGCTACATTGTAATGTTTTCAGGATGGAATTAGATGTTAGATCAATTCATTGGTAAATATATTTGATTTGAAGAAATTCACTAAGGTTGTAACTTAGGATCTCATTTCTAAGGGGAACTTAAATGAGGCTTCTAGGGGAGGATAGGTAGTATCGACTGAGTGATCTGGTGGTGTACCATCAGATATTCAGAATCATCATTTTGAGAAATTTCACCAAAGTGGTGGTGGATAGAGTATCCAAGTGATAGGATTGGAATCTCAAGGAAGTTATTCAATGTTCTGTTATCAGCTTAGAAATCCTAGTCACATGCATAGTCAGTATCTTCGACCACTAGTATATTGTTCATCATGTGGTGGGATTAGAAACATACAAGGGTTCTGTAGGAACCCTCAATGGATAGGTAGTGATAGAGGACATAGTATGTTGTAGAGATTTGAAATGGGGTCTTATACCCCATATCATTCTGGTGGTTGGAGTTATATAGGATGTACTATTTGGGTTGGGGGATGAGGTAATCTAGGAATGGAGTTTTCATATCAGTAGAGGAGTGAAATGCATGGGACTCTAACTAGAGCTCAAGGTAGAGGGATAGGATAGTTTCATGTAGTTAAACCTACCCCAGTCAATAGTGAGGTTGGGTTATTGATTATATGTTATATGATTCATATAGTTTGTATTCTTTCTAGTGATTTATTTTATATAAGATCTTCACAATAATTTATATATTCTTGTTTAGTGAATAATTTCATTATGGTGATGGTATTTTTGTTTAGGTTTATATCAATCAACACGCTAGTGGGGGTGCGATCAGAGAGAATATTTATTTATAAGGGTTGTTCCCTAAAGGTTAGTGAGTATTATTTCATTTGGTATTTTTTTCATGATTTATATGTTAGGTTTTGACATGATACTAGGTATAGACTAGTTTGTTTCACATCAATCTCACATTGATTATTATCAAAGGAGAGTGACTTTCACATATCTTGAGGGTAACATCTATTTTCATCATGGGGAATGGGATATACAAGTAATATGTTCAAGGATAGTTCATTATAAACGAGGTGAGTTCACACCCCATGTTGTGATTATTATTCTATTTGATAGGGAAGTGGAGCAGGATGTCTTTCCTCATGTATCAGATCATTTTTGTGATTTTTCAAAAGAGTTTTCAGTGTTTCCATATGAGAGAGAAATTGAGTTCTCTATTGATATGATGCCTAGAGATAAACCAATTTCCAATCCACCCTATCAAATATCAACATTAGAGATTCAAGATCTTAAGGTTCAGTTGAAGGAATTGGAAAATAAAGGGTGTATTCGGATGAGTAAATCTCTTTGGAGATCTTTAGTTCTGTTTTCCAAGAAGGCTGATGGAAAATTACATTTATGTGTTAGTTACTAGAAGTTGAACTGTATGATGATTAAGAAATACTACCATCTTCCACATATTGATGATCTTTTGGACTAGTTGAGGGTTGCCTATTCATTCTCCAAGATTGATTTTAGAATAGGGTATCATCAGATGAGGGTGAGATCTTTTGACATACGAAGGACTAAATTCAGAATTATGTATGGATTTTATGAGTTCATTTTGATTCCATTTTGGATAAAAAAACTCTCCTCATGTGTTTATATCCTTGATGAACTAAATATTTTACCTATACTTCTATTATTTCTTAGTTATCTTTTTTGATGAAATCTTTGTGTACTCCCCAACTCAAGATGATCATTCCAAATATCATAACAGTATCTTGAGTACATTGAGAGAGAATAGGATATATATCAAGCTATCTAAGATTCATTTCTGGATCAACAATGTTCAATTCTTATGATATATAATCTTGGAGGAAGGTGTGTCCATGGACCCCAAGAAGGTTCGACCAGATGTTTCTTTCATGAAATCCAGGAATATTTTTGATACCCAAAGATTTTTTGATTTAGGTAGTTATTAATAATTTTTATCAAGGAATTTTCTCACTTGTAATGTCACAAACCATCCCTCGGGTCCCATTCCATGACTACCCCAATCCTGCCTCCAATAGGCCAGGGGTTTGCGACTAGCACTGAGTAGTAATATCCCACAAATGGGAGACATTTTCCAAAGTACCTACACACATACACCCATCTCCAAGCTCATAATGCTAAAACTACAAACACTAAGTAAAAAAGAATTCATACCTCTAAGATACCAAAAAAAGAGTATGAAAGTACAAAACATAAAATTAAATGGGACTAGAATACAATCCCAACCAAAAGTAAAAGTACAAGCTCCTGAATCTCATCAGTAGAAAACCCTACCTAAAGGGTAGGTACAGAAACAATGATCTGAATTTGTTGAAGCACACCTCATCTGTCATGATCTCTCTAAGCACCACGTGGCCCTAGTCCACCAAGGACTCCATTAAACTATTGATTTTCTATACAAGACACAGCACATGCGGGCATAGCCTGTGTAGGGGTGAGTAAAACAATACTCAATAGGGACCCCAAAACGACAAAGGTAATACCACTAAGAAATACATGAAGTACACTGTAAAGCAAACACATGAAGTACACCATGAAGGAAACACACTAATTACACCGTAAAGGAAACACACGAAGTACACCACAAAGGAAACACATGAAGTACACCATGAAGGAAACACATGAAATACACCACGAAGGAAACACATGAAGTACAATCAATATAGTCAGCTCACACAGGTACAAGTATAAAGTATTAATAGAAGGATTTATATTTTTAGTCCCCACATCCCTAAGTATCTATGACACTAGAAGTTTTGGTGGCACACGGAGTGTTGATGGTGTGTTGAGTATTGATGGCGCACGGATTGTCGATGGTGCACGAAGCGTTGATGGTGTATGGAGCATTAATGGCGCACGGAGCATCGATGGTTCCCGGAGTGGTGATGGAGTCCGGGACATCGATGCTTCACATAGAGTCAATAGAACCTAGAGAATTGATGGTACATAGAGCATATATGGCACATATAGCATCGATGGTGCACGAGCACCGATGGAGCATGGTGTGCCGATGGGTCAACCAGTCCCCCAAGTCACATAATCATAGCTAGCAGCAGGATTTTTCTCATAGCACACTTGTTATATGAGAAACTACTCCTCAATCCATTAAGACATAAACCAACTTCCCCAAAAATTCACTTATAGTATCTCAAAAGGATTTCCTCATTGAAAGGGTCCCAATGTAGAAAATGCCTTTTCAAATGGACACATGGTTTGAAAGATATAGAAAATTTAGTAAAAAGGGTTTGGTTCGGTCCAGGTCCGACCCAACCTGAACCATTTTGGACAACCTGACCTGACTCAGTCTGTTTGGGCTAGCCCGAACTACCTCAACCCGTTGGGCCACTAGACCGGTCAGTCCAGCCCACTTGGCCGCCGAAGTGGCCGAGTTCACCCAACTCGGTCCATTACATGTGAGTCAGCTCCTTCAGCGCATGGCTTGGTTGTGCGTTCTAGGTCAATGTGGTCACCGTGTTCAATACAGATGGAACCACATCCCATCCTGCTGGTCCTACAACCCTACTATCATGGGGTCCTCCTCTGATGTGGCCTTCGAGCAGTATCCCACCGCAACTGCCACTACAGGCTCCTCCTCTAACGCGATCTTGTTGGACCGTATCTATGCACCCCATTGGAACTCAGACTACCATAAAACCGTGTGCTTCACTCGCTGTCATCCACACAACAGGTGGCCTTCGATTTTTCATGCCCTCTACTACGAGATGCTTCCTTCCTACTGTGCTCCAGTACCAGCTTCTCAATGTTATCACGAATCACAACCTTCAGTCTTATATCTTTGCGCCATGGATCATGAGCACAATGATTGATCATTCATGTAGGGTTTCAAAGGGTGAAGAATGCATGAAGAACGTGATATATTTAAAGGGGAGGGATTAATCACATGAACACTAAAATAACAGATCTTGTCCTTGTTCATTTGGCATTGATCCATTCATGTTAGCGTGATCACAAAACAACCAACAGTAGAATAATAACCAATATCTATTCTCTTTAATCCCACAATAAATATCCACCCCGCAAGAATGATCAAACTGTAGATCAACCTATTTGTGGTTTAGTCTGCATTTTTCTTTTGATCCTAATAAGGAAAAAATAAATCATGAAAATATTTACATCCTACCTCAATGATTGTATCCATCAGTAATGAAGAACAGAGGTATGTGCCATTGTCGATCCTCGATGTGTCAGTGTTCGTTGTTGGGATAGAGCTTCCTCCTCCTTACCTCAGGGGAATTCTAGTGTTATGGTGATAAACTTGAATTCCTCTAACAATTATTATTAAAAAAAGAAATATATGCTTCTTCAATATGTAACATCCAAATAAAATATTTTTAAAAAATATTTTAATGATGTTCACTTCCAAATACTAACTTTTACAGTCGACATGCGGTAGTTGATGATAGACCTCTCCTAATGAAAACACCCAGTTACGAACTCAAAAGTGGTCTTTAATTTCTAATACAAGTTACCTTTTATGAGTTATTAGGATTTCAAAATAAAATAATTTTTATTTAATTATTTTATTTAGGGTTACACCCCTGGTGACTTTTTCTGTAGATAACCCACACCGGCCAATGTTAGGTCAAACCTAGGGTAAATCCACCGCTATAAGATCAATGATTCCCTTGTATTTTTGATTTGGACACTCTTTTAATAGTTATTTCACTTTTTCAGAAAAGTTTTGCAGGTGTGATATTAAAAAATTAACATTTGTCAAACAAATGTTTTGGGCACCTCGAGCCTCAGAATCATACTCCGCCTCATCTCCTGGTCTCAAAATTTTCCAAAATAATTTAAAAAATAAAATTGAGAAAATAAGAGTTATTAAATACTCCATTACTTAGGTATTTACATCCCTAAAATCTAAAACAAGGTATACTCAACAAAAATATGAGGGTACTAAGCATGAATCTGAGCCTCCAGCTCCCAAGTGATCTCTGGGAGATTCTCATGTTGCCACATAACGTGCACTAGAGGAATCGACCCCCCACGAAGGATCCGCTCTTATAGATCCTCGATCTCCACCGGGTACTCTGAAAAAGTTTCCCCATCGTCAATGTCCAGCTCACCCCAGTCAAGGATGTGTGATGGATCATTCACATACCTCCTCAGCTACGACATGAGGAAGACATCATGCACTTGGTGAAACTACGGAGGTAGATCTAGGTGGTATTCCACCTCACCAATTCTACCTAAAATTTGGATAGGGTCAATGTATCTCATATATTGTAATTACCTGACCCCAGAAACCCAAATTTGGTGCATTATTACGTATCATTGGCATGATCACAAAAGATAAAGTCTCGAACGACCGATTAGTTTAGTAGCCTTGGAAGTACTAGATACATTCATAAGGTTTACATTACATCATAAAATGGAAAACTACAACAACATTGTTTCCATAGACAACACTGAGATCCCATAGATTATCCCTACAGGTTAGTCATAATATACTTCTTCGCATACTGATAAAAATAAAATATAGAAAGGGGTGAGCTCAGATACTCAGTAAGGATAAAAATATAGCAGAAACTTTCATAAATAAGCATAAACAATTAGGGTAATGTATAAGACTAAAAAATCATTTTAAACTTGAACATCAGCATAATATGGCAAAGATAAAATAAAATAATTCCATTTACTTATTCACATGGATATTCTACTAGTTGAATAATCACATGAAATATCAATAGCCACTTTCATAATGATGGAATGCATAATTCCAGACTTTCATAACCACATAGTCAAGGCCTTGTGCCAAGACTACAAATAATATTTTCTAAAGGCCTTGTTCAAAGACACTAGTTTGTCTCATGAGACCTACCGATGCATCGAGGATCTATAGCGGGATCCACCCATCATTTACTAAGTCCAATGCATTCCTCATATGAAAAGGTTTAAACATAACATAAACATTCATATTAAAACTAGCTTAAGAAATGTCAATACTTTATCCATAAACCATGAATGGTATAAAAATAACACATCCACAGTCAAAAATATCACAAAATCTTCAATACAAAATGGAAGTTTTGTATCATAATAAATCAACTTCAAATAAGATTAAAATCCATCAATGGATGTTGACATAGATGAAATCAAAACCTTTTTTAGAGAAATATCTCTTTCTATTTTGAAATAATTTAAGAGTCACATAATTTATAAAGAAAAACTTTATATGAAAATATTCTTATAATATTGTAAGGGAAGCTTCGATGATGTTATAACAGTGGAAAATATCTCCACCCACCATATAAGTTCAAAAAAATACATTCTTACCTTAATTTTGTTGAAAAGGTTATAAAGGACCTTGTTTGGAAAATGACAGAAATATTCCTTTATAAACATATTATAAAAGTCAAAAAAGGTTATAAATTAATTTGACCCATAGTCTATAAAATAGTATTAATGTTTTGAAACACATTTTTAAGAAACATGGATTTGGATAATAAATAGGTCCCAGTAGATAATTACATATAAACAACCTCAAATAATGAAGGGATTGTGAAATTAACCATTACCTTGTACTTTTTCTTGGTCGAGGGTAGGTTAACCTCTTGTATAATGGTGAAATAATTGTTATTAAATTATACCAGAATCATATACATTAATATGATATCATATATGATCTTTTAATGTTGCTTTGTTAATAATATTTTATTATTATCCTCGTTTCGGGTGTTAACTGATTTGTTTTCCTTTATATGATTTGTTTCATAAGTAATGTTTGTTATGGATAGGATGTATCTTATTCATATTCATAATAATATTAAGTCTTTAAACATTATTTTTAATCATCTAATCAAAATTATTCTTGAATGGATACGATGCAGAATGAATCTCATCGTGTTCGTGGAGACGGTAATCCGTACGTAAGCATGAGAAACAATATCATTCTTTTGATATTAAAATCATATATAATTGGATGGTATATAATATATATAGAATCATTAGAATGTTATATTTATTATTTACATTATTTATACATCATTATTATACCCATCTGGACAGTAATGTATTGAGTAACAACTACACCACGACGTGGAGACGGTAAGTCGTACGTACACACGTATGGTGACATGTCATTAAAAGGATGGATAGAATAATGAATATGGTTGTACCATATTTATAATAACATCACAGTATATAAAAGATACTATATTTGTTATTTTAGAATGTAACCAATAAGTAAAGAAGAAGTGGAATATGAAAAAACACGAAAGAGGTGGTGAGATATTTACCTCTTCTTCGGGTTCTTCCTTTTGATTTGATCAAAGGGGATCCGTAGGTTGGCTTTATGAATAAAGGAAGGACTCTATGATGAAGGGAGTACAGTTTAGAGGGTATTTGGGAAGGGTTTTGACGATCCAAAAATCGTTGAATATGTGAATTTGAGGGAAGGGGGAGTGCCCTTTTATAAGAGGGTTGAGGGGCACCTTGGGAAAAGATAGAAATATTATTTTATAATAAAATAATTTTCATTTTATAATGGCTCCAAAATGGATTATTTAAATTATAAGGTGGGGACGGGTCAAAAACCACTCAACCAATAGGTTTCAGACAGTTTTGGGTCACTATATTAACTTTATCTTTTAGATTTAACTCTAAGTTAAATTGTTTGACATTTATCTTGTCTCTTTGTATTTTTATATTATATGGTTAATAAAATTACTATAAACTTTAAATCTAATATCAAGTGGTTAATTAATGACATATATAATATTATTTAAGACCTTTTGCTGAACCTTAGAGTTTTAGAAATAGAATATCAATTAATAATATAATATTTGTTTTAAAAACTCTTTTATGTCAATTTTGACACTATTTGGTATTTTGTTTTTGCTAAATTCATAACAGAATTATTACTTAGAAAAAAATTCATCTAAACAACCATAAAATGTCATATTAACCTATAAAATTATTGGAATTCATAAAAAGTTTCAAATTACATTTATTTGGATATTTATAATATCAATTATTTTAATATTTCATTAATTAGGTAATTATTGCATCGTCATTGTGTCATAAATAAATTAAATTATTTAATGTCTAAAAAATATAAATAAAATACCATTATGTAGGAAATATTTTTATATTTCTAATTAATATGTATAGTCTAATTTATCTTATGTGTAACCCTATATTAAAAATGGTTTGGTTATTAAACTTTGAATTTAACACTTTTAACTCTTCTTTGAATTAAATAATAATAAATATCCTAATCTAATCCAAGTGGACCTAAAGGGTCTTATTTTAATCCTAAGGTTATTTTTGGTCGAATTAAACTTATCCAATAGAATTAGGACATGTGTTATGGTAATAATAATATCATTTTTACCCTTAATTACCCAATTTACTTTTAACCGTGGTAAATAAAA
Source organism: Viscum album (assembly GCA_963277665.1). Taxonomy (NCBI): domain Eukaryota; kingdom Viridiplantae; phylum Streptophyta; class Magnoliopsida; order Santalales; family Viscaceae; genus Viscum; species Viscum album. Next base: position 1,220,563,512 of record OY728130.1, read on the forward strand.
GTAAAAAGTTACTATTCATAAAAATTTATTTTCATCTTATTGAACCACATTTTAATTACTGTTATCAACCACGTCTCTTGAATTTTTGAAATTAAATTCATAGAAGAGGTAAAATTAAGTTTTATGTAAATTTGAAAATTCTCCTAGGAGGTGGGTAAAAGACGGTAAAAAGTTCAATAACATTTTTATATATCTAAAATTATTATAAACTGACTCCAATTAATTACATTGAACTTATATAGGTATTATGTATGGATTTTGACCCAAAATAAATAATTATTTAAATAAAAATTCGGTTTTAAACTATAACTCGGTGTTTTTCACTTTGCATCAAAAATTGAAAGTTTCCAAAAAAGTACCAAAAAATCACCCGAATATAATTTCAATATTCTGAATCCTAAAATGAAGTCCATTTTGAAATATAAAATTTATAAAATTTAAAAAATTGGGTATTACTATTCATAACAGCTAGTTTGATTGGTTGTGGTGTGTTAGAACACAAAGTTGTGCACAACACAGGCTATTGTATTATTCAAAGAGAAGTGTATCGTGGAAGATTGGGGTGTTACATTCTCCCCTCCTTCAAATAATTTCACCCACGAAATTTCTAGAATATTACTGTATAAAATGGCTCGGGTGGTTCTTCATCATATGTTCCTCGGGTTCCCACATTGCCTCTTTCATCTTATGGTTTCTCCAGAGAACTTTTACCAGACTAGTCGTCCAGTTTCTCATCACTTGTTCTCTTGTATCAAGAACCTTGACAGGCTCTTCGCAATAAGATAGATCGGGTTCCAGTTCTAATTCCTCATAGCTGAGTACATGCGTTGGGTCAGGAATGTATTTTCTCAACAGTGATACATGGAACACATCCTGAGCTTTGGAGAGACTTGGCAGCATTTCCAAATCGTAAGCTACAACCCCAATTTTTCTAGAATTTAGAAATGTCTGATGTACCTAGGACTCAATTTCCCCTTCTTACTGAAATGTATAACACCCTTCCATGGATATACCTTCAAGAAAACATGATCTTCTACCTGAAATTTCAAATCCTTCCATCGGTTATCAGGATAGATCTTCTACCTACTTTGAGCTGCTTTGATGTGATTTTGGATTACCTTCACCTTTTACATTGTTTCCTCCATAAGTTCTGGGCCTACAAGTTATCTTTCACCAACATCATCCCAATAGGTTGGTGTGCGACATCTCTTTCCGTATAACGCTTCATATGGTGCCATCTGAATACTTGAATGGAAGCCTTTATTATAGGGGAATTCTACCATAGGTAAATATTGATCCCACATACCTTGAAAGTCAAGTGAGAAAAATCTCAACATATCTTCTAAGGTTTGAATTGTTCATTCTGATTGTCCACCAATTTGAGGGTGGTAGGTAGTGATCAAACAAAGTTCAGTATCCAAGGATTTCAGAAGACTTTTTTGAAATCTTGACGTAAAACGAGGATCATGATCAGAAAAAATCGATAGGGGTACTCCATGAAGTCTTACAACTTCATTAATATACAGCCTTTCTAAATGTTCAAGTGGTAAATCTTCTCTTATAGCAAGAAAATGTGCTGACTTGGTAAGACAATCAATAATGACCAATATTGAATCGTTCCTTCTAGGAGTCTTTGGTAGTCCCATGACAAAGTACATCATAATATTATCCCATTTCCACTCAGGTATGGGAAGAGGTTGCATGACTCCTACGGGATGTTGCATTCCAACTTTCACTTGTTGACAAACCATACATCTTGACACAAAATCAAGGATCTCCCTCTTCATGTTGTCCCACCAAAAATGTTCCTTCAAATCTCTATACATTTTAGTGCTCCCATGGTGTATAGGGAAATTGGAGCTATGAACATCATCCAACAATTTCTTTTTAGATCAAGTATATCAGGAAAACAAAGTCTCTTCCCAAATTTCAAAATTCCATATTCATATACAAAGTCACTCAATCTCCCATTATTCACACCTATAATTTTCTTTTGAAACTCCTCATTATCAGCCTGATAACTTTTTATTTTTTCTAATAAAGATGGTTTGGCAACAATTTGAAAAAGCATTGATGTTTCACCTTCCATGTTTATTCCAATATCCATCTTTACTAGATCCATGTATATTGGATCCTTTTCAACTCTCATATTTTTCAAAACTCCATGATCCTTTCTAATCAAAGCTTCTTCAACATTATTTGCCTTTATGGGGTGGTAATTTATAGTGAAATCATAATCCTTGAGTAGTTCAAGCCATCGACTTTTCCTCATGTTGAATTATTTTTGTGAGAAAATATACTTCAAACTCTTGTGACCAGTATAAATCTCACATTTTTCACGATATAGATAGTGTCTCCATATCTTAAATGTAAAGATTACAGTTTCTAACTCAAGATCATGAGTACTATAGTTTTGTTCATGAATTTTTAGCTTTTGTGATACATAGTAAATAACCATATCATCCTGCATAAGGACACAACCAAGTCCATTCTTTGAAGCATCACTATAAATAACAAACCCATCATTCCCTGATGGTAGAGTCAAGATAAGACCATTGACTAATCTTCTCTTTAGTTATTCAAAACATTTTCACACTATTTTTTCCAAACAAATTTAACCCCTTTACGTGTGATCTTGGTTAATGGGTTAGCCAATCTGGAAAAATTATTGAAAAAACACTGATAATAACCTATAAAACCAATAAAACTGTGTACCTCATTTATACTCATTGGTGCTGGCCATTCTTGGATTGCCTTGGTCTTAGAAGGATCAACAGATATTCCATCCTTAGTGACAATATGTCCAAGAAAAGAAATCTCTTAAAGCCAAAATTCACACTTGATAAAATTCGAATATAATTCATTTGTTCTAAGATTCTTTAGGATAATTCTCAAGTGACTTTCATGATCTTTGTAGCTTTTCGAGTATACCAAGATATCATCAATAAATACCAGTACAATGTCATCAAGATATTCCTTGAAAACTCTTTTCATTAGATCCATGAAAACAGAGGGTGCATTATTCGATCAAAAAGGCATTACTGTAAACTCGTAATGCCCGTAACTAGTTCGAAATGTTGTCTTCAGAATGTCTTCCTTCTTCACGCACAACTGATGGTATCCAGATCAAAGTTCAATATTTGAAAAATAATGAGCTCCATGAAGTTGGTCAAATAAATAATCAATGCGAGGTAGGGTATACTTGTTCTTTATTATTATAGCACTGATCTCCCTGTAGTCAATGCACAACCTCATAGATCCATCTTTCTTCTTAACAAAAAAAGACAGGGGCTCCCCATGGAGAAACACTGGGGAGAATAAATCCCTTTTTACTCAATTCCTCTAGTTGTTTCTTTAGTTCCACTATTTACACAGTGGAAATTCTATAAGGGGTCTTCGATATGGGCCTTGAACCAGGAATTAAATCAATGGAAAAATTAATTTCTCGTTCTGGAGGATGTCTGGGTAAATCCTATGGAAATACATCAACATATTCTTGCACAATAAGTAAATCCTCTATTTTAACATTATTTTCCTCATCCACTGTTATTTCATTCTCTTCCTCCCCAATAATTGAATTTAGTTGAGCTACTGGGGTGGATCTAGATAAGAATTAGGTGGTGAAATTTCTACTCTAAAGATAAGGTACTAAGTGTCATCATCAAAAATTGTAACCTCATTCTTATTACTATAAATTACCGCTTCATGGTCCGAAATCAAATCCATATTGAGGATTATATCAAATTCAATCATGGTTATGACGATGAGATCAGCAGATAAATAACGTTTATATGCCTTAATGGGAACTGATTCACAAAACTTTGTTGCAATGATACTCCCCTTGGGATTTTTGACTGACAACTCCCTTGTTAAATCAAATTGGAAATATCTAATTTTCATAGAAAACTGGGAAGATATAAAATAATTTGATGATACAGAATCAAATAAAGCATTGTCTAAACTTGAGGAAACCATTAAATTACCTGCCACCATGTCTTTCAGAGCTTCAACCTCAGCAGTAGTAATAGCATAAGCATGTCCTTGATCCCCTGACCTTTTATGAGGTAAGTTCCTCTAGATCTTATGACATTAATTCACATAATTACCCCTTTCTATACAATTGTATAATTCAACATTGGCAGCCTCTTTCTTCCCCTTGCAATCACAAGCATGGTGGCCTTTTTCACCACACTTATAACAGACTCTCATTCCATTCAGGAAAGTACCAGGGTGTTTCTTCCCACATTTACTGCAAGATGGATATTAAAATTTTCCCTTCTTCCCCTTATTTCTATTTCCAGAGTGTTTAGCAGATCTCTTCTTCTCTTGTTTTTCTTTAAAGTCGTAAGACTTAGAGAATTCTTGTTCTGTCTTGATAGCACATGATACAATATCTCCGTACGACAAGAAGGATTGTGAGACTAATGCTCGACGGAGAAATGATTTTAACCCATAAAATAAACTATCAATATTATATCTTGGGTTACGTATATAATCTCCAGCATGCCTCTCTAACCTTGTAAAGTTAGCTTCATACTTTGGGACATTCTCATCCTCCTTTTGCCTCAGACTCAGAAATTGTCTTTCCATATCCATTCGATGGGCATGAGGAAATTATTTTTTTTAAGAAAATTTATTTAAACTCCCTCCATTCCATATTTGATACTTCATCATCTTCCTTTTTGTTTTGAATCATTGACCACAATTGATCAGTATCTCCAGTGAGGCGGTAAACTACCATGATAACTTTTTCCTTTTCACTACTTCCCAAGGCGTGGAATATTTTCTCGAAGGAATTTATTCATTTCTAAGCTACTAATGGATTTTTACTCCCATTAAATGTTGTTGTTTGTTTCCTCATGAAGCGATATAACATTTATCCTCCACGATGTGGATCAGGGTGATCCATAAGGAAGAGTTTATTATTCATAACCTAAGTGAGTTGTCCCAGTATGGTGATAAGATGATCAGCACCAGTTGCTTCACTAGCTCCACTATAATTATCTTGAGTAGAAGGTCAGTCCCTATATGGATTACTTGCATTGATATGGTTTCCATTCCTTCCACTAGGTTCCATTTCTGAACAATGGCATAAACTAGATTAGTTTATGAATCTAAATACATAATTCCAGACATGTAAAACACTTAACATAAACTGAACAGTTTATGGATATAATCCATAATCATAAAAATGTTTTCATTGAGGAAGTATATACTCATAAACCCTTAATAATTATTTGTAAATAAAATGAGAATTATCCTAAGAATATCCCCTAGGATTTTCGTAACCAATAGTGCAGCAAGGCCCATTGTCGTGCACCAGTTCTCGTTCGAGTCTATCTCGAAGCGGTGTTTTTGGATTTTACCTCTAGGTGAATCTGTGCCAGAGCTACCTCTACCTTCTCATATCCAGATAGGGATGTATTGTTTGGAATACTCACAAGATCTCTACAGTACCAAAATTATAGTAAGTTCTTCTATATTAATCATCAAAGTCTATCTTAGGGTAATGTTCTCTAATCAGAGTTTATCTAAATCCAGATTCCAAGGTTTGTACTAAACTTCCTCTGATACCAACTGTAATGCCCCGACCCCATAATCCCAGAGTCGGTGCATTATTACGTATCATTGGCATGATCACAAAATATCAAGTCTCAAAAGATCGATTAGTTTAGTATCCTTGGAAGTACTAGATACATTCATAAGGTTTACATTACATCATAAAATGGAAAACTACAACAAAATTGTTTCCATAGAAAACACTGAGATCCCATGGACTATCCCTTCAGGTCAGTCAAAATATACTTCTTTGAATCTTGAGAAAAATAAAACATAGAAAGGGGTGAGATCAGATGCTCATTAACGAAAACAATATAGCAGAAACTTTCATAAATAAGCATAAAAATTTAAGGCAATGTATAAGACTAAAAAAAATCCTTTTAAACTCGAACTTCAGTATAATATGAAAAAGATAAAATCAAATAATTCCATTTAATTATTCACATGAATATTCTACTAGTTTAATAATCAGATGAAATATCAATATCCACTTTCATAATAATGGAATGCATAATGCCAGACTTTCATAAACACATAGTTAAGGACTTGTGCCAAGACTACAAATAAGATTTTGTCAAGGCCTTGTGCCAAGACACTAGTTTTTCTCATGAGACCTACCGATGCATCGAGGAGCTATAGTGGGATCCACCCATCACATACTAAGTCCAATGCATTTCTCATATGAAAATTTTTAAACATAACATAAACATTCGTATTAAAACTAGCATACGAAATGTCAATACTTTATCCATAAACCATGAATGGTATAAAAATAACAAATCCACAGTCAAACATATCACAAAACCTTTAATGCAGTATGGACGTTTTGTATGATAGTAAATCAACTTCAAATAAGCTTAAAATCAACCAAAGGATGTTGACATAGATGAAATCAAAACCTTTTTTAGAGAAATATCTCTTTCTATTTTGAAATCATTTAAGAGTCACATAATTTATAAAGAAAACATTTATTTTTAAAATATTATTATAATCTTGTAAGGGAAGCTTCGACGATGTTATAATAGCGGAAAATTGCCACACCCACCATATAAGTTAAAAAAAAGACATTCTTACCTTAATTTTGTCGAAAATGTTATAAAGGACCTTGTTTGGAAACTGACAGAATGATTACTTTATAAAAATATTATAAAAGTCAAACAAGGGTATAAATGACTTTAACCCATAGTATATAAAATAGTAATAATGTTTTGAAAGAAATTTTTAAGAAACATGGATGTGGATTATAAAGAGGTCTCAGTAGATAATTACATATAAACAACCTCAGAAAATGAAGAGATTGTGAAATTAACCATTACCTTGTACTTTTCCTTAGTCGATGGTAGTTTAACCTCCGGTATAATGGTGAAATAATTTTTATTAAATTATACAATAATCATATACATTAATATGATATCATATATGATATTTTAATATTACTTTGTTGATAATATTATAGTATTATCGTCGTTTCAGGTGTTAACTGATTCGTTTTCCATTATATGATTTGTTAAATAAGTAATGTTGGTTATGGATATGATTTATATTATTCATATTAAGAATTATATTAATTCTTTAAACATTATTTTTAATCATCTAATGAAAATTAGTCTTGAATGGATATGATGGGGAATGAATCTCATCGTGTTTGTGAAGACGGTAATCCGTACATATGCACGAGTGACAATATTATTCTTTTGATATTAAAATAATATATAATTGGATGTTATATCATATACACAGAATCATTATCATTTTATATTTATTATTTACATAATTATTATACCCATTTGAATAGTAATCTATTGAGTAACAACTACACCACAACGTGGAGACGGTAAGTCGTACGTACGCAAGTTTGGTGACATGTCATTCAAAGGATGGATAGAATAATGAATATGGTTGTACCATATTTATAATAACATAACAGTATATAGAATATACTGTATTTATTATTTTCTAATGGAAACAACAAGGTAAGAAGAAGTGGAAGAAAAAAAAATGATATAGGTGGTGAGATATTTACCTCTTCTTTGGGTTCTTCTTTTTAATTTGATCAAAAGGGCTCCTTAAGTTGGATTTATAACTAAAGGAAGGCCTCTAGGATGAAGGAAGGACGGTTTAGAGGGTATTTGGGAAGGGTTTGGCCGAGCCAAAAGGCTTTGAAGATGTGAATTTGAGGGAAGGGGGAGTGCCCTTTTATAAGAGGGGTGAGGGGAACCTTAGGAAAAGCTAGAAATATTATTTTATAATAAAATACTTTTCGGTTTATAACGGCTCAAAAATTAATTATTTAAAGTATAAGGTGTGGATTGGTCTAAAACCACTCAACCAATAGGTTTTAGACGGGTTTGGGTCACTATATTAACTTTATCATTTAGATTTAACTCTTAGTTAAATAGTTTGACATTTATCATGTCTCTTTGTATTTTTATATTATTTGGTTTATAAAATTACTATAAACTTCCCTGAGAATCTCAAGTGGTTTATTAATGACATTTATAATCTTATTTTAGACCTTTGGCCGAACCTTATATTTTTAGGAATAGAATATCAATTAATAATATAATATTTTCTTTAAAAACTATTTTATGTCAATTTTTCAACTATTTGGTAGTTTGTTTTTTCTAAATTCATAACAGCATTATTACTTAGAAAAAAAAATCTTCTAACCAACCCTTACATGTCATATTAACCTATAAAATTATTGTAATTCATAGAAAGTCTCAAATTACATTTATTTGGATATTTATAATATCAATTATTTTAATATTTCATTAATTTGGTAATTACTGCATCATCATTGTGTCATAAATAAATTAAATTATATAATGTCTAAAAAATATAAATAAAATACCATTATGTAGGAAAACTTTTTATATTTATAATGAATATTTATCGTAGAATTTATCTTATGTGTAACCCTATATTAAAAATGGTTTAGTTGTCAAACTTTGAATTTAACACTTTTAACTCTTCTTTGAATTAAATAATAATAAATGTCCTAATCTAATCCAAGTGGATCTACAGGATCATATTTTATTATTAAGGTTTTTTTTGGTTGAATTACACTTATCCAATATAATTATTACATGTGTTAGGTTAATAATAATATCATTTTTACCATTAATTACCCAATTTACTTTTAATCATGGTAAATTAAAGTAGAAAGTTACTATTTAACAAAAATTCTTTTCATATTATTGAACCAAATTTTAATTACCGATATCAACCGTTTCTCTTGTATTTTTGAAATTCAACTCACAGAAGTGGTAAAATTAAGTTTTATGTAAATTTGTAAATGCTCATAAGAGGTGGGTAAAAGACGGTAAAAAGTTCAATAAAATTTTTATATATATAAAATTATTATAAAATGACTCCAATGATTTACATTAAACTTATATAGGTATTATGTATCATTTTTTTACCTAAAATAAATTTAAATAAAATAAAAAATTATTTAAATAAAAATTCGGTTTTAAACTATAACTCGGTGTTTTCCACTATTCATCAAAAAATGAAAGTTTTCAGAAAAATACCAAAAATTCTCCCTAAACTAATTTCAATATTCCAAATCCAAAAATGAAGTCCATTTTTAAATATAAAATTTATAAAATTTTAAAAATTTGGTATTACTATTCATAATGGCTAGTTTGATTGGTTGTGGTGTGTTAGAACTCGAAGTTGCGTACAACACACGCTATTGTATTATTCAAAGAGAAGAGTACCGTAGAAGCATGGGTTGTTACGGAGATAACTTCTACCCCAACCAAATATCTGCAAACCCCATTGAGGTGAGACCCGAAAGAATGCATGGTCTCCCTCCTCGAAATCCAAAGGCATCATCCACCTATCATCATAGGACATCTAATAGCTTTGTGTAGTCTTCATCCGCTCCTGGATGACCTACACCTTCTTTGTAGTTTCCTTCACCAACTCCAGGCCCATTATTGTTGACTCTCCTAGGTATTTTCCGTAAAGTGGCGACCTCTAGGGTCACCTATACAAGGCCCAAAATGGTGTCATACTGATGGTGGAGTGGTAGCTATTATTATACGCGAACTCCACCAGAGGTAGGTGATCCTCCCAACTATGGAAAAAGTCTAGGATGCAAGCACATAGCATGTCCTCAAAAACCTGGATGGTCCTCTCCATTTGGAAATTTGTATGGGGATGAAACATTGTGCTCAATAGCAGCTGAGTCCCAAATGCCTCCTGCAATCCCTTCCACAACTAGTATGTAAAGTGAGCATCGTGATCTGAGACTATCTTTGATGGGACTCCATGAATTCAAAAAATATCTTACATGTAGAGGAATCCCAAGAACTCTTCTGAGCTCTGATCGCAGGTCGGTAAAAAGTGGGCCAACTTAGTGAGTCGGTCAACGACCACCCAAATGGTATCGTGTCCCCTAGACGTGCATGGTAACACTGTCACAAATTCTATAGATATCCCATACCACTTCCACTATAGAACCTCAAGGGTTTGATTCAAACCCTCTCGAACCTGGTGCTCATCCTTCACTTGTTGACATGTGAGGCATCTAGAAACAAACTCTACCACCTACTTCTTCATCCTCAACCACTAGAATTGAGGTCGGAGGTCTTGATACATCTTTTCCACTCTTGGATGTACCACCAAAGGAGAAATGTAGAACTCCCTCAATACCTACTCCTGCTACACCACTAGAACTAATGTGATCCCTCTAAAGAGAATGAAATGGTCCCCACATTTTGGATATCCATCATGGGAATTCCCTATAGACATCTGAGCACATGTAGTCTCATAGTCGATATCTCTGAGTTGTGCCTCCCTGACTCGTTATAAGAGTGTATGGGTAACCACCATCAATTGGAGATAATCTGCTTCATCTCTATTCACAAAGGGTATTTGAAATGGGGCTAACTAATTTGATGCCTCATTCAGTAGTTAGGAACTCGATCTCCAGCTAAGAATATTTTCCACCATGTTCCTTTTCCTAGGAGTATATACTATCTTGAAGTCATAGTCTTGGAGAAACTCTATCCAATTCCTCTATCTAAAGTTCAAAACCTTTTGAGAGAATATATACATGAGACTCTTGTGGTCAGAGTAGATGATAAACCACTCGCCCATTAGGTAGTTTCGCCACATCTTCAATTTGAAGACTATCACCACCAACTATAGATCATGGGTTGTGTAGTTCTTCTCATGTTTCCTCAACTGGCATTAACCATAAGCAATCACTGCTTTCCCTCACATTAGGACACGACCATACTCAGCCCCGAATGCATCCTAGAACACCACGTACTAAACACCCTCCACTGATAATCTCAATATGGGATCACTCTTCAACCTCTGTCTCAACTTCTAAAAACATTGTTGGCACTTCACTATCCACACGAAAGGATACCCCTTCTATGCCAAGTCTTCCAAGGGTGCTATTACCTTGGAACAGTTAGTTATAAACCTTTGATAGTATCCAACCAATCAAAGCAAACTTCATAGCTCAGTAACACTATTGGGTATCTCCTAAGAAAGAAATGCCTCAATCTTCACCAGCTCTACTGCCACTCCAACTTCAGAAATGACATTTTCTAGAAAGTGGACCTCCTGAATCATTAATTGACACTTTGAGAGCTTCCCATAAATCTGGTGTTCTCCTATTGTGTCTAGGACCATCCTCAAGTGTATCTCATGCTCCTCCTCAGATATCAAGTACACTAGGATTTCATCAATGAATACCATGACTAACTAGTATAAGAATGGTTGAAAGATATTGTTCATGAGTCCCATGAGAATTTTTGGGGAATTCATCATTATAAATAGCATCACTAAGTACTCATAGTGGCCATATCGATATATGAAATCTATATTAGGGATGTCCTCATCCCATACACAAAGCTTGTGATATCTACAACTGATGTCTATCTTTGAGAACCACCTTGCTCCCATCAGCTGATCAAAGAGGTTTTCAATCCTTGGTAGTGAATACTTATTCTTCACGGTCACCTGGTTCAGGCACTATAAGTCCACACATAACCTCAAACTCTCATCTTCCTTCTTGGAAAACAACAATAGGGCTACCCAGGGTAAAAAATTGGGTCTCATGAATCCCTTTCTCTGCAAGTCCTCCAGTTGTACCCTTAACTCGTGAAGCTCTACAGAAGACATACAATATATAGGTATAGATATTGGTACCATCCCAAGGTACATATAAATATAGAAATACACCTCCCTATGAAGAGGTAATCCTATAACATCATCTGGAAAGATGTCTTTGTACTCATCCACCATAGTTGGAAACTGAGGACTCATCTCATCCACTACACTGAGGGTTATGCTAGCCAACTGGTATGTTATTAAATGCAACCTCTTATGTGTGAGTCCATCCTACGCTTCTTTGGTTTCCTTTTCACTAAAAAATGAAAACTTGGTCCCATATCTGTGGACACACTGCACTATACACATAAAATAGTCAATCTGAGCATGGACTGTGGATAACTAGTCCATACCGAGGATAATGTCATAAGGCCTCGATGCTACCACTAAGATATCTCAACTAAAACTCTCACCCCCAATATTAAGGACATGTTTTCAGCGCCAGTGTGTGATCTTAAAATATCCTTCCATAGGAGTCTCTAATCATATGGACCAAGTCAATGGTTCCACTGGAATCTCCATGTCTCAAATAAAGGTCATGGTGAGAAAAGAGTGAATGAAACCTATGTCTATCAAAACTACAGATAGGGTGGAAAACACATAGATCACACCTTTAATAATACTTGGATCATCGAGGTCATAATCCTCCATCACATGAAGTTGGCCTTGTCCATATCCACCAACTCCCTGATCCCATGGTGGACTACTTGGGCATGGTGGTGGAAGTACCTCGAACCTCTGCCCACCTCCTTCTGCTCATCCAGCTCCTCTTACACATTTTTTACCTAGTGGACCGCCTTGTTCCTGACATTGCATATGCCTTGGTAATCCCTCGACCATCTAATGACCATATTAATGGTGAGTCAATCAATCTTGATCCATGTGTCACGGACTGCCGTATGAGTAACACGACATGTCCTTCGACTGACTCGCTCTACCCTAGGATCCTTACACCACTGACCCCATGTCTTAGGGTCATCCCCAAAACTATTTGATCTATTCTGATCCTTGCGTTAGCTGTCAACTACCTACTACTGAAGATTCAGCTACTTGAAACCCAGTGGTATCTCTTAATACCAGTGTCTTCTCTACCAAAAATCTCTCAACTAGAAGATATTTTTCCAGTACCCCAGCATATTTCAGAATACTAAGGGATGTCATGGATGCCCTGATATCCCGATATAGCCCCTTATTGATGGTATTGGCCCTAAAGAATGGGTCTTTCACCATATCTATGGAGTAGTGATAAAGATATGTAAATATCTCCGAGTAATCTGTTACTGTTTGGATACCCTATTGCAGATGCAGTAGCTCCTATATATGCACAAAGCATAACTTCATTGGAAATAAAGTCTGCCCAAGAAGGATTCGTCTTTTCATGTGTCTGGATCACTAATCTCCGCCTTCTACCAACTTAGACATGTAGAAGACTCACAGTTATGACTGACGTCTAGTTCAGAGGTGTCCTTAATAGGTGGAAGACACACGTAACTACCTCCAACCAATCCTCAGCTACTACCTAGGGTTCTCCCTTGCCCATGAACCTCGGAGGTCATTGCCTCTAGAACTCATGAAATGCACTCATCCTGTGTACATCCTCTACCGGTAGTGCTTGTAGTAACTTCCACTCTTAGGGTGGTGATATCACTCTCACACCACGCAAGGGTGCTATCTCTGATACTAGTCCATGTATCGATGCCTCGTCACTAGGAAAATCATCCTCATGATCACACATCTGAATCTTGGCTTGTTGGCTGCATTCAGGCATCCTAAAATAGATTAGGATATACCCCAATCAATAGGGTATACCTAGTGAGCAGACACTGACTCAAGAAGTACATGAGAAAACAGTAAAAATCATATATGATGCATGTACCATTTATTTCCCTACAACCACTTTTTTCATGTACCGAGCCAAAAAGTATAGTTCGAAGTCCTGGTGTACAGATACATCAGTCGTCGCACCAACACTGGATTCTCTGGTCTGAAAGTCGAACTCGAAACACTTATCATTGTTCCCTTAAACCAATCTCACAGAATCATGGTTTGTTAAGTAGAACTGACCATATTTGATACAACTATATCACAACCCGTCCTTAGGGGACCATGTCATGACTACCCTAATCTCGTATCCAATAGGATAGGGGCTGGAGACTATCACCGAGTAATCATATCCCACAAATGGGAGGCATTTTCTTAAGTACCTTCACACATGCACCCATCTCCAAGCCCAAAATGATGAAACTAGAAACACAAAGTAAACAAGAATGAATACCTCTAAGATACCAACAATAGAGTATGATAGTACAAAAATGAAATGTAAACGGGTCTAGAATACAAGCCCAAAAAAAGTAAAAGTACAAGCTCCTAAATCTCATCCGCAGAAAACCCTACCTGAAGGGCAGGTACAGAAGTAGCTATCTGAAGTCGTTGAAGCACACTTCATTTGTCGGGCCTCTCTCTAAGCACCACCTAGCCCTAGTTCACCAAGGACACTGTCAAATCATCAATCTCCTACATAAGGCAAGACATGTGCGGGCATAGCCCATGCAGGGGTGAGTAAAAAAATACTCAGCAGGGACCCTGAAACCACAGAGGTAATACCACTAAGAAATACACAAATTAAATCACAAACGAAAACACACAAATTACACCATGAATGAAACACATGAATTAATCCAACAAGGAAACACATGAAGTACACCATGAAGGAAACACACAAATTATACCATAAAGGAAACACACGAAGTACAGTCAATATGGTCAGCTCACATAGGTACAAGTATAATTACCAAGAAAAGGGTTTCCAGTTGTATTCTATAAATACCTCAATATATATGAAACTAGAATTTTTTCTAGTTCATGGAGCATTGATGATGCATCGAGTATTTATGGTGCATGCAGTTTTGATGGTGCATGGAGCGTTGATGGCGCATGGAATGTCGATGTCACACAGAGTGTCAATGGCGCATGGAGCATTGATGGTGCATGGAGCGTTGATGGTGCCCATAGTGGTGATAACATCTGGGATATCAATGGAGCATGAATAATTCATGGAACAAAAAGTTTCAATGGTGGATGGATCATCGATGGAACGTGGAGTGTCGATGGGTCAAGAAGTCCCCCAAGTCACATAATCACAACCAGTCGTAGGATTCCTCTGGTAGTGCACTTGTTCAGGGAGAACCTGCCCCTCAAGATGTTCGGTCATAAACCAACTTCCAAAATACTCACTTAGAGTATCTCAAAAGGACCTCCCCATCACAAGGATCCCAACGTCGTAAACATCTCATCAAACGAAAATATAGTTTAAAAGATATGGATAATTTAGTACAAAGGGTCTGGTCTTGTCCGGGTTTGACCCGACCCGACCTAGTTCGGCCGATTTGACCCGACTTAGTAGGTTTGGGTCAGCCCAAACCGGATCGGCCCAATGGGAATTTGGGCCACGTGTTCCAGCCCACTGGGCCACCAGAGTACCCTGATTCACCTAGCCCATCCCACCAAATGTAGGCCGACTCCTTTAATGCATGACTCAGTCGTGTTCTCCCAGTCAATGCGGACGACACCGTGTCCCAGCCCCCTGGTCCCATGGCCCCGCTACCACAGGGTCCTCCTCCGACATGACCTTCGAGCCATGTCCCACCATAGCTTCCATATCATCCTCCTGCCGCAGCGCCTGTCTGCTGCACACGGCCTACGCCGCCATAGGCTTCTCCTTCAGCGTGGTCTCGCTGGACTACGGCTGTACACCCTACTGAAACCCAACATCCCACTAGGATATGCACTTCCCTCACCATCATCTACCCTTCCAGTGGCCTGCTATTGTTCACGCTCTTCTTTGTGAGTCATCGCCTACCTGTTGTGCTCCTGTCACACCTCCACAATGTTGCCGTGGATCACAACCTTTGGTCTCGGATCGTTGTGCCATGGATCATGGGCATAGCGATCGATCGTTCGCATAGGGTTTCAAAGAGAGAATAACACATGAAAAATGTGATAGATTTAGGGGGTATTAATCACATGAAAACACAAAAAATGGATCTTGACCTTATTCGTTTGGCCTTGATCTATTCATGTTAGCAGGATCACAAATAAACCCACAACAGAATAATCACCAAGATTTATTCCCTTTAATCCTATAATAAATATCCACCCCATAAGATTGATTGAACTGCAGATCAACCTATTCATGGGTTGTTCCACATTCGTTGTTTGATCCTAAGAAGGGAAAAACAAATCATGAAGATATTGACACCCTACCTCAATTATTGGATCAGTCGTTAATGAAGAACGGAGGTCTGTGTCGTTGACGATCCTCGATCCGCCGACATTCGTTGTCCGGAGAGAGCTTCCTTCTCCTTGCCTTAGTGGAATTCTATGGTTATGAAAATAAACCTGAATTCCTCTGAAATGTCTTATTAAAAAAATAAAATGCCACTCCGTTAACATGTAATGTCCAAATAAAATATTTCTATTAAATATTTTAATGACGTTCATGTCCAAAAACTAACTTTTGTAGTCAACCCATGCTAGTCAAAATTAGGCCTCGCCTAAGGTAAACACCCCCTTACGAACTCAAAGGTGGTCTCGAATTTCCAATCAAAGTTGTTGTTTATGAGTTATTAGGATTTCAAAATAAAATAATTTTTATTTAATTATTTTACTTACGATTACACCCCTGGTGACTTTTTCTACAGATGGCCCACGCAGACCAATGTTAGGTCACACCTATGGTAAAGCCACTATTTTGAGCTCAAAAGTTCCCTTGGATTTCTGATCCAGACACTCATTTAATAGTTATTTCACTTTTTCATAAAACTCTTGTGTTCATGCTATTAAAAACATAAAATTTTTCAAAAAAAACATTCCATGCACCCCGGGCCATAGAATCGCACGCCGTCTCCGTGCCTGGTCTCGAAATATTCCCAAATAATTTCTAAAAAATCAGGAAAATATGAGTCATTATATGGAAGTTCTGCTCTTGAGTTTGACCATGAACGACATAAATTTTGAGTGGTTTTAATCATATGAGAATGCTTTCCAGGAACTAAAGAGGCATTTGACCACAACATTGATTCTGATCCTATCTAAATCAGGTAAGGAGTATACTCTATATTATGATGCATCCAGGATTAGACTGGGGGTAGTGTTAATATAGGGAGACTGAATCATGGATTATAGATCATGATATCTTATACCACATGAATGGAACTATCCTATGATGATATTGAGTTATCTTCTGTGGTTCAAGCCTTAAAATTTTGGCGGAATTACCTCATAAGTGACGGGTTTACTATCTATACTGACCATAATAGACTTAAGTATATATTTTCTCTACATTATTAAAATATCTAGTAGTGGAGATAGTTTGAGTATATACAAACTTTCAAATTTGAGCTATATTATATTCCATGTAAAGGAAACAGAGTGGTTAATGCCTTGATTCATAAGACACAGACTCAGGTAGTTTAGGAGTCATGTTTTGAGTGGAAAATAATGGCCTTGTTCACTAAGATGTATATAGGTATTCAGAAGGATAAGGAATATATGACACTCATATCTTTGTCTGTTGTACCCTCTCTTATGAACTCGGTCAAGAGGAGGAAGTATGAGGATCCAGAGTGTCTATTGTTGAGGGACATCTTTGATGGTGGTGATCTACCCTCCAACTAGACAATCTATAGTGATGATATTATTCACTTTTATGGTCATGGTTTCATGATTACTTGTATGTGGGATGAGATTATAGATGATTTTAATGATTCAAAATGGGAGGTTCACCGTGGTTTAACCAAAATGTACCATGATCTTCATAGATAGTACTAGTGGATAGGAATGAAGAAGGATGTTTCTGATTTTGTGGTGTGATGCTACATCTATCAGAAAGTGATGGTCATGAATTGGCATCTTTCTGGACTTTTACAGTTATTTCCCATTCAATAGTGGAAGTGGGATGATGTCACCATGGATTTTATGGTGTTTATACTGAGGAATCCTTATAATAGTTATGTAATATGGGTGGTTACAGATCTATTGAAAAGGTAGACCATTTATTACCAATTCAGGATACTTTCATCATCAATCAGTTGGGTTAATCATATGTTCGAAAGATAACATGTTTTCATAGGGTTCCTAGGAGAATTATTTCAGATTGTGATCCATGTTTTAATTCACATTTCTAGAAATGGTTATAGAATGTGTTTTGTACTCAAGTGTTTTTTAGTACAGCTTACCACCTGCAGACAGATGGGTAATTAAAACATAATATCCAGGTGTTAAAGGAATTTTTGAGAGAATGCACCCTAAATTTCAATGGAACTTGGGATAATCATGTAGTGATTTTTTAGTTCTCCTATACAAACAGTTATTAGGGGACTATTCAGATAGCACCATATGAGTCACTCTATAGTAGGACATGTAGATCACCTTTGTGCTGGATAGAAATTGGAGAGTCAGAATTATTGGGGTTGAGTCTTATATAGGAGATGTTAGAGTATGTCTATTTGATATAGAATAATATGGCTACATACTAGAGTAGACATAAGTCATATGTTGATCAATGTCATTAACATATTGATTTTATAGTGGGTGGTCATGTGTTCCTTTTGGTGTTGTTAATATTGGGTCAACATAATATTCAGAAGTAGGGTAATTTAGAACCAAGGTGTTTTAGGTCACTTGAGATTATAGAGAGGATATATCTGGTAGCATATCGATTGTCTATTCTATTAAGGTTTAGTGCTATGCATGATGTTTTTCATGTGCCACAACTTCAGCGGTATCACCCAAACCTTTCTCATGTGATTTATGTTGAAGATGTTAAGATTGAAGCTGATGAATACTTTTAGGAGCATCCAATTCATATATTATATCATAGTGATAAAATTATTCAAGTTGAGACTTTGGCGTTGGTCCACGTGTTGTGATAACATGGTATTGTTAAAGAGGAAACCTGAGAATGGGAAACTAATATGTGGACCTATTTAGTGACCCTGGGGGTGCAGCTTAAGGATGAGTTGTTATATTGTGGGGATATTGTAAGATCCCGACCCTTTGAAAATATTTGTTTTATTTTTATTTTAATTAAAATCCCTTTAATTAGTTTGTAAAACGCTTCCCAATAGTAGGAAAGGTCTCAATAAAATTATGGATGTTAATGGCTTAGAAGAGAGGGATAATAGATATTTCAGTGTATGGAACACGGTTAGCCCACAGTTAGTGCTACCATGCCCCATGACCATGTGGAATAGTTCAGGGAGAATCATGGTTGTGAAAACTATACAGGGTTTCATAAAAACCATGCGGGTTGGGCCCAGATCCATTCACATGGCTTCCATGCCATTTGGAAAATAAATCAGGTGGCTTTAGAGACAATATGACTTGAGTTCTTTATGGACATAGAATCTCACATAGTTAGCACACAGTTTGGAAAACCATGTGGCCAAACTTTGTACCTCACTAAAATAGGGGATTGTACAATTTTCCCCTCCTCAGGTTAGATCTATCTCCCCCGATTTACCCCTAACTTCACTACCATAATCCTAAGAAGAAATCGAAGTCTTACCTCATCTCCAAAGGGTTGATCTCCTTTGATTATAAGGCGTTTGAAGTGTCATTTCTTATGATATAGATCCCCTGGTAATTCTACAAGTTTGTTTCCTTTTGTTTTCTAGATGATTTGCAACTCGGTGATTTCTCTTCTTCCAAGCCTCATGATCCCTTTTTCTAGGGAGTTCTTTTCTTTTTTGGTTTCATAAATTTTAGCTTGAATCAAAGGTCAAGGATGAAAGAGTGTTTGTATATTAACTTAAGGTTGGTGATCACCAATATATTTCCCATAGTCTTGATATTGTTCTTGGGTGTGTGGGATGTTTTATTGTTCCAATGTGTTTCACAGTCTATTTTTAGTTTAATAATAATATATTTGGTTTTAAATATTTTAATGGAACCTTCAAAAATCTCATTGGGTCCATCAAAGACTAAGAGATCGAGCCTGTGGTGTGTAAATCCCTTAAAAATGGTAAAATGAGTTTTACATTATATAATTTAGGGTTTGTGTGGTTAAATTGGTTTGATTTATTTCATATATTATTATTATATAACAAGAGACTATTTGGATAAATTTTGGGAATTAAATGGTTTATAACATGGTAAGCATAGAAAATGGTATATGGTTTAAAAAAGGGCTTGTCTAAGTTGTTAAATGGTTTTAATGGACATTCAGTAGTTGTGTTATAAGAATAAATTGAAAATTGGTTTAATTATGAAATTGGATTAAATGTGTTTAATGTAGTGGACAATGGGAAATAATGAATGTGGAAAAATGTGCACCATAATTGTTTTAATATGTTAAAATTTCAGGCGTGTTGAACCTTAAAAATTTATTATTGATGGTTTAGTAAAAGTTATTGGATATGATGCTTCACAGCATTGATTGGTATTATTGTGAATGATGCTCAACACTCCTTAGTTTAGGATTTCGGACAAGGGTCTCCACGTCTTTGATTGGGATTGTCAGAAATGGAACTTTGTATCCCTTTTTTGGGTACTTGGATGGATGCTTCATGTTTAAAATATGTGACTCTTGTGGTATATGGTTCATCTGACTACCATGATCCGAAGTGGGTTTGGTTAGCTTGAGTATCACTTGGAAACAAGGGCCAATGAGGTTAATTGAGTAATTCTTTTTTAGGAAACTTGTTTCATTATTTCCTTGTCTCTTATTCCCTTACACATTAACATACACTATTCTTTAGATTGGATATTTCTTTAGACACTATTGGTTGTGGCTTTCTGATTTTTACTCACACCCTTCTTGGGCCACTATTGGTGCCTGATCAAAATTCATTATTATAGGTCTATATGAGGGTGAAGTTCCTATGATAGATGGATTATTTGTGACTTGGGATAGAGGATGGATGAGGGTACTGATCTTGATGTTAGGACCCATTTTTGTTATTGTTATAGTGTCTTTATTTTGGGTTTCTTTTGACATGTGTCACTATTGTGACGTGTCTTGTTTACTATATTGGTTTTTGGTCATTTAACCAGTATTGATATTTGGTTATGTGATGTATGGTTATTGATTGATATTGTTTCTTATTAATTATTTTTATTTTTATTTTTTCTTTACTCTGATAAAGGGGGTATAGTCTCCCCATATTCTTCATTAGACCCTCACTACTAATCAGCAACCTCTGTCTTATAGGGAGACATGCCTAATATCATCTAGAAAACTAATTCAGCTACTAGTTAGAGTGAGTTGGGATATTATGTTACACTATTTATATTAAAACTTGGAGAATAAACAAATAATTAAGAAAATTATTTCAGTGTAATTCTCATTATCCATAATGGTTATATTACTATTATAATGACCACAATACTTTTCTAAAGGCTACCTTATCTAATTATAATGGATATTTAATTTAAATATCATTGTGTAACAAACTATAAATTCCTTAAATTCAAAATATAAATTTCATTCTAGTGATATCATTCAAAAATACTACACTAAGGTTCAAGGAACCCATCCTAGTAGCACCCAATGAGACATGGTAGTGGAAAGTGGGTAAAACTATATAAACCATGGAATGGTCATTTTAAAAAATAGTAGTGTAAATTTTTCATGTATAATATGCAGAACTTACAGTAGCGTGAAAAAAATATGAGAGGTGGGTTTGGAGACAGTAACATCAAGGGGAATCCAATCTGGTAGTGACAATAGCGCACCATGATGATGGGGATGGTGAGGTGACAAATATGATAGGGTGTAAGCGAGGTGGAAATAATGTCAAGGGAAATAAAAAATATATAGTATGATAGAGGGGGTAGTGAGGTGGTGTCAATGGAGGGGGGTGGGTGAGGTGACAACGACAATGGGTGGGTGAGGTGAAGGGTGATGTAGGGGTTAATTAAATTGATAAGGTTTGGGGAGAGGAGCGGCACATGGGGAGGGGGTGGGAAGAAATTTTTCTACATTTTTTTAATCACTAACATAGAATCAGATTTACATAGCACCACCTTTTTACAGCACTAAAAAACACTGATAAAGGGGGTACCTTTATTAATGCTAAAAAATGCATTTAAAAGGTTCTTTTAACAGCACTAAAAAAGTGATGATAAAAGAACCCCTTTATCGGTGATTTTCTTAGCACTGATAAAAGTTATATTTCATAAAAAAATATTTATCATTAAAAATCATATATAAATATATAAATATATTTATATTGTTAAAAATATGATATATTTTATATAATATGATTTATATAAACCTAAATATCCATTTACACTTAATATATAGAATATTTAGTGAAAATGGATTATAAAATAATTAAGAATAATATTAATTAATATTTTTCAAATTATTATCTATTAATAGTCATTTAATAATAATTTAAAGATAGAAAAAATAAAAAAATTAATAAATGATCTAAAATAATTTGAAAATGTGACTCGAACTTCAAACTGTCCTAAGTTTTGATCTGGATGTCTGTTTGGGCCCTACCACATATCAAATCGAAGCATGTGATGATCTATGTGCACTAGAGACATTTTCTAAGGATAAAAAAGGCCTATAAGGCCACCAAAACTGATTTTTTAGTTGGGTTATTCTAATATTTTAACATTCAATGGGCATTCATCCTCGTTTAAGGGTGTATTTTTTCCCATTTTTAGTGAGGACTAAATTTATTACCAATGGTTACATTCATATTTGATATAATGGTTTTGAAATTTTATCATTTTTCATAATATTTTTTATTTATAATCAAATATATAAAAATATATACACATTTTGTATATATTCACACATAAAAATTTAATTTTATAAATATATATGTGCACATATTTACATATAAAGTATCTTTCTAAATATATAAACCTTATCTAAATAAAAAATAATTTTCATTTTATTTAAAAAAATATTAATATTTATATACATATACAATTAATGTATATATAGTGTTTATATATATATAAATATATTTGTGTGTGCATTGACAAATAGATATATATTTATCTATATATTCTAATATATATATATAAATTTTATTATATAATATATGTAAATAAATATAAATGTGTATAATTATTTTAAAGATGCACACATAAAATATGTATGCATATGTATGTATGTATCTATGTATGTATGTATGTATGTATGTATGTATGTATGTATGTATGTATGTATGTATGTATGTATGTATGTATGTATGTATGTATGTATGTATGTATGTATGTATGTATGTATGTATGTATGTATGTATGTATGTATGTATGTATGTATGTATGTATGTATGTATGTATGTATGTATGTATGTATGTATGTATGTATGTATGTATGTATGTATGTATGTATGTATGTATGTATGTATGTATGTATGTATGTATGTATGTAGGTATGTATGTATGTATGTATGTATGTATGTATGTATGTATGTATGTATGTATGTATGTATGTATGTATGAACACACACATACACACACACAACATATTTTATATATGTATTTAAATATATATATGTGTGTGTGTGTGTGGATAAAAAAATGTAACAAAATTTATATAAATATATAGATATATCATAAAATAAAATAAAACAATGTAGGGGAGTGGAAGAGGCGCGAAAGTATGAGGGGGAGGTCTCAGGTTCGAAACCTAGTAAAGCCAGGGGTGAACGGGTGGGTGAGTAGATACCAAGCATTGTTAGAGGGGTAGGGGAGGCTAGTGTTGTTAAATGTGGGAGGGGGAGTCTAGATGAGCACTTTTATATGGGGGGTTGAGTTCTGGTAAAATAGGGGGTGGTCCACCCTCCGATTTGTAGAAAAAAAAGTTTGTTTTTTTGACCTTTAACAATGCTTTTTTAGCACTGATAAAAGGGGTCTTTATCAGTGCTTTTTTAGTGTTGATAAAAGGTGCCACCTTTTAACAAAACTAAAGAAAATATTTATTTTTTAGCATTATTAAAGCCCATTTTCTCATTCTTAAAGGGATGATCTACAGTATTTATTTTTAGAAAGCATTATTGTAATTTTTAAAGTCCCTTATTTGTGACCACCAATCAAAGTTTTTAGGGAGGAGAAACCATCTGAGGATGCAAGTTAAGGGAACTGGTATAGTACAGCGGTGGTGGAAGTCTCTAGTAATTATCATTCCAGGAGGAGGAGGTAGTCTCTGATGGATTAAGGGTAGAAACAATGGCCATGCTGGGGACTAGAGGACCTATACAAATGGGGGGCGTTTAGGCCATAGTGAAAAAGTTGGGTTTTGGGATTACAGAATTAACAGAGTCTTAGGTTCATGTACCTAGGGTATCTAGGACTCTATATATTAGGGCTTTTGGACCTATATATAATAAATAAAGGGGATTGATGGGTGGGTTACCCGTTAGGGGGGTGGGGGCTATGAACTACCTTTCCAGCTTGTGTGTGTAAGGTGTGTGTGTGTGTTTCATTGTAACTGCCCCCTAAGTACCAAATATATATATAACAAAATAAAAAATATTTTTAAAAATAATATTTTTTTTATTTTTATTTTTATTTTTATTTTAATTTTAATTTTAATTTTAATTTTAATTATATATATATATATAACAACATTTTAAATAGTGTTCATAATACTTCTTTTAAAAACCCCACCTCTGATACCATTTTGTTAGGGATAGGATATTGACATCCCTTATTGATTTTTTATGTGGGATTTAAACCAACTTTTCTAACATTCTAATAATTATATATTAATAATTAAAGTTATGGGATAATGGGTTATCCCCAGAGGCTATGACTAGTCTCTCATCCCACCAGTGAGTGTGTGTGTGTGTGTGTGTTTAAGTTGTATTGTACCCCTAATAAATAAATGGAATAATATATTAATAATAATAAATAAATAAATAATAACATGTACGAGGAACAACACGAACCATGGGTTAAAACCCATGGCCCAATAAAATTTATTAAAAAGAAATTAAACGTACAAAGGGATGATAAAGTTGAAAGATAAAATAAGTGGCATGCATGGAACCACCACAAAATAATAGGAAACCCTGAAGCACTACCTTTTTGTATCTACCACCCCTTCCCCATGATCCACCCTAACCCCTCCAGTGTATTCCTCTATTATATTTTTTAGGATTTTTCCAAGTAGTACCTTTATCATCCTTGTCTAGTGAGTCATCCTTCTAACTATTAGATCCAGCATCTTGAGCTCCATCCATATCATTTACTAGCACTAAAACTTGTCATTATTAATTAATTACTATTGATTATGATTAATTGTAATTAATTATTATAAATTACTTTTAATGGTTAGTAATAATTATTAATTATTATTATTATTACTTATTACTAACTATTATTAATTATCATTTAATTAGAAATTGTAACATCCTGACTCAAGATCCACTAAATTGGTGACCTGATCCGATTCACCACATGGCCTTAGGCATGTCTCCCCATGTGTAAGTGGCTGGAGACTATTAGGGTGGGTCTAAAAGGGTACATGGGGATAATATTCCCTCTTTATCATAGTAAACCACCATCATTGATCACAATAACATCAACATGAAATAAAAATAAATAATCAAACATCACATACTACATTCCCAAGCTGAGGAAGTTCTAACAAACCAATACATTAACATGTCATGTCATGATAGTCTAAAGTGCTAAAGAGGAAACCAAAATAAGACACTAACAAAAATCCCCACAAGGGGTCCCAAAATAATGCCTGGTCCCATCATCCATGATCTATCCCAATTCATCTATCTATCACAAGGCTCTTACCCTTATTTGAAACTACAACCATGAAGTATGCTCGAGTACCAACAGCAGCCCGATCAGGGTGTGAGTGCAACTTAGTAGGCCACCATTGATGGAGTCTAAAGAAATATCCAATAAAATAAAAGTGTATAAAAGTGTGATGTAATAACATTAATGATATAACATAAAATAAAACATGTTTAAATTAACTAACTTCCATTTAGTATTTTAGACCTTGGGATCTAAATGTATAGGTCATAAACTCTAGGGGCTAACACTTTAAATAGAAAGATAAGGGGGGCTATATTATCAATTCATTCAATTTCTTAGTACAAAGAAGTTCTCATCCAAGTACCCATATCATGTAAAATAATTTATTCCCAAATAATTATATCAGATTTCAATCAAGAATATGGTATGTCATTTCCATCATTATAAACCAAGGATGAAGAATTCCATGTTTGACCATTCTCATCCAAGGATAAGGAACATCATGTCCAACATCCATACCCATGGGTTTGTAACTTCATATCCCATGTCACTATATAACCAACAACCATTTCTAATGTTTCACGCAATTATCTATTTAAAACATGATGTCAATAGATATATCCATTATTCTTAAGCATTCATTAAAAACATGGTTTACCACATTTAAAATCATTTAACTAATTATTAACCTAGACTATTTCAACATTTCAGTTCACAATCCACACAATGATTCCTTCTCTAAAATAATTTAACCAAACACCCATAATCCCCTTATTATCATTTTCCCTCATTTCCTCTTTCTTATTAAATATTACATTTCAATTCAAGACATACTTAAGAACCCCTTAGGACCCATTATCATTCCATATAATAAGGAATTGTTTTAATCACATAATCCCACTAATTACCCTTCTTCAATTCACATGACCATTTTCAAGGGGATGGCACACCCCTTAGGTGGCCTTTAATCCCAGACTCAAAATCTCTAATAGGGTCTATAAAGGATCTCCCACATCACTATAAGTCCTCATTATTTCTTTAAAATGTCTTATGACGGCATAATGTCACAAAAAACATACACATAAATAACTTAAAGACTTTGGGATAAATCACTTATACCTACTACCTTGAGGTCATTGAAAAACACTCACTCAAATGCAGTCCTTGATTCAAGCCCAAAAAACCTTCAACATCTAATATAAGAATTACCTAGAAAATGGTTTTATAAGCTTAGTAAGAAGAGAAAAAAATTGTTATGTTGTAAGTGATGGAAAAAAATGAATAGAGGAGGGTGTACAGTCATTTTAAAAATTTAAAGATAAAACAATTGAGTTTTACTACATAAATATTTTGTACTGAGTGTTGTGTTCAAATAATGAAATATAGTGGAAATAAATAGTATAAACATAAGTAACTATAGAGTGGTTCATATCACTAAGATCCTAGTACACTCATCATCCTTCTCTCCTCTATCAAAATATTTGTACACACTAAGAAAATCACTTTTAGAGGTGTGAAACCTATTGCATACTCTACCCTTTACAAATACCTGGAGGAACAACCCAAACTTTCTTCGGAAGTATTAACCTAGTATCTGTCCTAAATTATTTTAGGGAGTCACAACTCAGACTTCATTTTTGGTGGTAGAATAACTGAAAGAAAATAAGTTATCTTGATGGAGAAAATCATAAACTAGAACCGAACAATTTACAAATAGATAAAGAAATATTACACAAAAAAATTACAAAGAAAAAATAGTAAAGATCATATGATAAAAAATGTTTATGTTTGATGATCCTGATCACCTCAGCAGTAGATTATGGTATAGTAAATGGTTTTTCATGATCTTAGAAAGGAAACAAAATTTTTAGGGATTCTTGATCGAATGAGAAGTAAGAAAGTGTATTACACGAATGTTATTGAAAAGGTAATTTTAGATGTTTTTTATGTAGTTTTTTATCCCTTGATAATATATCTAATGAATTAATCCAACTTTATTAACTTCAAATATCTCCCCAGAGTGTCAAGTAATCCAATCATTTCATTTCACTTTTTAGAGCATAATAAAATATAATATTACTATTACTTGTATTTGGAAATACCACACTCAATATCATAGAGTTCACATGTTGTTCTATTTATAGAAGATTCTCATTAAATTATTTTTATTATAATTATTAGAATAAAATAAAATTATTCAAGTAATTATAATGATAAAAATTACTCACATAAACTTACATTAATTCAATGTCTTAAAAAAATAAAAAAAATACACCACAAAATAAATAAAATGAAAATTAATGTTTTCATATGAATTTATATGATAATTTTAGATCAAAAAATTATAAAAAACTCATCACAACATAAAATTGTTTTGAGGAATAAAAAAATTAAAATTAATTTTATAATATTTCATTGATTAATTTTATAAAAATAACACTAAAAAATAGTTTCGTAAAAATACATTTTTTCTAAAAAATAGGTAAAGTGATTATATGACCATGTGAGGCACAAGACTCATGGTTAGTGTACTTATCGTGCCTGCAAGGTCATTATACTGACCATGAAAGTGATGTCACTTAAAACTTAACATTTGGTTATTAGAAAAACATGTGGTTAGTATAAAAACATGTGGTTAGTACGAAAACAAAGTGTTGGTATAAAAGGAAACACACACAGTAGGTACCTCAAGCAGTTGGTTATAACCAACACTTACGATCACTTTGATAACCCCTTCACGATAAGTACTCAACTTATACTCATAGTAATTTGAATTCACTCACAGTAAGTAGTGAGATTACTTCAAGAAATGATCATGGTCACATTCATGGTAGGTTTTCCATAACTTTCATGATAAGTTTATTATTGTGGTTGAAGATGAGTACATAATCGCATGGTCACTGCGAGATGAACGTATGGTAGTTACGTGGGTAATTCACGATAGGTATTGGATCATATGAATGTGATATAAATCACGTGATTCTTCATTTTTAGAAGATTTAGACTTGTCCAAGGGTTTTGGATACTCAAACAGATGATTGTAACTTTTTTTCATTTATAAGTGGAAAGGTCTTCACTTATTTCATGTAAACAAAGTTGCATCAATCTTTGATTTTTGTGTTATTCTCCAAGACGATACAATGGTCATGATTATAGTGGATAGGTTCTATCATAGTGGATTTAGAATGTATAACTATAAAAATTGTAGCCTTTGATGATCATGGGAGGAAGAATATGATGAGTTTATTTTATACTCATGTGGTGTGGGAGATCGGACAGTCTAGATGTGCCAGATCATATAGATGAGGTTATATCTGTATCTTTAATTCAGAGGAATAGTGGTAGTATTCTCTATAGTCCCATATCATACATCACCTTTGTCGATCCTCTCTTATAACAATAATCACATTCCATAACCCCTCAAGACGGTTATGGGGGATTAGCATCTGTTACACCTATGCACACGCATGGTCTTCAACCCAACAGGCCTACAAGGCCCATGATGAACTATGGGCACTACACCCAACCACACTCTTATACTCTTATGGGCATATACACATCCAACCAACCATTTTGGTTGTTCTATATGGGTTACTCTCCCACGGGGTCAACCAATGGCCCCTATGTGGTTGAAGAGCTAGCCTATTGGCTAGTTATGGTTAGCTTATTGTTTAACAAGATCCATAACTAAAATACTTAATAAAAAATAAATATGATATGTTTAAATAAATAAATAACAAATAAAATTTAAAATTAATATTATAAAGTATCATTAAACATTAAAACATGTAAATAAGAAACTATTATTTTTTAAACAATTTGAAATTAATAAATGCCAGGAAATAGGAATTTATCAAAACTGAACTATTAAAGTACAAAAACATAGACTCAAACTCTAAAAATATCCCCCTTTTGTAAATTAAAAAATAGAACATATATTAAATTTTCAAAAACATTCTCCCCATTTTTTGAAATTTATCAAAAATTACATTAAAAATTAAATCATTAAAACATATTTCCTCTTAAATAGAATAAACTAATTATAATTAATAGAGTATAAATATTTAATAAAAATTAAAATTTAGCTATAGTACACATGTAAAAAATTTTAAAATC
Organism: Viscum album; assembly: GCA_963277665.1. Lineage (NCBI taxonomy): Eukaryota > Viridiplantae > Streptophyta > Magnoliopsida > Santalales > Viscaceae > Viscum > Viscum album. Next base: position 1,220,593,074 of record OY728130.1, read on the forward strand.
CTGTGATGTTTTATCAAAATAGTAATTATTCTAAAAAAATTATGCTTCAAGCATACCTAGTTCAAACTTCATCTTCTTAAATTTCACAGAATCCAAAGGTTTAGTGAGAATTTTAGCCAATGTTTTTTAATAGGAACAAATTTTAACAATAAATCTACTTTATTTACATGATCCCTTATATAATAAAATTTAACATCTATATTTTTTGATCTAGAGTGTTGTAAAGGGTTTTTAGAAATTAAAATTTTACTTGAATTATCACAGGGGATTGGAACTTTATAAAAACAAATATTAAAATAACATAATGTTTGTTTAATCCATATACTATATGAATAGAAACTAGCAGAAAAAACGTATTTAGACTCATCTGTAGATAGTGCTACTGATATTTGTTTTTTATAAATCAATGAAATTAAAATTTTATCTAGAAAATGACACATATCTATTTTTATTTTTTAGACAAGTTGATAACCTCCAAATTCAGAATTTGAATAAGATAATAAATCAAAACAATTATAATTTGAATAAAATAAACTTATTCTTGTAGTCCCCTTAATATATATATTTATTTTTTTAATAGTATTTAGATGACTTTCTATAGGTTTTTGACTGAAATATACCACATAAACAAATTGATAACATTATGTCTGATCGAGATGCTGTGATATATAATAAACTACATATCATGACTCTATATAATTTAATATCAACTATCTTTCTATTTTCATCCAAGTCAAATTTGTAATTGGTACCCATTAGCATTTTCATAGCCTTACTAGAATCAATCCCAACCCTTTAAAAAATTCCTTAACATACCTAGCATTATTTAATAAAAATACCTTATTTTCTTTGATTAATTTGTAAACCAAGAAAAAAATCAATTCTCCCATTAAGCTCATATTGAATTTACTCTTCATTAGTTTAGAAAAATCATTACACAATGAATCATTTTTTGAACCAAATATTATATCATCGACATAAATCTGTATAATTAGTATATCATTTGAAACTCTCTTCATAAACAAAGTAGGATCAATCTTATCTTTAAGAAAATAATTTTTATTTAAAAATAGAGTTATTATTTCATACCAATATTTATGGGATTACTTAAGACCATATAAATATTTATTATTTTTAAAAACATGATTTTGAAAGTTTGCATTTTCAAATCCAAGGGGTTGTTTAACATAAACTTCCTCGTAAATTATTCCATTTAAAATGAAATTTTTACATCCATTTGAAATAATATAATGTTTTAAAAACAAGAAAATGATAATAATATTATAATTTCTTCCATCCTAGTAATAGGATAAAAATAATCTTTAAATTCAATTTCCTCTTCCTATGAACAACCTTAAGCAGATACTCTTGATTTATTTTTAAAAATGTTTCCAGCTTCATCAGATTGATAATGAGAAATCCACTTAGTTCCTATTGTAGGTTTATCTTTTATAAATTTAACCAAATTCCACACATTCTTTATTTTAAATTTATTTAATTAATCATTCATAGCATTAATAAAATTTGAATCAATTAAATCATTATCAATGTTAACAAGAAAAAAATCAACAACAAAAGAAGAGTTTTCATAGTAAATTAAAACATATTTTATGATTTGTATACCATATTCTACATTTCAAATTACTTTTTTAATTGGATGGTATTTAGGAGTTTTACATTCTTTAGGATTAGTTTGAGAAGACATATTCTCCCCCTCAACTAATGAATTCTCATTATCTTGGTCATTATCTTTACCAAAATTTAATTCCCCAAATTATAACTCTCCAAACATTTTATGGTATGTTTATCTTAAATATATTCTATTCATAGCCTATATTTCATAAATCACTATGTTTCTTTGAAAAAACACTTGGTTATTTAGGAGATATTCATAACCTATCCATTAAACCTAAATTTTCCACTTCTATGTTTTTAATTTTAAAAAACATTCATATAGAGTTGTGAGGAGTATATCATTTGGAGTTAGATAGAACCAACTTGATTTTTTGATGAATAGTAACATACCCTTATGAATAGTAATATGACCCTTATGAATAGCAAATAATGATAATATTTTATTTTCATAATCTAATAAGATAATGATATCTTAATTAATTTTTCAATGTGATATCAAACAAATTATATCTTTAAAATTTTTATTTTTCGAATTAACTATGATTTTATTTAAAAATTAAATTAAAAATATTTAGAAAATTATTTTCAATAAATGGAGTTCATTTTAAATTATACACATCTAAAAATTGTTAGGTTGGATTTTTGGGTTTTTCTAAAATACTTGAATTTTCATGAATAGTAAAAACATAATTTTGAGTTTTCGGTAGTTTAATGACATCATAATGATGTAATAATTAAATATAAAAGGATGGTATAATTTTTTATAGTAACATATGACATGAGGTGGAATAAGTGGATAAAAAATGTGAAAATACCATGGTCAAGACCATGGTTTTGAAAAAACCACTAATGAGGTGTCCCTTTTAATTAATAAAAAACTCCCTCTCATTTACTATAAATACCCACTCACCCCCTTCATTTTATTTCATTGAAGACTCATTATCCTTAAATATAATGTAGTATTAGATCCCTAGGAGTCCTCCCAAGGTGTCCTCAAACCCCAAAGGTCCCAACCTTCAATATTTCGGAGTTACTCTACAAGGTAAGAGAATCAACCACCCTTCTCTTTTCTTAAAGCTTTCATTTTATGTTTTCTCTTTTATTTTAAATTAGATTATGTTGGGATATGTAATTCCATATTCCCTTTTCTTTAAATATTATTTAAGAGTGATTATATACCCCCTTTCTCTCATAAAACAATTTTATGAAATTTTAAGTGATGTGGTTTGGCTGCAGAATTTTTGTGAAAGATTTCTCAATTTTATTCTATTTTGAGTTCTTTTATTTTCTACTACTTTCTGCATATCCCCTCATCCAAATGATATTAAAATTATATTAACTTACATGAACTATAATTTTATTATTTTAATTGAATATTTCATCATCCCCTCTCTTTCCCCCTCCTCTTATACAAAAAACACCATCTGAGATATGTTAAATTATCACGTTCAGGGATGAGAGGTTCTCAATTGCTATTAATATGTTCTATACTAGTCATGAAACCTTTTTAATGGTTGAAAAAGATCATAATATATTTATTTTACCTTATTCAGGGTTTTGGAATCCATACACACTCATAATATAAAATAATAATACAAAACAAGTTCATTATAAACAAAACCGCCAAGTTAATCCAAACGTTTATAATTAACTTTTAAATAATGATTCGTCATCATGGTATATAACCCAAAATAATTATAAGATAATTTATATCTATAAAATTTCATTAATAATATATATTAACAATTCTTTATGTTTAACCATGCATCAAACGAACTTCCATTCATGAATACAAGAAAAACGATCATGAAAACCAAGGAAGAAAATGCTTCCAAAACAATAAAAATAAACCTATTAAAACCATTAAAATGGACATGAATGAACCTAATAAGGTTATAATAAATCAATTAAATTTATAGGAGGTTCTGGAATTTTTAATTAATGAAGATAAATTTGATTATTCAGGTAATTAAAACAAATGAAGAACACACTCAAGGATAAGGTAAGGGGTTTCTCATCTCACTTTCATTTCGTGAGATTTCCATTGTTTTCCACTTATTTATTTCATGTACGGTATTGAGTACTGCCTTTTGATATATATATATATATATATATTATAACTATTCTCTTTATATTCATGTTATCTTGTGATTCATTTGGTGTTTATTAGTTTTTGTTCATACGAATCGATTGATTACAACGAGGTAAGTGACTTTGTCTCAAATTCCATTTCAATGTCAGTTACTTGGAATTTTGCACCTAATATTTATTATGTGGTGTATCCACTTCCCATTTGATATCAATTTTCATTTAAAATTATATTTCTATTAAATATCAATATTCTCATATCATGGATATGTTTATTTTCTAAGACGTATACCAATTTACAAACAGTGTTTATTTGGAATGTTGTTTTAACTACAGAAATATTGATGAATCTGTATCATCTACTCTATACGGATATTGAAAAGGCATATTTATCTTGTATTAAATCAATTTATAAAAAAAATTATTTAGACTTTTAGTGGCAGGTGGGGCCTGCTATAGCGCCTCGATGCATCGACTGGTCTCATGAGACAATCAGCTGGCGACAAACCCTTCGAGTTTGTTTCCAAAAACCAGACGGGTTTCTACCCACAGAACTAAACCATTTTAAAGATATTGTGGTATCATGGTCTAGATAAATGACGTAAAAATAATAATAATTCTCTTTATTCATTATCATTTATTACTATCCATGAGGTTTTTACTATGAAAAAAATCTATGGATGCAGGTTCATTCTCGATTTATTAATGGCATGTGACTTTTATTTATTCACCATGCCATATTGACTATGCCAAGTTGTTTATGATTCGGTTAATATTGATTCATGATTCCACTATTTGTAACCCTTACTGACCATTCAAGCTCAGCCATTTCATTTGTTTACCTTTATCATGTTATGAAGAGGAGATCACTTATTGAGTTTCTGTGGATGCAGTTTTTAGTTTTTGTTATGTATTGTATTTTGTTACCTTTCCCAATGTAATTTGAGTTACATCTATGTATCTAGTTTCTAAAAGACTACTAAACTGATTGTTCCTTTGGGATTTTATTCCTTTTAACCATGCCAATGTACTTATTAATGCACCTGCTCTAGTATAGAGGGGTCAGGGTGTTACACAAATTCATCATCATCTTTGTTTAAAATAGAATTCTTCTTGATATTGCTATTTTCATTAAACTTAACATGTATAGAAAATTCAACAACTAAAGTTATCTTATTGAAAACTCTATATTCTTTGCAAGTATTGGAATATCCTAAGAATATTTTTTTATCACTTTTAGAATCAAATTTTTTTTTAAATTAAATTTTTTATTTAAGATAAAGACGTTGCAACCAAATACCCTAAAATATCTAAATTTAGGTTCAAAACCTTTAAGAAGTTCATAAGGGGTATTATTTAATAAATTTATAATAGAAAATCTATTTAAAACATAAAAAATATGTATTTTAAGCTTCTACCCAAAAATATCTAGGCATATTAATTTATATAATCATTGATCTATCTTTTTCTTATAAAGGTCCATTCTTTCTTTCTACCACACCATTTTGGTGTGGAGTCCTATGGGATGAAAAATAATGTTTATAAACATTTTATTTACAAAAAAAATCATTCTATAGATTAAAAAAATTTCCACCTCTGTCACTTATAATAGAGATTATTGAGGATTTTTTAATTTTTGAATAAGTTTATTGAAATCACAAAATTTAGTTAAAGTTTTATTTTTATAAGATAAGAAAAAAACCAAATAATTCTATTGTAATCTTCTAAAATTTAAAATAAATACTTATTACCACTATAACTATCAGATTTTATAGGTTCAAACAAGTAAATATATAATAGTTATAATAATCTATTAGTACTAATATCATTTACAAATTTAAAATATTATTTGTGTTTCTTACCCTTTAAAAAAAAATCACACATAAAGTACTTACTTGTATGTAATTTTTGAAATTGTAGAACCTATTAATGCTTTTAAAGTTTGTGAAACAGTCTTAAGTTTTCATTCCCAAGAATCTTATACCACATAATTTCATATTCTTATACATTATTTAAAAACTTAAACTTTTTTGGTTAGATCAGAGAAATCAATAGTATAAACATTCACTTTTTTATTAACAGTAAATAAAATAGATTAATTTTTCAGAACTATGAATCTATCATTTTCAAAAATGACCTTTAATCCATCATCAGAAAGATGTGATATACTTATTATATTTTTTTAAAACCATTTACAAATAATAATTTTGAAATAATTATAGTTTTAGAAGTATCAACTTTTCCAATACCTTTAATCTAACCTTTAGAGTTATCTCCAAATGTGACAAAGACGCCATCACATGAATTAAAGGATATAAATTTATAAATATCGCCTTTCATGAACCCGGATTAGAAACTATCTAAATAACATGAGTCTTTAAGGATTATAAAGTATATTTCCTAAAATTAAACAATCAAACATACTATTTTGGAACCCATGCTAACATGGGTCCAACTAGATTAGTATCATAAACTTTTAAAACCCAAATATATTTAAATCATTTTTTAGTAAACTATTTAGAAAATTAATCTTTAGAAATGAATGTTCTAGTATTCCCAAATGATTTTGTAAATATTAGTGAACATTCATTGGCATAATGACCTTTCATTATACATTTAAAATATGTTAAATTTGAAATAATTACTTTTGATATTTTAACAAAGTTAGTCTTATTTAACCTTTTTGATAATGTTTTCTAACCAAAATCTTTCTTATTAGTGTTTAATTACATCAATGACATCATTTTATTGTATTTTAATTTACCTTGAACAAATGTAGACAAATTCTCTTTAAGATTGAAAACTTCATTTTTCAAATTTATATTCTATTTTTGAATAGTATCTAAATATGTATAAAATTTATCATTAGATCCAAAAGTTGTGTTTCTTAATTTATTATTTTATTTTTTAATTTTCTTATAGTCATTATCAACATTAGTTAAATCTTCCACAACATAATTAAATTTTCTTTCTTGATCAGTATCATTCAATGCCAGAAAGTTTTTAATCCTGTAATTTTCATATTTCAATTTTAACATATTATAATCACAATTCCTTTTAGATTATCCATTATAGGAAATAAAATTATTCAAATTATCACCTTCCTTTTTTAGTTTCTCATTTTCCTTAATAAACTTCTAATTTTTAATTTTTATATCATTATAATTTTCAATTATCTTAACTCCATCATTCCTTAATCCTAATTTTCTTTAATTAATTGTTTAAATTTGAAATTAATAGAAAGTTAATTAGAACATGAATCAAAAAAAAATTATTTTCATTTTTAGATAAAGAATTGTGATTGGAATTAGCATGAGTAATTAATTGATTGAAAACTAAATTAGTTTCCTCATGTTGTATACCCATCATGGTAAGGTTCCCTATCTTCTGTTCACTTCTAGACTTGCTCCTTGAGTTATAACTATATGAGCAGTCCCAACCTCCTAACAAAGCTTTTTATAATTTTCTCCTTTTTTATTTGTCTTTATTTGTATATTGAGTTTTGGGTAGTATGTCCTAATTTGTCCTATCTTCCTTCACTAATAACATGTTAATTATGAAACATCATCATTATTATTAGAATTGACTTTATTACAATATTTTTTGAAATTTATTCTAATATATATCTTACCACCATTGTTTTTCAAGAACTTAAAAAACTTCTTGCTAAATTGATCTATGTCTTTTTCATTTTCCTGGAACTCAGATTCAAAAGTATTAGAGATTTCATTAACATTATACTTAAAATCTATAATTTTATATTTGAAGACCCCTCATCAGTAATCTTTTTCAATTCTATATCATAATGAAGCAAAGAAACTATTATTTTATCTATATTATAACCTTTAAAATTATTACTCTCATCAATTTCCACCTTCTTATCATGCCATATTTTCGGAATAGATCTCGTTACTCTTTCAACTTGAGATGTGTTGTCTAATACTTCTCCAAGAGCACTAATATCATTTGTAAAACTTGTAAACCAATGGAAATTATGTTTTAATAACTCTCCATTTCCCATATTAAAGTCTCAGTATTCTTCTCATGTCATTCCTAGAATGTTTATATTGATCTTTTTAGTCCCATAATGAGTCACTTGAAGTATTCTCCATATGTCATGGGATGTCTTAAAGATGAAACATGGCTATAAATAATTCTACTTATAACACAATATAAAATATTTTTAAATTTATAATCCAAAATATATTTTTACCATGTCATTACCTACATGTGACTTTGAATCAAATTTGGGTACCTTATATGGATTCTTCATGATAGTCCAGTGATTCACACATAACTATTTCAAGTTGGATTACATTTTTCCATGCCAGTAGCCACACTCACTTCTATTGAAGAATCGAGGATTTTTTGGAATCCATCCATCATTAGAATTCACACCTTCTATCCTATATAATGATACTCACAACTGGAATCTTAAACTACACCCACAGTTTAGAACTGTGGGTATAGCCTATACCCACTGTTATATGAACCATGGGTTCTGAAGCCATCCGGATAGGCATATACCCATGGTTTCTATAGAAACTATGGTTATAGGCTATGTATATTTCTTAATACCCAAAGTTCACTTGAAACTATGGGTACATCCTATACCCACAGTTTCATAAACAATGGGTATAGGTGGTTGTCCAAAAATCATGTATACCCATATTTTTTTGAACTGTGGGTATAGAGACATATCCCCATTCAACATCTAGTGCACCATCTATCGCCTCTCACAAAACCTAAAACTAAATTACAATCCATGGTACACATTTAATATATTAAACTTATTATATATTTATCATTAAACCATCAACTTATAAATAGTTTTTAAACCATTGATAATACTGTAACATACATATAAAATCCACATCATCCATTATTTTTAGTCATCCACACATGTCTCTACCTAAACTCAAAAATGTAGGGGGTCAATATCTCCCTCATCCCCACTAGTTTCATCGTAATAACCACCATCATTGGTGCCTATAGAACTAGTATCATCTTGGATGTCATTGTCATCATCAACACAACCGTTTCCACCGCCACTTGTACCATCAGCTCGACTACCACTAGAACCCTCATTGATATTCCTTAGGTTATTATAAAAATGGAGAATTTATGATATAGATGAATAGAAAGTATTAGCATCCTCTGATGGAATTGATGTATTTATAACAGACATAGCTTTCAAGAAGTATTCGGTGACTTGTTTACTTCTTTCATACTCCTGTATAGATATTTCCTTAAACTCAGAAACTTCTCTATGAGAATTTTGTAGCTTAGTTGTATGAGAGGTCTGAGAGTCACTCTATGAGGTACAATACCTAGTGGGGATGTTGTTTTTCCTTGGTCGACATCAGACTCTCTCCTGGTGTTCCTCACATCATACATATCTCAAATGATTATTTGGCCTGAAGTTACCATCTTCTTTCTCATCAAGGGACTCCAGGGAACACTATTGAAAATATAAAAAATATATTTAATTATAAATTACATATCAAAATTTGAAATCTCAATAAAAAAAATTAAAATCTTTTCTTATTTTTGTGAATTTATAGCAATTCCATCATTTTTATTCCTACTTAAGAAAAATAGTTTTTCTTGAGGCACATGGACTTTGATGACCAATTTCACTTACTACAAATGACATTGATTATTATAATAATATAGTATTTAATAATATAAAATTGATAAACCTAGAATGAATTAAAATTATAGATGTTGAAGAAAACCCAAAAATGAAGAAGCATCTAAATATACATTTAATTAGAAATTTAATACTAGTGATAACATAAACAATACATACTAATTAGCATGATAAACATTGGTATGATATTGATTCCTCTTGTATCTTAATTTTGGTCTAATTCTAAATGTGTTGTGTAATTTGGTTATCCAATCACTTGGTAATTTTAATCATTTGGACATTAGGTTTATTTTATGGTTAGTTTGTTTGGTAATTTAGTCATTTGTACATTTAGCCAATTGGTCATTCCATTTGTTCATTTGGAAAATTGCCCATTTTTTTCTTTGTCTTTTTATCCAATTTTCCATTTCGTAATTTGGTCATTTTCCCATTTCTACATTTGTCCATTTTTTCATTTTTCCATTTATTCATTTATACAATTGTCCATTTGGTAATTTTTTCATTTATCCATTTGGTTATTTAGTCTCTTGGTAATTTTTATCATTTTGTCATTAGGTTATTCGTTCAGTTGGTAATTTTGATCATTTGGTCATTAGGTTCATTTTTTGGTTAAGTTGTTTGGTAAATTGGTCATTTTTCCATTTTTACATTTTCTTATTCATTCACTTGGTAATTTTGATCATTTGGTCATTAGGTACATTTTTTGGTTAGATCATTTTGTAATTTGGGAAATTTTCCAATTATCCATTTAGGCTAATGGTCTATTCGGCCATTCATCCATTATTCCATTAATAAATTTTCCCATTTTTTTAATTGGTCATTATTCCATTTGTCTAATTGTCCATTAGGAAATTAGGTTATTTTTTTATTTGTCCATTTTTTCATTTATCCATTTGGACATTTGGACATTTAGACATTTTTCCATTTGGCCATTTGGCCATTTTTTTTATTTAGCCATTTTTTCATTATGCCATTGGGACATTAGGCCATTAGGCCATTAGGACATTAGTTAATTTGGATATTTTTTCACTCATACATTCGTCCATTAGGTTATTTGTCCATTGGGCCATTAGGCCATTAGTCCATTGGGCCATTGGACTTTTTAGTCATTTTTTCATTTATCCATTTTTTTCATTTGGACATTTGGCCATTTGTTCATTTATCTATTAGGACACTATAACATTTGGAAAATATTTCATTCATCTATTCATCCATTCAGTCGTTATTCCATTAGGCCATTAGGTCATTTGTACAATGGTCCATTTGTACATTAATCCAATAGGCCATTAAGTCATTAGGTCATTCGGCAATGGTCCATTGGTCCATTGTTCCATTATGACATTGGTCCATTTTTTCATTGGTCCATTAGATCATTTTCCCATTTGGCCATTTTTCCATTTTTCAATTTGGCCATTTGGTCATTTGTCCATTTGATAATTATTTCATTAGGCCATTGGGCCATTAGGACATTCGACCATTATTCCATTAGTTCATTCATCCAATGGTCCATTTGGTCATTCGGCCAATGGGCCAATTGGCCATTTGTCTATTTTTTCAATTGTCCACTTGGTTCATTTGGCCATTTTTCTATTATGACATTTGGCCATTTGGCCATTAGGTCATTTCGTCATTTGGTCATTAGTCCATTAGGTCACTAGTCTATTAGTACATTTAGGTCACTACTCTATTGGACCATTAGGCCATTAGGCCATTAGGCCATTAGGACATTAGGCCATTAGGACATTAGGCCATTAGGTCATTAGTCCATTAGTCCATTTGTCCATTTGTCCATTTTTCATTTAGAAATTTGTCGATTTATGCTATTTAGTCCATTGACCCATTATCCCATTAGTCCATTATCCCATTATGACATTATCCCATTAGGAAATTTGGTTATTAGGCAATTATGACATTAGATCATTTAGTCCATTTGTCCATTAGGAAATTATGAAATTGGTCCATTAGGCCATTATGGCATTGGGGAATTAGGTCATTGGGCCATTGGGCCATTGGGCCATTGAGACATTGGTCCATTGGGACATTGGAACATTGGTCCATTGGAAAATTAGGCCATTAGTATATTGGTCTATTGGACCATTTTTCCATTGGTTCATTGGGCCATTAGGCCATTGGTCCATTATTCCATTGGTCCATTAGTCCATTAGGCCATTAGGCCATTTTGAAATTTGAAAATTTGGACATTTGGCCATTTTTTCATTTTTCCATTAGTCTATTGGGCCATTTGGTCATTAGGACATTTGGCCATTAGTCCATTTTTTCACTAGTCCATTTATCCATTTGGCCATTTGGACGTTTGGATGTTTGGTCGTTTGTCCATTTGGCCGTTTGGTCATTTTTCTGTTTGGCCATTTGGCCATTTGGCCATTTTTCCATTTGGTAGTTTGGTCATTTGGACATTTGGCCATTAGGCTGTTTGGCCATTTGGTCATTTGGCCATTTGGTCGTTTGGTCATTTGGCTATTTGTCTATTTTTCCTTTTGGCCATTTTTCCATTTGGCCATTTGGACATTTGTCCATTTAGACATTTTCCATTTATCCATTTTTTCATTTGGACATTTTTCTATTTTTCCATTTGTACATTTGGTCATTTGGATATTTTTTCATTTATTACATTAACCCATTAGTCGATTATCCCATTATCCTATTATTCCATGAGTCTATTAGTTAATTATACCAGTAGGACATCAGGCCATTATGAAATTTTTCTATTAGGAAATAACCTCATTAGGCCAGTATGGCATTGGGGCATTGGGTCATTGGTCCATTGGGCCATTGGGCCATTAGGCCATTGGGCCATTGGTCTATTGGTCCATTGGTCCATTTGGAAATTAGTCTATTAGGTCATTGGTCCATTAGTTCATTTTTTTCATTAGGTCATTGGGCCATTATGAAATTAGGCCATTTGGACATTTAGCCATTTAGAAATTTGGAAATTTTTTCATTTGTCCATTATTCCATTATTCCATTTGGAAATTAAGCCATTTTTTCTATTATGCCATTTTTTCATTATTACATTTTCCCATTAGTCCATTTGAACATTAGTCCATTAGGCCATTAGTTCATTTGTCCATTTTTCCTTTCGTACATTTGGACATTTGGACATTTGGCCATTTTTTCATTTGGCCATTTAGCCATTTTTTCATTTGTCCATTTGGGCATTTTTTTTCTTTTTCCATTTATCCATTTTTTCAATTGTCCATTTATCCATTTGGCCATTTTTTTCATTTTTCCATTTGGTCATTTGGAAATTTTTCCATTAGGCCAGTTGGCCATTTGGACATTAGTACATTTGGCTATTAGACCATTTTTTTCATTTTTACATTTGTCCATTAGGCCATTAGGCCATTTGTTCATTAGTCCATTAGGACATTTGGCCATTAGAACACTTAAAAATTAGTCCATTTGGCCATTATTCCATTTGAACATTAGGCCATTTAAACATTAGGCCATTTGGACATTAGGCCATTTGGGCATTAGGTCATTTGGCTATTAGGCTATTTGTCCATTATGGAATTTTTCCATTAGTCCATTTTTTCATTAGGCCATTTGGACATTAGGTCATTTGTCCATTAGGCCATTAGGCCATTTCTCCATTAGGGCATTTGGACAATAGGCCATTAGACCATTTGGCCATTTTTCCATTTATCCATTTTACCGTATGGCCATTTGGGAATTTGTCCATTTGGACATTTGGAAAATAGGAAATTAGGACATTATTCCATTAGTCGATTAGGCCATTAGTTCATTAGGCCATTATCCCATTATGTCATTAATCCATTATTTCATTCGATCATTAGTCCATTAGGCCATTAGGCCATTTTCCATTTGGCTATTTGGACATTTGGAAATTATGACATTAGGTCATTATTCTATTAGTCCATTAGGTCATTAGGCCATCTATCCATTTGGTCATTTTTCCATTTTTTCAATTGTCCATTTAGACCACTAATTCATTAGTCCATTAGGTCATTAGGTTGTTAGGCCATTATCCATTTGTTCATTTTTCAAATTGGCCATTTAGGAAATAAGTACATTAGTCTATTAGGCTATTAGAACCTTAGACCATTATTCAATTTGGACATTTGTAAATTTTTCCATTATGAAATTAGGATATTAGTCAATTAGGATATTAGGTCATTAATCCATTAGGCTCATAGTTTGTTAGGCAGTTATGCCATTTGGCCATTTGGATAATTGTCCATTTGGCCATTAATTCGTTCATCCATCATGCCAATTAGAAATTTAGGCCATTGGGTTATTTTTTTCATTAGTCTATTAGGCCATTAGGACATTAAAACATTAGGAAATTAGGCCATTTGTCCATTATTCCATTTGTCCATCAGTCCATTATGAAATTATGTCATTAGTCCATTAGGCTATTTGGACATTAGTCCATTTTTTCAATTGGCCAATTAAATATTTATCCAATTATCCATATAGGACATTTTTTCATCAGGATATTAATCCATTGGGCCATTAAGACATTAATCCATTAGAAAATTAGGCCATTAGTCCATTATGTTATTAGGAAATTTGGCCATTAGGCCATTTTTTTATTAGTCCAGTTGTCCATTTGTTGATTTGGCAATTAGGATGGGCTATTAGGCCATTTTGACATTTGTCCATTATGCCATTTTTTCATTTGGACATTTGTCCATTTGGCCATTTTCCATTTAAAAGGGTATTTCTGGCCTTATATTAAAGGGATTAATGACAAGAAATATTTAATTTCAGCATGAAAATTTTACTAAGTGACAATATAAATATAGATTTTATTTCTATTCATATTAAAGTACATGGAGACTCTCATGGTCGGGCATGGTAATGTTCCCTAAAGTGTGTAAATACATCCTTGAATATTTTTTGTTTTTTGTTTTTTTCCAACACAATCTAAAAGAAAGAAATCCCTAAAATTAATAAGAATTAAATTTTCTATGAAAACCATTAAAGATTAGAAATACCTTAAAATCATCACTCTTCCAATATGAGATCATTTCTTGATATTGTGTTATTGGACAGTCAGAGAATATTGGTATACCTTCTAAATCAAAAACAACTCTACTCTTATAACCAATATATAATTTGTGCTTATATGATTTCCAAAACTCCCCAAGATCCATCAACCTCGTGACCTTAGCATCTTTACCATCGAGAAATTTAAATCGGCACTACAATGAATAAGTTAATTCATGTAAATACAACAATAATATAGATATAAATTTAACAAATTTTCTTACCCATATCTCTACCCATGATTTCTTCTTGATTTCATTACCAATATGCCTCAATGAGAGCCGTTTCACAGGAATGATATCATGTACTAGTCTAAAGTTCCCATGAAACTTCTACACTGCATATAATTTTTACCTATCATCTGATTTTATTCATTGTAATCCACCATTATTTGAGTTTCGTGATTACAGGATTCATGCATACGAGTGTTCCCACATCACCTAATAGACGATCCCACTAAATAATATCAAAGGAAAAAATGGAATAATTATCCATAGTATAATAATAAAAAAAATGTGATATAATTTGACATAGTTATAATAAAAAAATCCAGATTCATGCTGCTCATTAGGCTCTGATGGATCCATGGGTTGTCCTAAATCAGTATCCTCTCAAGGATATGCTTATTCCAATGCATCCATTGGGTGATCTGCATGCACTAGAGTGGTAGATGAAGGAATATAATAATCAGATCTTGGATGGATAGTAGGAAATGGTGGAATCATATAGATGGTAGGATATGGCTATTAAGGTTGGGAATACATCAAAGTATATGGATATTGTAAAGTTGGGAACATCTCTAAAGCTGGTGTCAACATGGTATGGGAAGAAGAAACTAAATGAAATGATGATAGAGGAATGGGCGAGAACTTCCCAAGATTCTTAAGTAGAGGATGGAAAGGTGTGGTAGAAGGGGTGTCTGATGGTGGGTCAGGGAGTGAACATGAACAATCGGTTCTCTATCTAGGTCTAGGATCACCCCCGCTCAAACCCATAATATTTGTATGAGAAGAATTTAACTCTAGTTCAACTGTATGTCTCAAAAATTTGGATAAATAATAAAAACATTACATTAAATGTAATGTAGAAGAAATCTGTTACAATTATTATAATCCCTAAGATAACCAGATTAGGCAATGCAAGATCGCACATCCCTCATTCATTATCAAATAATTTCTTCCTTCGAACTTCTTCAATATCTTTCATAATTTTCCTAAGAGTAAAATTTACATTTTTTAGAAATAGTTTTTAAAAATCATGCATACAAATTAGAAGTAAAAGAAGTCATAAACAATTTCATAACATGTTTTAGCAACTATAATTTAAAACTAAGTTATACATTTCTTAAAAACCCATCTTAAACCCAGTTTTCTAAATTGAAATAAATCTAATTAAATGCAACAAAAATGAGCAATTCTAAAACAAACATATCATTCCAAACTGAAACTAAATTGAAGTAATTACATTATTACCAACCTGAGAAACCCATGTCATGGTAAAAAATTTAGATATTTTATCTAAAAACTCATAAATAAGCATTGAAAATAAAATTTAAAAATAGTTATGAGTCACAAAACCACATAATAATGAGTAAGAAAATGATTAAAATATTTAAAATATTTTTTATTTCTATATAACTTCCCATTAAAAAGATTTTATTTAATATAGAAAAATACCTTTAAAAATGCCACAATAATATTTTAAAATATAATCATTTAATTATTTATTTCATATTATAAATCAAGTGTAGTCATATCATAGGTGTATTATGAAAAATGACATGTATGGAAGAGACTACCAACCAATACAATATATCGATGAGCTCATCAAGATTCAGTAATAATAAATCTACCTCATATAATGAATAAATAAATTTCTATAACCAATTTATTTGAAATTAATCATCTAAGGAAACTAATAATAAAAAATATCCAAAGGAAAACCATGAAAATAACTTCTAATAAACACTATAAATCAAAATTAACAAAACCCATAATTTTCCTTACCTAATAAGTGTATGATTTTAACCCATATTAAACAAATCCCTAGAATAATTTAGTTAATATATTACCTCAAATAAACAATTATGAACATATTTTAAATGATCCGACTCAAAATTCTTTTTCTAGACTGTATGGAATCATCATCACCTTGACTAAATTTCACCATGCCTTCATAAAATTAAATCTAAATATCCATCCCAAAAGGGGGTATATATGATTTATAATATCAATATACATAGTAGTAAATCCCCAAAGGTAAAATAACAATGTCAACACCATACATTCTTAATAATGAAAAATTAAAATCATAATAATTATTCATAAAATCAATAACAAAGTCCACCCATTGGTAGACTAGGTAAAACAACATCTAGTGAACTATCTCATCCACAAGCCTTATATAATATTACACATGATCCTATTTCATTATAGAAGTATACACATTATAGTTCATAATTCAAATTCCTTATATCATTATGTTTTCCACATTCACCATAGGAATCACACACTAAATAAATATGTATACATAATATAACACAAACCATCAAATAATTGATGTCCCTTTGAAAACTAACTCCCACCAACTAGTACCCACATCCCTAATGTCTAATGTCCTATAAAAAACTCAATATCAAATATTCAATATATTTACATCAATTTATCAATCTAAACCCCAATATATAAAAATATATAAAAACATGTGAAGTAGGAGAGGGAATATTATATATAAAATCAGGTTAGTCCATTCACCAACTCATTGTTGGTTTACACATTCGAAAACCAACCTTATATGGTGGTTATAAATATAATGGTACTCCCATCAGGGATATAAAATGAAAACTCAAACATCACCCACAAATATACAACAATGTAATACTAAATGATTATACCAATTAAAATCATTAAACTAAAGTCCCAAAAATAAAACATCACCCACAAAGAACCTTGTTTAAAATAATACATAATAATTATGACCTAATTGTATATTGGTTAGGTTTTCATACAGAGATAAAAATGAAAAAAATAGTCAATAGAATATAATAAGGATTTGGAACTCACTATCAAAGAATATCAGAATAAATAAATCACTAAATCATGGGAGAACACTAGAGGAGGATATTTGTCCACCATTGCTTGGGTGGGGGAAGAACACGACTCGACTAAAGGGGGAGATACGGATCGAGTAAAGGGGGTAGGGTGGGAGGTTGGGAAAATCTGTGGGATTCTATCCCAATGGTTTTAAAAAATACTATTTGGATAGAATTTTGATACACATGGTTTACATAAAAAGCGGGTGTAGATAGAACTCATAGAATCTATATCCATGGTATCTATAAACTGTAGGTATAGATCCATTGGGATAGCCCCATTTTACAATAGTTACTTTTATTCCTTATAATGTTAGGTATAGTATGATCATGTTAGTATATAGTTATAAATAAATAATTGAAATATATCCAAAATGATTAAAATAATAATAAATGCTAACAATCCTTTAAGGAACAACCCCATCTGATGCCAATTGTGGATGGTAAGCGATGGAAAAAATTACCATTGGGGATGAATAGTCAATTTAAAAATTCAAAGATAAAATAATAATTGTTTTATTGAATAAGTATTTTATATTGAGTGTTGTGTTCAAATTATTAAATATAGTGGAAATAAAAATAAGGAATAGAGAGAAATTTATAATGGCTCAGACCACCAAGATCATAGTCCACTCATCAACTTTCTCTACTCTATGAGAAGATTGGTGCTCACTAAGAAACACAGTTTTAGAGGTGTAAGAACCTATTATAGACTTTACCTTTTAAAAATATTTGGAGGAACAACCTAAATTTTTTTAAGGAGTCTTGAATTATTTTCTTTCCTAACTTTTGTTAGGGAGTCACAACCCAAACTTCATTTTAGGTGGTAGAATACTGAAATAAAAGACATTCTTTTGTTGGGGGAAAGCATAAACCAGGCATGAAAAAATTACAAATAGATAAAGAAATATTACATAAGGAAAAAAATATGAAGAAAATTAGTAAAGATTAAATGAAGAAAAACATTGAAGTTTAATGATCTTGACCACTTCAGCAGAAGAGGATGGTGCAGTAGAATTTTCCTCATGATCTCAAAAAGGAAACATAAGTTGCAAAGATTTTTTATTGAATGAGTATAAAGAAAGTGTATCACATGAATATTTTAAAAAAATTAATTTTGAATGATTTTTATATATTTTTTTATCCTTTTATAATATCTCTCATAGATTAATCTAGCTTCATTAACTTCAAAGATCTCCTTAGTGTGTTAAGTAATCCAATCAATGCATGCCACTTGTTAGAATTTACCAAAAAATAATATTAAATTTACCTATATTTGGAAATACCATGCTCAATATCATTGTGTTTATGCACTATTCTATTTCTACAAGAAACTCATTTAAAACATTTCTCATATAATCATTATAATAAAAGAAAATTATTCAAGTAATTAAAATGATAAAAATTATTCACATGAAATTGTAGTAATTAAATATATTAAAAATAAAAAACATATCATAAAATAAATAAAATGAAAATTATGATTTTCATATGAATTTATATGATAATTTCATATCAACAAATTATAACAAATTAATTATAATATTTTTTTTTTGAAAGGTTGAGGGTCAAGTCCCATTTATTGAAAATAAAAAAAGAAAGGCCAACCCATTTTGCGGACTAGGAGAAGAGGGAACCAATTACATTATAGGGGAATATATGCCTTAAAAAATCATGAAGGCCTTAACATGGACCTGAATGTAAAAATTGAAGCAGAGTCAAAAAATCATTAGTGGTTCATTTTATAAAAATGAAACTAAAATAGAGGGTCATAAAAATAATATTTTTCTACAAAATAGGCAAATTGATGATCTAACCATGTGAGGAACAAGCCTCATGGTCAGTGTACTTACCACGCACGCACAATCAAATGACTAATCGTGAAAGTACGATCACTAAAAAATAAATATGTGGTTAGTAGAAATACATGTGGTCAGTATAAAAATGTGCAGTCAGTATAAAAATATATGATCTGTGTAAAAGAAAAAACACATTGTTGGTGCCTCAAGAGGTAGGTTATAACCAATAATTACAGTCATGTTGATATCCCCTTCATAGTAAGTACTCAACCTATACTTATTTTAATTCACTCACGGTAGGTAGCATGATTACTTAAAGAAATTCTCACAGTCACATTCATGGTAGGTTGGTCAAAAGTCGCATGATAGGTTTATTATTATCATGACCAGTCCTCGGGGCCCGTGTCGTGACTACCCCAAGCCCGCCTTCCATAGGCCAGGGGCTGGTGACTAGCACCAAAGGCGTAAATCCTGATAAAAAGGGAAGGAATTTCCTTTATGAAACGCAAACAAACACACAACCAGAGTACAAGTGGAAGCAAACACTAAGTAAAGAAATAAGACAAGTGTGTTGAACGTACAAAGGGGTCCGGAAATACAAGCCCAAAAGTAAAGTACAAGGAAAAGACAAAATAGCAGGAAGGTATCAAGCTACTCATGGATCGTCCTCCGGAGTTCCTACTGGAAGGGTAGGTACAGATGGCCACCTCAGCTCTCCACGTCCGTCTGTCACCTCCGGGTACCGTCTCGACCTGAAGTCCACCTCCGGGTACCGTCTCGTCGTGAAGTCCACCTCCGGGTACCGTCTTGTTGTGAAGTACACCTCCAGGTACCATCCAGTTCTAGAATCCTCATCCACGATCAGTGATGTCCGTTGTCTGCATCCAACACAACAAGGTGCGGGCATAGCCCGTGCAGGAGTGAGTATAACGATACTCAGTAGGGACCCCGAGACCCTCAAGGTCTCACAAAATCCAACAAGGATAAACCATAAAGAAAGATCTCAACAGATAACCTTTACTTAGTTATATGCCCATACATATTCCTAAGTTATCAAGTAACCCATCTCAATCATGAGGAAAACACAAAGGTCATTGACTCAGCTCAAACCAGTGTTTTTATTCACGATGACAAAAAACACGGCTGCTGGAGAACTCCTCCTCTATCGAGTGCAGTAGTCCTCTCACGACTCCGAGGTGTCACTCACTAACCTTAGACTTCTGAGGTACTCCTCCTATCCAGTACCGTGGGTGTGCCACCTGACAAAGTAGTGCTCCTCCGCCATGGGTCTTCCACCTCATACAGTAGTGCTCTCCCTCATAGCCTACAGAGGTACTCCTCCTGTCGAGTACCGCGGGTCTGTCACCTCACAAAGTAGTGATCCTCTGCCATGGGTCTGCCACCTCACAAAGTAGTGCTCCCCACTGGGCTATGCAAGTCACTCCGAATCAAATCGGACAAGCAGTCATCAGGTCTCAGCCAGCTACAAGGTCACCGTACTTCGTATGCTCGCCTCCGAGAGGATCTGCTCCACGAGCCACTGGTCGATACTCCAAGTATCATAAAGTCCCACGAAGAAGTATCACAAAGGACCGCCTCATCACAGGGGTCTTAATGCAACAGAAGGTGCGTCAATCGGACGCCCGGTTCGTGAGTTATTAGCCTCTTTGTTCCGGGTTCCCGGTTGGTTTCTTATACGAACCAACCCGGCCATATCTCAACTATACACCGAACTCCCATGGGGTATACTCAAAGGGACGGCTATGCTCCAAGATTACCTGTGCCGCTGACGGTTCATCAAACGGACGTCCGGTGCCAAAGATATGGCCCAAGAAGGTAATGGGCCAGTAATGAGCCCGGGTCCGGTCCGACCCGGTCAGACCAACTCAGCCTAACCCAAAATGGGCTGACCTGGTCTGGGTCGACCCGGTCAGACTCTCTGGGTCTAACCCGGCCCATTGGGTGAGTCATCCCACTAAGTTTTGACCTGGTCCCCTGGGCCCGGCCCAGCGGACCGCAAGGGCGGTTCGGACCAATAGTCACCACGTAGGAGGCTCGGTAACTCGGACCGGGAGACCGGGATGGTTTGACATGCGACACTGCGGGGGCGTCTCGGGCTGGTTCAGCAGGCTTGTGACCGGGAGGCCAGCGGGCAGACCGCGCGGGGCGCGGGCAGGCCGGCTGGGCTCCGGCTGGCCACGGGTGCACCCGCCAGGGTGCGGGTGCGCCAAGCAGGGAGCTGAATGCCGGGCAGCGCACGGGGGCACGCCGGGAAGCGCGACTGGGCACCGCGGGGGCACTGGGGTGCACCGGGTAGGTCGCCGGCACGGGCGTCGGGCAGGACGCCGGCAAGAGCAGAGGCACCGGGCTGGTAGTGCAGCACGCCGGGGGGAACCGGGCTGCGCTGGCAGGGCGCCAGGTGCACCGGCAGGGCACTGCGGGGGCACCGGTAGGGTGCTGCGAGTGCGCCGGCACAGCGCCGCATGTGCACCGGCAGGGTGTCGTGGGTGCGCCGGTAGCGCTCCGGCAGGGGCGCGAGGCACCAGGTGCGCGCCAGGGATCCGCGGGGGCGGCGTAGTTCACAGAGGGCGTGGGTAGCGTGGCCTTTTTTTGCAGCCTTCGTGTCGTTGGTCGAACCAGCCCGGTCTCTCACGTCGAGTTACTAAGCCGCCTACGTGCCGACTATCGGGCCGAACCGCCCTTGAGGTCCGCTGGGTCGGGCTCAGTGGACTGGGTCAAAACTTAGCGGGATGACTCGCCCAATGGGCTGGGTCAGACCCAGCGAGTCTGACCGGGTCGACCCAGACCATGTCGGCCCAGTTTGGGTTAGGCTGAGTTGGTCTGACCAGGTCAGATTGGACCCGAGCTCATTAATGGCCCATTACCTTCTTGGGCCATATCTTTGGCACCGGACGTCTTTTTTATGAACCGTCAGCGACGCCGGTAATCTTGGAGCATAGTCGTCCCTTTGAGTATACCACATGGGAGTTTGGGGTATAGTTGAGATACGGTCGGGTTGGTTCGTATATGAAACCAATCGAGCCCCTGGAACAAAGAGGCTAATAACTCATGAACCGGGCCTCCGATTGACGCATCGTCTGTTGCGTTAAGACCCCTGTGACGAGGCGGTCCTTTGTGATAATTCTTCGTGGGACTTTGTGATACTTGGAGTATCGACCAGTGGCTTTTGGAGAAGATCCTTCCGGAGGCGAGCATACGGAGTACGGTGACCTTGTAGTTGGCTGAGACCTGATGACTGCTTGTCCGATTTTATTCGGAGTGACTTGCATAGCTCATTGGGGAGAACTAATTTATGAGGTGGTAGACCCATGGCATAGGAGCACTACTTTGTGAGGTGGCAGACCTGCGGTACTCGACAGGAGGAGTACCTCTGTAGGCTATGAGGGGGAGCACTACTGTGTGAGGTGGAAGACCCATGGCGGCGGAGCACTACTTTGTGAGGTGGCAGACCCGCGGTACTAGACAGGAGGAGTACCTCCGCAGTCTAAGGTTAGTGAGTGACACCTTAGAGTCGGGACAGGACTACTTCACTCGACATAGGAGGAGTTCTCCAGTAGCCGTGTTTTTCGTCATCGTGAATAAAAATCCCAGTTTGAGCTGAGTCAATGACCTTTGTGTTTTCCTCATGATTGAGATGGGTTACTTGATAAATTAGTAATATGTATGGGCATATACCTAAGTAAAGGTTATCTGTTGAGATCTTTATTTGTTGTTTATCCTTGTTGGATTTTGTCATGAACCAAATCTGGTCGCCGCCCAAACCGGCACCAAACCCAGCCCGTGACATGACCCGAAGGGCGTTCCCTATCCCCACGGGCTGGCACAAGTGCTCGGGTATCATTTATTTAGGTTTGGGAACGATTTACCCGAATATGAAGTCATAAACCATTAAAAACAATCAATAAACTGAATCTGAAAATTTATACCAAATGATGTTTAAACAAAAACCAGAATGGAATACATAGGTTTAGATTCAATACAAAAGGTCCAAAGACACAATGGAACAGAAACAAAATAGCCCCATGGACTCCACAAGACAAGGGGTCATCACCCCCAAGTCGTCTCCACTACTCCGCCCCAAGGATGAGGACTAACACCCTGAACCTCCATCACCCTTAGCCTTTCCTTTACCTGGGTCAAAAAAAAGGTCTACTTACACCCAAGGGGTGTAAGTAGGGTGTGAGCCTAAGCCCAATAGGATACCACCCTATGATTCCAAGGTGCATGCAATACAATGTGAAAAAGAAAGCAGTTTTAATATGCAATTAAAAGCGGTGAAAAATTCCACAAAATGAAACTTTAAATTGAAAACATTTTTCAAGATAAAACTTTCATAATGTTAACACATTTAAATAGGAATATTAGATACTGCATTATAATTCCAAAGACACCCAAAAACAAGGGGAAAATACCACAAATCCACTGAGCAACAAAACTGGGAACACCCCTAGGAACTAGATAGTCTCAGGCCCCATGTACCTCGTACCTCAGTGTAATGTAACCATAGTAAAATCATTTCTCGTGCACGAGCCACTAGTAGGGAACATACCCATAACCTAGTGGTCCCCAATCATCATCCAGAAAGTTTAGTTAGAGTTGTCGTTGTAACATCCCAAGTAAGTAATGAATAATAGATATTTTTATCTATGTCTATTAATGATTAATATAGTGTTATAGAGGCTTAAAATGAAAATAAATACAATCTTATGCATGGAATACACTAATATTCTTAAAAGATTGTTTTAGTGCCTTTTGATGGAAAACCATTTTTGAATCTATATTTTGACAATTTTATAAACTATGTTTGTCAAAATAAATTTATTCTTTATGATTGGGACATCAAAATTTACCTTGTGTGAATTTTTGGTATTTTTCTGACAATGTTCATTTTTTTAATGAATAGTGAAAAATACTGCATTTTACATCAAAACTGATTTTTAACCTAATTTATTTATATGATTAGATTATGTTTTGAATTGGTTTTGAAGTGAAATTAGAATATATTTTTACCATTTTACCCAATGGTGGTCATTGGAATCAATTTCACTTTGAATTTAGACTTAAACTGGTGTCAATCTTTTGATACTTATTGTTTTGTAAAAACACGCTTTTTGGTCTGGCAGCGGGAATTAATTATTAAATTAATTAATGTGACTTATATGATTTGAATTTTGTAAAATAGACTTCATTTTTTAATTTGGAATATCAAATATAGCTTAGGGTGAATTTTTGATAATTTTCTGAAAAACTTCAATTTTTGATGAATAGTGAAACCACTAAGTGGTAATCAAGCAAACTGATTTTTCAGTTAAATGAAAGTTTACCACTAATGTGTATTGAATTTTGAAAATACAACATACATGGTTGTCATTAAGAAGTCAAATGTGGTTCAATGAGATTAAAATAATTTTTTGGTGAATAGTAACTTATTAAGTTTTTAATCGCGATTAGTGGTAATTAGTGTAGTTTAAGGTATAAATAATGTTTTAATAATATGAAATGACCTAGACACATGTCCCAACGTTATTGGTTGTGTCATGGCCGAACAAGACAAGACATGGGTCAACTTGGGGACCCCATGGAGACATTTTGGTTGGGAAATGACATAAATAACTTTTTATTTAATGTAAAAGTAAAAATGACACAAACATAATATGTTTTACGAAAACAATTTTTACATGGGGTTATAAAGATCAGATATTTGATTATAAATATTAATTGGAAAGATAAAAAGATTTCCTACATCATAGTATTTGTTTTATGATTTTTAGACATTAAATAAATTAAATTATTTATGACATAATAATGATGCAGAGATGACATCATTATTTGACGATTTAGATAAAATGGAAAGACAATGTAAAATCTATGAACTAAACATGGACAAAACCAATTGTATGAGTGGATTTCGAACCCTTATCACCTTATCCACGAATTCTATAAATGTGGGACCTTTTAAAACCGAAAAACATTTTCAAATAAAGTAATATTTCTTTACTTTCCAAAAGTGCCCCTCCTCTCCTCTTATAAAAGGCCCCCACCTCTACCTCATTTCACACACTACTCAAGCCTTTGGCTCGGCCAACCCCTGCCCATTTACTCTCTCCACATCCCTCTCCTCATCCTAGAGTATTCCCTTTGGGCAGAATCCTTTCAAAGGAAGCCTTTAGGCTCAAATCAAAAGGAGTTACACTTTTTAAGGTAATTCATTCTCTCATGTTCATTTGTTTTATTTTGCTTCTCCAACCCCCTAAACTCTTTTTATTTACTTCTTTTGTAACAACAACAGTATCTTAAATATACTAGGATGTTGTTATAAGATATATTTGAGCTACACACTCACAAAACTACATCAAATGGTTAAAGAACATACGGTTTCCGTGGATGGCGAAATTCTGCCTCCCGAAACGATGATTGTTCAATACTCATTTAACACCTTCAAAGGTGGCCATTATGATGTCACTATTTTTATATATGATATATAATATGTTTATGTTTTCCTTAATCTGCTGTTTTTTTTCATGTTGGGCATACCTTTATGGTTTCCATTATGGGTAAACACGATATCTTCATTTTAGGAAGTGCGGACTACCGCCCCCTGAAAGTGATTTGATTCGTTAAATACCATATGTGGGACATATAAAGGATGGAACTATGATATTATATATGTTATTATACTTTAATTACAATATAATCTTATATAATTATGATTCCATTCCAGAAATACGAAATAAAAATGGAAGTAGCGTTCATGCGTACGTACGGCTTACCGTCTCCATGAACGGTGCATTTCATTTCTTACCTCTAAATGTGATGTAATATTATAAATACATGTATATGATGAATATATATGATATATATTTTATCCAAATCATTAATATCATTCTGGATATAATGAACCTTTGACCAAATTAACAACATGTAAGTGTAAGAAGTCTATTTTTGACTTAAGAACCAAATACCGACAAAATGAACATTATTAACTTAACTGATTACATGATGTTCATAACATGGTATAAAAGGAATAATGAACTTGAAAAAGATTCATAAGCAAGTAGAGATTAACTCAAGTTTATTATTCAGGAGATTAAAGAATGATCGGGTCAAGTCGGATACAAGGTATCGGACTTCGTCTCAATCTCCTTTCATTGAGGCATATTTTATTTTATACACAACTTTCTTTTATACGGTGTATAAACCCCTTTGACTTTTACGTTTATTCAAAAGGAATATTTTTTATACGAAGCGTTTACTAAACGACAAAAGGGAATGTTTTTGTCGTACGTATGCGGCGACAACGACTTCTCTGTCGTCGTGACCGTTATTTGAGTTTCGGCTTCCTCTACAAGCCATACCTTCTTTTTAAAAGAAAAATAAATACCATGTTTTACTTTTCTTTTATTTTAGTATTGAAAATGGTTTTCATAATGTTTTTATATCAATGTGTTGTATTGATATCTCTTGATTGAAATGTGGAAATTTTATGTTTCCTTTATGCATGTTTTATGTGATATGATTATGTTATGGTTCTTGGGCATTATTATGAAGACGGGTGGTTCCGTGATAAACTAAGGGCGGGTGAGCCCGTTATAGCTCTCCAATGCATTGGGTAACGTGAAGGAGTGAAACGTTAAGGTTTCTCCGAAGAGATTTTAGGGAATATACTGTGATGGGTATTCCAAACGTAACCAAGAGGGTTACTCCCTACGTAAGAATGTTACGAATTCCTCAAGTTACCTTTATGTCTTATGATTTCTATGATTTATTCATGATTTTATGAGGTATGTTAAAGTTCCTATGTTTTATGGGTAAAGTATGATTTCATTCTTATGTATATATGAACTCATGTTTCCTTTCCATGTTTTTTTTTATAACCCATACTGAGTTTTTATGCTCATCCCAAGTTTTTGAAATGTTTTTCATAGGTCAAGGGAAAGGTACATGATAAGATGATAGAGTCAAGGATTTGTCAAGAAATAATCCATGTTTTATTTTAAATGTGTTTCCATTGATGGGAATGAAAAATACTATCTTTATGTAACCACTTTGTTTATATGTGGAATGTAATGCAAGTTTTATGATCTAATTCTCTAAAAATCTAAACCCAAAAAGATCCTCAATGTGTAATCCTGTAATAACTCAAGATTAAGTAAGGTTTAAGGCTGGGGCCTTATAGTCGTTATCCAAATGCTAAGTGAAACAGGGACAAAACCCATCCGGTCCACTAGCTGTACTAGTACAAATCCGCCCCACCTAGGTACCCGGGCTTCCCCCTTTGTGCTCAAACAATTTCAGGATTTAACACACATCCATTTTAATGTAAAACACCACTACTGGTCACATACACCAAATATAGTAGCTATCTCATTTTATACCACTTAAAACACACAACAAACTCTTTGAATTTGAATAAATCAATTTCACAAAATCTCGTGTAGTTTTTCACACAAAACCCCTTAAGAAACCCACTTGTACATGATGTTCACAATTGTAAGTTACCAAAACAGTAAAGGCAGCCCAATAAATATCAATTAAAACAACAAATCAATTTTTGGGCATCCTTATGTTAAACAAGAAGTGTTATCTTTGTAAAACCTTCATTTTCACACAAAAGTGGAACCAAAACATCACTTTCTTGACAAACACAATTAAAACCCATTTTTTGCAGCAATTACCAAAGAGGATAATCATTATAAACATTATTTTATGCCTTATTACAGATCAATAAAAACAACTAAGTATTTATAGGGCATCCCCAAATAAACAAACAAAACACTTCTTTGGAAAACCCCCAATTTCACACCAAATTGGCATTTTAAATTCAATTTCAATGGAAACATCATTAGAACCAATTTTTTCAGCAATAATAAAATTATATAAATTTTAAAATATGATAAATACAGCATGCTAATACACAAAGATCGCATCAACATTGGAATCACCTACCAAATCAAATGAAACCATTGAATCCTTTGTGCGAAAACACAAACGCACCACCGCCGCACCTCAAGAAGGGTAGATCAAATCTAAAATAGAAAATTGTTGCAATAAAACCCAAGGTTAAACCTTAGGTTCGAACCCCTACCCACTGGTCATTTTTCACTTCAATAAAAAGGGAGTAAACCCTAAAAAAAATAGAATGAAACCCTAATCAATTTGAAAGGAGAAAAGAAATGGACAAACTTACTTGAGAAATCTAGAATGAATCTTTCCAAAACACCAGTATCTGAAATTGAAAATGGCCAAAAATCAGGGGATTTTCTCAAAAGAATGATTAGGTCATTTAGGAATTGTAATGGAGGGAAAAGAGTATGAATTGAGAGAGTTATGATTGAATGAACATACCTCATCAAATCTGCCCGATTTTAGAAACCCTAAGATGTGCGTCCCTAAATCGCGATCCTAAGAGCTCCAAAGAGGGGGGTAAAGAGGATGGGGGAGAGTCTGGGTGTAATGGACGCATATGAGGCTTGGAATCACCGAACAAACGAAAATATTGAAAGATATATTAAAGAATTAAAATTTATTTTTAATGCAGAAAATGGGCTTTCGGGTAGGCCCAATTCCCTAACTAAAAACCCATATCCACCAAGATTATGGATTTATAAAGGCCCCAAATTTAAATGTGGGGTTAATATATCAGGGTAGAACAATTAGGAGTTGGAATGAGTCAAAAATATTAAAAATTGAAAAAGTTATAAATGAAACAATATTTATTTTTAAATCTGGAATTGGGCTCGCAGTTTGGCCCAATTCATGAAAACTCACCTATTCTCAATAAAACCTTTGGAAACCATCAAAACAAATCATGAGTGGAAAATAAATTTAAAATAACCCTAAAATAGGTTACGTACATGACAATTCTCCCAACCTTGAAAACATTCCGCCCCGGAAAGTCACAGCAAGGTCAAAGCAATAACCAAACCCAACTGAGAAACCAATAGGTACACCCTTGCCAGGTTTCACCCCCAAAGGTCAAAACACCTCCAGTGATCAATGAAGGAAGGAATACTCTTACAAATCAAACTTACACCACTTTACTAAAACCATC
This sequence comes from Viscum album, assembly GCA_963277665.1. Lineage (NCBI taxonomy): Eukaryota > Viridiplantae > Streptophyta > Magnoliopsida > Santalales > Viscaceae > Viscum > Viscum album. The sequence continues at coordinate 1,220,622,446 of OY728130.1, forward strand.
AAGAACATTCAGGCTTTATCCCAAATAAAAACTCCTCAAACACAATCCGAACAATACTCAAGCAATTCACCCAAACGAACAACAACTTTGAACAAGGTTACACTTACCTTACTTTAACTAAACCATTGGGTGCTCTCCAGTCCCAATGTTTACTCAAGAATGATGTTGGTAGCTAGATGTATATGAACGAGACTATCTACACCAAGCCAAGACCATGGAAAATATAAGTTACTGGTATGGGGGGGACACAAATACGCTCCCCACCATAAGAGACAACCAATCATCTTAACCAACCAGCACTGGCCAGTAAAGAAAGACCCCAAAATTTAAATATTTGGGGTGACCACATAGTTAGTTTGCATGGTTTGGGAATCCATACACTAATAGTTGGGATCCTTCTTTCCTCATGGTTTTCTGGGGCATGGTCACTATTATCCAAGTGAAAACTGTGTTCACAAACAGTGTAGACAACCAAAAGGGGGAGGGAATAACATTGGGTGATGACATGGGCACACAGCCCTCCACCTATTTCCACCGAACATGGACAACAGAAGAATGATTATGACACCATAGGTTTAAAATCTTCCTAACTTTCATACTGAGGAAATGACTTTGTACAAGGGTTTAAATGACACTGGAGTTTCCCCTGACTACGCGCCAGCTTCTCTCCGAGACCTATGGCTGGAGCTCAAATGATTTAAGCATCTTCGGCCTCGCAGTTAGGCTTTGGAAACCCCATGAACGATAATTATTCTTTCAATGAAACCAACAACTACAACGCAATCCCAGATAAGTTTTCCAGACATAACACATTCCAAACACACTTTAACCGATCCCGATATTTCACTGAAACAAGGGCTAAGAAGATACACACACATCACACCTTGTTTCTTTAGGTGAGAAACAATAGAAGTAAATAACACCAACACTCACCTTTGTCTAAAATGGAAGATTTTGATGTTTTTCCAAGGGATACATTCTCACAACATAATAGGGACTCTCATAGGATTTCACGACATTCACCTCTATGGTCAATCGAGCACATGACATCATAAGGCATCACCGAACATGACCATTGCGACTGATATAAACAATTCATGGAGAGGGACCTTATACAACATACCCAAACAACACACAATAATAGAAAGTGGCCACAATATCCTATCGTGACCATATTTCCCACACCGGTGGCGTAACATGAATTAATGCATCAAAGAAACTTTGAAGAACCCAAAGGTCCTCTTAGACACCATCGAGACACTCATCCACACTTACAACCAAAGAACACTTCCACCTTCGACGAATCATGAAACTTTAGAAACTAAGGTTTCTTTCAACCTTCCACAATAACTTTACCACTACAAGAGGATCAAAAAATCAACAAAATGAATGGGTGTAGACTCAATCAACAATGATCGATAAAATATTCCTTATATTGATCAACTGGAGGATTTTCAAATGGCGAAACAATATGGATTGCACTTCAGCTGTGCATTAACCTTTAATGGGGGTGCACCTTATCCAACGATTGAACCCAAGGACCCAACCAAGATGGTCCATTAGTCAAGATATACCACAAACCAGATCTAAACACATAAAGGGAACCATCATAAATGCATCCCAAAACATTTTTCAAAAGAGACCACTAACTGTCCCTATAACACAACTTACTAACCAAACCCAAACCCAAAACACAGTTCAAACAGGAGGGGTTCTTGGACTCAAAACATCCCACAACATCAACATTTTCCAAAAATACATAATATAAACCATTCCAAACAATTCATCAAGTCTTCATGTTTCTCTTTAAAAACATTTCTTTGAAAACAAATGGTTCAGCAGTCAGCGCATCCACCAATGGTACCCCATGGGCCTTACACATGCATGTTTCAGTGCCACACTGGGCACCCTTCTCATATCCATCTCGACACTCATCGAGTCATGTCATCAACCATCCATCTTCCCATATAACCCCATGCATGTGGTTGCTCACGAAAATACCAAAGGTTAAAACAAAAATTTGTTCCACTTTTCAAAACCAAAACGGTCAACCAACACATCCTTTTTTTCTCAAAATTGCTAACCACGAGATCAAAATCCCAACTCACATCTAAAATTTTTTTTCATAAAGTCACAAACATTTAGAAAATAACTCACTTTCAAGATATTTACATCAATTTCAAAACATCTAATCCCATTAAAACACACTCTGATTGTCTAGAAAACTCTATTGGAAACACTTTTCAAAACCAACTTCAATATAGTTCCTGCTTTCAAAGAGGTGTAAGCACACCATTTTATATTTCAAAACAATTCTGAAAATTCAGTTATGCCATTTAATAAACCCAAAAATTCCCTCTTTATTTGAAAATCATTTCATAAAAACTTTACGCTTCTTAAAACCAAGTCACCTTAAAACCAAAATGCCAAGATTTCAAAACTAAAGAACACCAGACAATGCGAGAGGAAACTAGTTTCAGTGGGTGACTTGGACATATGGTTGGCGGCCATATTCCAATCACTTCACTGTCACAGAGAGTGTTCTAGGGAATATCCCCGGCTCCACATGGCTTGCCAGACCCTGCGAGCTCATTGAGACCATTAACCCAACTCTCTTTTCATTTCCCCTAATCATCATCAAACCAAGAAAACCCAAAGACATAGACAAATCCCAACTTCCCCTGGTGACTTGAATCCTGAAATGAGGTGTGGTGATCAAGCACACTACCCATAACCATAATTCCATGTCCCAACAATCATAACTCTAGAATATCCTGACTATTTCCCAAATAACATGACCCACGGAGCGAACCTCCTTTGATACCATTTTGTCACGAACCAAGTCTGGTCGCCACCCAAACCGGTACCAAACCCATCCCGTGACATGACCCGAAGGGCGTTCCCTATCCCCACGGGCTGGCACAAGTGCCCGGGTATCATTTATTTAGGTTTGGGAACGATTTACCCGAATATGAAGTCATAAACCATTAAAAACAATCAATAAACTGAATCTGAAAATTTATACCAAATGATGTTTAAACAAAAACCAGAATGGAATACGTAGGTTTAGATTCAATACAAAAGGTCCAAAGAGACAATGGAACAGAAACAAAATATCCCCATGGACTCCACATGACAAGGGGTCATCACCCCCAAGTCGTCTCCACTACTCCGCCCCAAGGATGAGGACTAACACCCTGAACCTCCATCACCCTTAGCCTTTCCTTTACCTGGGTCAAAAAAAGGTCTACTTACACCCAAGGGGTGTAAGTAGGGTGTGAGCCTAATCCCAATAGTATACCACCCTATGATTCCAAGGTGCATGCAATACAAGGTGAAAAAGCAAGCAGTTTTAATATGCAATTAAAAGCGGTGAAAAATTCCACAAAATGAAACTTTAAATTGAAAACATTTTTCAAGATAAAACTTTCAGAATGTTAACACATTTAAATAGTAATATTAGATACTGCATTATAATTCCAAAGACACCCAAAAACAAGGGGCAAATACCACAAATACACTGAACAACAAAACTGGGAACACCCCTAGGCACTAGATAGTCTCAGGCCCCATGTACCTCGTACCTCAGTGTAATGTAACCATAGTAAAATCCTTTCTCGTGCATGATCCACTAGTAGGGAACATACCCATAACCTAGTGGTCCCCAATAATCATCCACAAAGTTTATTTAGAGTTGTCGTTATCCAAATGCTAAGCGAAACAGGGACAAAACTCATCCGGTCCACTAGCCGTACTAGTACAAATCCGCCCCACCTAGGTACCCGGGCTTCCCCCTTTGTGCTCAAATAATTTCAGGATTTAACACACATCCATTTTAATGTAAAACACCACTACTGGTCACATACACCAAATACAGTAGCTATATCATTTTATACCACTTAAAACACACAACAAACTCTTTGAATTTGAATAAATAAATTTCACAAAATCTCGTGTAGTTTTTCACACTAAACCCCTTAAGAAACCCACTTGTACATGATGTTCACAATTTTAAGTTACCAAAACAGTAAATGCAGCCCAATAAATATCAATTAAAACAAAAAATCAATTTTTGGGCATCCTTATGTTAAACAAGAAGTGTTATCTTTGTAAAACCTTCATTTTCACACAAAAGTGGAACCAAAACATCACTTTCTTTACAAACACAATTAAAAACCATTTTTTGCAGCAATTACCAAAGAGGATAATCATTATAAACAGTATTTTATGCCTTATTACAGATCAATAAAAACAACTAAGTATTTATAGGGCATCCCCAAATAAACAAACAAACCACTTCTTTGGAAAACCCCCAATTTCACACCAAATTGGCATTTTAAATTCAATTGCAATGGAAACATCATTAGAACCAATTTTTTCAGCAATAATAAAATTATATAAATTTGAAAATATGATAAATACAGCATGCTAATACACAAATATTGCATCAACATTGGAATCACCTACCAAATCAAATGAAACCATTGAATCCTTTGTGCGAAAACACAAATGCACCACCGCCGCACCTCAAGAAGGGTAGATCAAACCTAAAATAGAAAATTGGTGCAATAAAACCCAAGGTTAAACCTTAGGTTAGAACCCCTACCCACTGTTCATTTTTCAATTCAATAAAAAGGGAGTAAACCCTAAAAAAATAGAATGAAACCCTAATCAATTTGAAAGGAGAAAACAAATGGACAAACTTACTTGAGAAATCTAGAATGAATCTCCCCAAAACACCAGTATCTGAAATTGAAAACGGCCAAAACTCAGGGGATGTTCTCAAAAGAATGATTAGGTCATTTAAGAATTGGAATGGAGGGAAAATAGTATGAATTGAGAGAGTTATGATTGAATGAACATACCACATCAAATCTGCCCGATTTTAGAAACCCTAAGATGTGCGTCCCTAAATCGCGCTCCTAAGAGCTCCAAAGAGGTTGGTAAATAGTCTGGGGGAGAGGAGGGGTGTAATGGCCTCATATGAGGCTTGGAATCACCGAAAACACGCAAATATTGAAAGAGATATTAAAGAATTAAAATTTCTTTTTAATGCAGAAAATGGGCTTTCGGGCAGGCCCAATTCCCTAACTAAAAACCCATATCCACCAAGATAATGGATTTATAAAGGCCCCAAATTTAAATGTGGGGTTAATATATCAGGGGAGAACAATTAGGAGTTTGAATGAGTCAAAAATATTAAAAATTGAAAAAGTTATAAATGAAACAAAATTTATTTTTAAATCTGGAATTGGGCTCGCAGTTTGGCCCAATTCATGAAAACTCACCTATTCTCAATAAAACCTTTGGAAACCACAAAAACAAATCATGAGTGGAAAATAAATTTAAAATAACCCTAAAATAGGTTACGTACGTGGCAGATTTAGTGAGAACATGATTGTCTCGGGGTCCCTACTGAGTATCGTTATACTCACCCCTGCACGGGCTATGCCCGCACCTTATTATGTTGGATGCAGACGACGGACAGCACTGATCGTGGTTGAGGCTTGTAGAACTGGATGGTACCTGGAGGTGGACATCACGAAGAGATGGTACCCGGAGGTGGACTTCCTGACGAGATGGTACCCGGAGGTGATAGACGGATGTGGAGAGCTGAGGTGGCCATCTGTACCTACCCTTCAGGTAGGAACTTTGGAGGACGATCCAGGAGCATCCTGACACCTTCCTGTTATTTTGTCTTTTCCTTGTAATTTACTGTTGGGCTTGTATTTCCGGCCCCCTTTGTACTTTCATCACACTTGTCTTATTTCTTTACTTAGTGTTTTCTTCCTCTTGTACTCTGGTTGTGTGTTTTTTTGCGTTTCATAAAGGCAATGCCTTCCCTTTTTATCGGGATTTACGTCTTGGGTGCTATTCGCTAGCCCCTGGCCTATGGAAGGCGGGCTTGGGGTAGTCATGGCACGGGCCCCGAGGACGGGTCATGACAATTATTCTACTTCACGGTAAGTACCTCATCACATAGTCACTATGAGATGAACATATGGTTGTTATGTGGGTAATTCAAGATAGGTGTTGGATCCTCTTCATGTGATATGAATCATGTGCTTCATCATTTTTAGAAGATTTAGACTCATCTAAATGTTTTGGATACTCAAATAGCTATTAGAAACTTCTTTTTCATTTAGTAATGGAAATTTATTCATTTATTTCATGTAAACAAAGTTTTATGAAACTTTGATTATGTTTGATTCTCCAATATGATCAAATAGTCATGATTGTAGTATCTCTATTCGATCATAGTGGCTTGGAAACATGGAACCTGATGAACTATAGCCTCAAAAAATTTCTAGAGGAAGAAGACGGTGAGTTTATTTTAAACTCAAGTGGTGTGGGACATCAGATGGTCCAGATGTTCCAGATTGGATGAGCGAGGTTATATTTGTATCTTTAATTTAGAGGAACATTGAAATTATTCTCATTTTTCCCACATTAGAAATCACCTTGGTCGATCTTCCTATATAATTATAAATGTGTGTTGTAACCCATCGATTTGGCTATGGGGGATCACCACCCATTACACATATGCATGAACAAGGGCTTCAGCCCAACGAGCCAACTTGACCCATGCTCACCTACGGGAACTATGTGTAACCTCACTCTTGTACTCCTATGATCCTATACATGGCCCACTAACCATTTTGGCTGGTCCATGTATCCCACTCTCTCACGGTGTTGACCAATGGTCCCCTGTGTGGTTGAAGAGCTAGCCAAAGTGGATATCTATGGTTGGATTATTTTTAAAAAAAGATACACAACTAAAATAGTTAATAAATTCAAATAAATAATATGTGTTTAAAGAAATTAATGACAAATAAAATGTATAATCAATATTATAAAGTATCATTAAACATTAGAACATGTAAATAAGAAATGATTATTTTTTAGACAATTTGAAATTAATTAATGTAAGGAAATAATAATTTATAAAAACTAAACTATTAAATTATTAAAACATAGATTTAAACTCTAATACATTCAACCATGATTCTTCCAAAAAATAGAAGAAGGTGGACTCATTGACTCACCCATAGCATCAAATCACAACCAACACTGCTTCCAACATCCCAATATCAAAGGATAAACATCATTGAAGGAGGAGGGAGCCCTTAGTTTGTAACCCTTACTGATGGAGGTGGAATGGGGAAGAAAATATGGTAAGAACAATTTAATAACAAGAGGGAAATATGGTAAAATTATCAATTTTAAATAAGATCATGGTTTAGATTCCTAGTTTTTCAAACCATGCAAAAAATGTGTGGCCTTCTCTCTCTATTGAAAAATTGAGTTGCATGGTTTTATAGAGAATCCCACACAGTTTGGAAAGCTATGTAGAGGACATGTAGTTATATATATCCAATCCCACATGGTTTCCAATACCCCCTTTCATGATTTTTCTATCTTTGTAACCCCCTCTCATAGGGCGCAAAATTATGGTTCATGGTTAGTACTAATGATGCGCCAATTGTGAACCACACACTGTATGGACACTTTCTCCCATTTTCACATCTCAACCCCCCAAAACACTCCTAAGAATTATCATACTCTTGAGAAGAATTTAATTAGCCATTTTAATGTGAATTTAACCAAAATTTAAATTAAACTTGCCTCGTATAAAGTTTGGGATCTTACAACCTCCCCACCTTATAATAGCTCATCCTCAAGCTACACTCCTAAGTATCACTAGGCCTCTAAGGTAAAAAGATCAGGCCAGTGGGCCTGCATATCATTTTTCCACTCCCAATTTTCCCCCTGAACACATCTATGCCATCAAATCACTCAAACCAATGGAATGGTCTTACCTTGAAATATCTTCTCACTACGATACACAATATAAATCAGATACTCCTTAAAGGACACATCATCATCAAGCTAAATGTCATAGACATAAATAAAATGAGAAGGGTTGGCATGATACTACCAAAGTTGTGACATGTAAAAAACACTTTTTATTTCATTGTAATGTTTTGGATGATCCAACCAATATGCAACTGATCTAATCCTATCCCCAATCTCAAATAGCCCAACATACCAGGGCACTAACTTGCCCTATTTCTGAATTTGATAGTGAACCAATTTTGATGACACAAGAAAAAACACATGTTCACCCACTTAAAACTCAAGATGTTGATGATTTTTTTTGACATATGACATATGTCTACTCTGAGTTATAGGCACATTCTTTCAGATCAACTGAACCTGATCTGACATCTCTTATAGGTGAATTAGTCCCAAAAACCTTTATTTTACCACTTCTGTTCAACACAATGGTGATTTTTAAGGCTTACCATAGAGCACCTCATTTGGTTAAATCTGAATAGTTTATTAATAATTTTTGTTTTAGGTGAAATCAATAAGCACTGGGTGCTTCTCCCAAGTTCCACCAAAATCAAGGACACATGCTCTTAACATTTCCTCTAATACCAAGATAGTCTATTCTGACTGCCAGTCCATTTGTGATTGAAAATCTATACTAAAAAACATTAGTACCTAATTCCTTCTATAAGACTTTCCAGAAGTATGAAGTTAAGTAGGGGTCTCTATCTAAAACAATTCTCTAAGGCACCCTATGTAAATAAACTATCTTGAAAATATACATGTCACCGAACTGATCAACAGTAAAAGTATCCCTAGTCAGTAAGAAATATGCTACCTTTGTTAACTGATCCATAATTACCCATATCGCATCTTTATTATGATTAGTACTTGGTAATCCCACCACAAAATATATCATAACATCATCCCACTTCCATTCTAGAATGTGAAACAACTGTAGTAGACCAGAAGGTTGTTGGTACTCTGCTTTCACCTACTAAAAGGTGTAGTATCATGTCATGAAACATGCAATATTATTATTTATTCCTGACCACCAATACTATCTATGAAGTACATCGTACATTTTGGTCAAGCCAGTATGCACTTCCCACTTCGAGGCATGAAACACATTCATCATATCCTCACACATACAATTAAGAAAAATAACACATCCATGAACCTGGATGATCTCATTATCATTGATGGTCTAGTCTGTAAGTATCTCCCTACCATAAAAACTATCCCTAAACTCCAATAATTATGGATCCTCATGATTTATTTCCATGATCCAACTCAGAAGATAGGTCTCAGCAAATAAAGACACAAGGTTCATATTTTCCCACTCCTCTTGAACATCAACATTCATATCAGCGAGAAAATCCATCATCTTATGATCAAAATTAAACTCCTTGACTACTTGAGTGTGTTTCTTATAGATTAAAGCATCAATAATGGTATTACCATTTCCCGGATTATAAGATAGCACAAAATAAAATGATTTCATATACTCAACCCATCTCTATTTTAGAATATTTAAATCATATTGAGAGAATATATATTTGAGTCTCTTATGATCACTATAAACAAAAAAACTTGTCACCATATAGATAATTCTACAAACACTTCAAGTCATAAATCACTAAAACTAACTCAAGAACATGTGTAGGGTAGTTTCATTCATGTGGATTCAACTGTTGTAATCTATACACCACAAATAAATCTACCTATATCAACACTACCCCAAGTCTGATCTCGAATGTATAAAAAAATAGATTATGCTCTTCTCCTAGTTTAGGTGAGATCAAAATTAGTGTTGTGGTCAAATGCCTATTTAGATCTTAGAAAAAAAATCTACGGGCCTTGTTCCACTCAAAATTTATACCCTTATTGGTCAGGCCTGATTATGGAACTGTTAATACAAAAAATTATTTTATTAACCTTCATTAATAACCTTCCAAACCCAAAAAAGCTTTGGATATCAAAAAAATGTTAGGATGCACCCAATAAACAATCCCTTGAACCTTATCGGGCTCCACTGATACATATTTATTCGAGATGATGTGGCCCAAGAAATATACCTTGTCAATCCAAAAAATGAAACTTAGATAGCTTATTGTATAGACGATTCTATCTCAATGTACTCAGAATTATTTCAATATGTTTGTCATGATCATCATGATTCTGGGAGTACACTAAGATTTCATCAACAAAGACAACCACAAACTGGCCCAAGTATGGTTGAAAGATCTAGTTCATCAACACCATGAACACAACAAGATTATTCATTATACTAAAAGGTAATATCACAAAATAATGTAAGTAGCACATACTTATGAAAGTTTTTTTTGGTATATCAGAGGGTCTCACACTCAACTAATGATACCAGTTCAATTTCTAGTAATCATACACAAACACAAGGATCTGTCAGCCTGCTTGGAAAATAAAACAAGGGATCCATAAGGTGATGTTCTTATAAAGATAAACCCATTATCCTACAAAAATTTTAGCTTAGTCTTAAGATCTTGTGGCTCTGCTACATCTATTCAATAAGGAAGACTAAAAACTGGCTCATCTCTATGCATAAATTCAATTTTAAACTCAACATATCTCTCAGGTGGAAAGTCCAAAAACTTCTCAAGAAACACATCTTGAAATCGATACATAATATGAGGGAATTTATCATTATATACTCCCCCATCATCAATAATAATACTTTCCAACTAAGCTATGAGTTCACCCATATGCTGAAAAACTAGCCCTGCACAGTTAGCCTTGATATCCCACTCTCTATGATGAACATAAATATCACCCTTGGGAGATATGAATGTTACCCTTAGATAGTAAAAATAAATATAATCTTGAAATGATACCAACCAATCCATTCCCTATATCTGGTCAAAACCTAACATCTCAAACATGAACAAGTCCCAAAGGATATAGTTCCCACCAATCTCGAGGTAACATTCCATGCAATGATAGATACCTTCTATTTTCACAACAAAATGTGTTTCAATCGACATGAACCATCACATAAAATACACTTTCATACCCAAACCATTCACAAACCGAGTAGATATAAAGTAATGTGAATATCATGTGTTAAATAAATAACTATTAAGAATGGAAGATACAATAATAGTACCTCGGATTGTTGATGGTCCAGCCTCACCACCAATGGGTGCAAGTTGAACTGCATACAACTTACCTATCCCCCTACCTTGAGATTCTATCTGGGTTCTGTGTGATGTACTACTTTGTTGATACTATTTCTCTTGTACTGAAACACCTCATACTTCACCCTGATCAGTATGGGTAGTGGAACTCTAACTACTAGATTGATGTGGGGTAGAAGATCCCTTATCGGTGCTTTGCATCATCCTAGGTCCTCCATTATCACACACCTATCAAGGGTTACTATAGAACCTATATAGGTTCCACATCCTACTGCAATATCAACACTCTACTAGAGGTATAATACACTAGCCTTTCATGTGACCTAGCTTTAAACACTTATAGCAAACCACATAACTATTTCCCTGAAGGCTAGTCCACTCCCTTGGTTACCATATCTTCTAGTGCCTTGATAGAAGTTCTCATAGCGATGCTCCCTACCATCAGAAGATGTGCCACATAATTACCCAGATCAAATCACTGATACCCAAATTGAGGCCTCCTTTAGGTTCTCCTCATAAATGAGAGCCTAATTCTTCACCTCAATAAAATTCTACAACTGAAAGATATTTACTTGTGACTTAATCTCACTCCTGGGTCCATCCTAAAAAATGTTTCACCCTTATCTACTCATCTCCTTCTATAATCAAAAAAACACATATAGGTAAGTGAAGCGGCTATCAGAATCCATCACTAACATATTACCCTAGGTTAAACATGCCAACTTTGTAACCATTTCCAGCCTTAGGGTCTTTGGGTAGAAATGCTCCAATAACTTCTCTCGGAATTCCTTACAAGACATTACCTCTTCCTACTTAGCCTGGACCTAAATATCCCACTATTTCTTCATTGATCTTCACAATATATATGTTTCCAGCTTGAAAATTTACTTTATATGGGTCTCTAAGTGGTCTAGTATCGTTTGGATAGACTCAGTCCAAAACATTATTGCCTTAAGTCCACCCTCTTCAATAAATGTTGAAGGGTGAGGTAGCTAAACCTCTCTCATCATTTCAAACATACTCTTAGTTTCCTACTCTGTGTCTCTCTCCATAAACTGTATAAAATGAGTAAATATTTTATGAAATTTATCCTCCCCACTATTTCCTAGAACCAATGAGGGTTATTTTCCCACTATTGGAGGTGTATTCGTGGCAATACCCTCCTATCTCCCTACTGGTAAACATCATCATGGTGGAACATTTCTAAAATTCCATATGAACATTTTAGGCACATAAAAATTTATTTCAAAGTCATAAAAAAGATAGTTCATGACTATCCATAAACAAACTACTCCACAAACACTCTCCCAACAAACACAAATAAATCACTCTCACTACCCCTAACCATTTCTATCTAGGTGCATGGATAATGTAGGGAAAATCAAACTTCTAACTTTAAACATTACATTAGACACCATTTAAACATCCTTAAAGCTTCTAAATAGTTGAAACTTACTCATTAGGAATTATTTTAACCCTTTCGATTTAACATCTTTTCAACTTAAACAATTTCACCTTCTTTATTAGGCACCACTTCTTTTAAATCACAAAGGAAATGGAAAAACATTTAATTTCCCATAAACTGCATGCTCTTCTATGTGTGCCTAATATGATTCATGACATATAATTTTTTGATTTCTTAAAATAATGCATGAATACATAACCCCATGTCATGTTGTCCTATGATTAAAACCTAAAAATCAATAAAATCACACATCAAGTGATTCACCCAAGGTGAAATAACATCCAACCAAAAAAATGAACATAAAGAAAAACATTCTCACCCAAGGGAACTTGGGTTTCCCCCATACATGGGTTAGATACTCCCATAAATGAGCTCATAACCAAGGCATGATACATCCTGGTCTTCTTTCTACATTTCCCCAAAAGTGAAACAACATAAAAGAAAATGCTATGTTACTAATTTGTAATGTCTTGGCTTGAGTTCCACTAAATTGGTGCCCCAATCTGGTTTTTCACATGAACTCAGGTCTGTCTCCTTGTATTCCAAAGGCTTCCAACTAATAGAGAGGGTCTAAAGAGATACATGGGGAGACTATACCCTCTTTATTAGAGTAAACCAAGAGTGGTAATCATAATAACATCGACATGAAATAATAATAATTAATCAAACGTCACATACCACATTCCCAAATTGAGGAAGTACCAACAAACCAATATAGTAACATGTCATGTCATGATAGTATAAAGTGAAAAAGAGGAAACCAAAATAAGACACTAATGAAAATCCCCACAGTAGGTCCTAAAATCATGTCTAGTATACTCATCCTTGCTCCATCCCAAGTCAACCAACTATATAAATACCTTTCCCTAATCCAAACCTGGAACCATGAAGTCTACTTGAGTACCAATGACATCCCGAGAAGGGTGTGAAAATAACTCAGTAGGTCACCACCAATGATATCTAAAGCAATATCCAGTCATGAAAAAGGTGTATGAAAGTGTGAAGGAATGATTTAATGTTAGGACATGAAATAAAACATGTTTAAATTAACCAGTTTCTAATTAGTCTCTTAGACCTTAGGCTCTAAATATATAGATCATAGATTCTAGGGGTTAAAGATTTACATTGAAAGGTAATGGGGGTTCTTTTATCATTTCATTCCATTTCTCAGTACAAATTAGTTCTCATCCAAGTTCCTATATCATGTCAAATCATTTGTGTCTAGATCATTGTGTTGGAACTCCATAAAGAATATGGGATGTCATTCACATCATTCTAAACCGAGGATGTGGAATTCCATATCCGGTTATCCTTATCCAATGAGATGGAACATCATGTCCAACCTCCTTACCCTTGGGTCGGGAAATTCATTTCCCACATCACAAATATAACCAACAAACATTTATAGAGATTCACACAATTAACTTTTTAACACATGATGGAAACAAGGATCTCCAATATTCTCAATCATTTATTAAACACATGGTCTACCACATGTAACCCCATTTAATAAATTATCAACCTATACCATTTCAACATTTTAGTTCACATTCCAAATAATGAATCCTTCTCTAAAATCATTTTACTAAACACTCATAAGTCCCTTTTTATCATTTTCCCTCTTTTCCCCTTTCTTATGGAACATCACAATTCAATTAAAGTTATACCAAACAACCCCTTAGGCCCCACAATAATTATATATAACAAGGAATTATTTTCATCACATAGACCCGCTAATTTCCCTTTTTCGATTCACATTACCATTTTCAAGGGGATGGAACACCCCTTATGTGACCTTTAAGCCCAGTCTCACAATCTCCAATGGACCCAACAGGGACCATGAAGGGTCTCCCATATTATTATAAGTCCCAATTCATTATTACAAAACAAATAAATAATTTCACAACATGATAGAATAATGGAACACAAAAAATACACATAAAAACTTCAAGACTTTAGGAGAAAGCACTTAGATCACCTACCTTGGGGTCATTGAAAAACACTCTCTCAAATGCATCCCTTGATTCAAGCTCAAACAAGGATCAACGACCAATATAAAAAATCCCTAGAAAAAGGGTTTATAAGCTTTATATGAACCGAAAACATTCAACTATTCTTGTTCTATAAAATATAAGGAGGACTCGTAGACTCACCCGGGGCTTCGATTCACTACCAAAAACACTTCAAACAACCTAATACGAAGGAGAAATGCCTTTGAAGAAGGAGGGAGCCCTTGGTTCATAACCCTTTCTACTATATGTGGAATAGGGAAGAAAATCAGGTAGTAACTCTTTATGCTTGAGAGGGAAAAATGGTAATCGCGTGGTTTAGAAACAGGATTATCCAAATCGTGTGTCAACCATGTTTCCTTCTTAGTTTCTTGAAAATTTGAGATGCATGGTTTTCTGGGGAAGCCTGCATGGTTTGGAAAATCATGTGGAGGTTTTGCGGTTGACTCTATCTAAGGCTTCACAATTTCCAGGCCCCCCTTGCATGATTTTTCTATCCATGCTTTCCCCTCTCATAAGGCACACTGTTATAGTGCATGATTAGTACTAACCATAATCCAACCATGCATCATGCACTATTTGAACACTTTATCCCCCTTTTTGTGTCTAAAACCCCTGAGACACCCCCCCAAGACTTCTCACACTCTCACAAAGCATTTCATTAACCATTTAAAATGGAATTTAACAAAAAATTAAATGAAACACACCACATATGAAGGTCAGAATCTTACATAATTAATTAGTAATTACTACAAATTATTATTAATTATTATTAATTATTATTTAATTAATGATCATAATTAATTTTTACTAATTATTATTAATTATTAATTATTACTAATTATTAATTATTAATAAAATTTACTAATTAACAATTAGTAATTATTAATTAGTAATATAATTATTTTTATAATTAAAAATATAATTATTAATAAATAATAATATAATTATTCTATAATAAATCATAACTAATAATAATTATAAAATATATTAATTAATAATTATTAATATTAATTATTTAATTATTATTAATTATTAATTATTACTTATTATGATAAATTAGTATTTTATTACTAATTATTATTAATTATTACTAATTGATATTAATTATTGATTATTAATTATCACTAATTGATGATTAATAATAAATAATTAATATTCATTATTTATTATTGTTAATTATTAACTAATATTTATTATTAATTATAAAAAATATTACTAATTATTAATTTTTAATTATAAACTCGTAAATTATGTTAATTTTTAATGATTATATTAATAATATTATTAATTAATGATTGTATTTTTTAACAATATGCGGTAAGCCCCTTTTTTATTAAACAATGGAAAACTTGTTTCTATCTCGGTAAAGGAGAACCCATTACATGGAATTGAAGACTCGGGGGGGGGGGCATAAATGCCTCTAAAACAAGCCTTGGAGGCCCAATTCCCAAAGACCCAACAACCAGTTCAAAAACCAAATGATCAATAGGCCCATGTAATAGCCCAAGCCCTTTGGTCTGGCTTGCTCGTGTCTAGCCTAACCCACCCATGTTTATGGTCTAGATTACCTATATCCAACCACCTCCCTATATCCAACCCCACTCGTCGGTGATCGCCCATACCTATGTGGCATCCTTCCTGCTCGTCAGTGTGCACCCTGGACTTTGCATACACTCAGCCGCATTTGTCACCTGTCATCACCACCTTGCATAGTTGTCTGCGGGGGTTGTGTCACCACATGCATGTTTTGGTCATGTTGAAAAAAAAACTCACAAGTTGTGTGCGTGTAAGAACTTATGTGTAGGAATAAGATCCACCACCCACCAAAATGGGGGTCTAAATGTCGGGGTGGTATTTGATCCCCACCCTCATTGGTGTGGTGGTTCAATCTAGTATTACTCAACTATGGAGGTTTCTTCCTAATTAATGATTGTATCATTAATGAATAATATTATTATTAGTTATAAATTATTATTTTTCATAATAATTATTTATTATATTTATTATATTATTACTCTTTTATTTATGATATTATTTATTATTTATATTAATGATAATTTATTTTTATTATTTGTGTTATTAATTATATGTTATTATTTATGTATTATTATTATTGTTAACTAATACCGAACCAGTTCATTTACACAGCATAATCATTTAATTGAAAATTCACATGCACACTCATAATTTGGAGTTACTAAAAACTTTAGAAAAATGCAAGATTACATGATACAATTTGTTGAATTATCAATTGAATGTGTGGATTAGAAAACTTGTATTTTGATAAACATAATTAAAAGAGTGGTTTAACATATTAGAGATGAAGATGCCAACATAGAAAATCACAAGTATCAATTTAAATCACAATCATCATTATTTTCAATAAATTAAATATCAAAGAAAAAGTAAATTTGGATGATCTCATGAATGGTATGAACACAAAAGACTGGATTTGGACAAAACTTGTCACAACTTGTCATGAGTCTTGTCCAAATATGCATGAATACCTCCAGATATCAGTGCAAAAAATATGCCCACATGCATAATGCAAAAAGGTGGTCTCGTTTGATGAATCCCTGAATTGAACGTGCACAGGTATTGGGGATTTTGATAAGTGGATAGACATATAGAGTTAACCGGAATCATCTTTCCCCCGGTATACTTTTACTATGACACCAATTGAATTATTAGTAGATTGTGTCCCTAGAATCACAATAAAAATTACTCCTAGAAGCATTTACAAATCAATCAAGAGAGAATACAGTGACAATAATTAATGTAATATTGATAGCTACATAGAAAAAATGTTATGGCAATATCAATGTTTCTCATGTATTAGCATCATTGTTAGTCATTCATAATGTTCATTTGATAACACTTGATAAAATCCAAAGATATTGTTATCAATTCAACCAATCTAAAGCACTTTCCTAACCAGAAGTCCCCCATAGAGAATTTAGATCTGTCAAGGTCCCCTCTTCCATAGAAACATTTTCATATTTATTTGATACTATTCATACCGAGTTGAATGTATTCTATACAAAATTCAACTTTCATTTCTTAAAGTTTGTCAAAGAAGTTCAGGAACATGATAGTGATGCCAGATCAAAATAGAAAAAAATAATTAATTGTAAAACCACTTAAAACACTTATCAGTAATTTGGAAACTCTCCATAAAGCTACTCTATAAACATTATCCATTAACAACGGCTAAAACACAATCCAAATATAAAGAATAAATAGGTAGGTGAGTAGAGTGTAAGTCAAGATCTACTAAATCTATGGATTGATGTGAGTGGGTTCTGAGGTAATGGAGATGGAGTTTGGGTGAGACTGAACATTAGTAATTATAGAGAAGCATCAAATCTCTTTAGAGGATATTGATTCTAGATTTCAGTTAAAAACCAATAGCATTGTGTGAAGAAAGAGTAAATGTACCACATGGTGAATCATACATAGTTCATTATAGTAGTAACATACTTCCATGGTAAAATAGTTATATGATAAATTTTTTAAATGAGATCCAAAAAATCTTGAATCCAATAGGTCATCATCCTAATGAAACATTAAACTATAATCATTTAGATTGTAGAAAGTAAATGTATAAAGGAAAACTAACCATTAGTGTGAGATAATCTCCTGATTCTTTCATATATAGAAAAATACCTTAAATAAATAGTTCCCTCCCTCCATCATTATCTATCTATATATCTCTACAATAATAATTAAATGAAAAAAATGGAAATATAGTTAAATCATACAATCTTACGCTAAACCAACTGCTACTAAGACAACAAAGTAGGCTATAGTATCATTAAAGCAGTGTTTTGGTCATCTTTTCAATTTTATGTTTATTGTGCATAAACTGGTGGTATCCAATACAAATTAATAATCTAGATATTATATAACAAGCAATATATTTATCCATTAGGATATATATAAATGGTAATCAATCTTGATATTAGTGATTAAATCAGGGAATCAGGCTCGACCCGAACCCAAAAATCGTAAGGTGGTGAAAAAAATGATATGTTTGATATATAAAGGGAAATACAATGAAAAAAAATGTTTGATATACCAAGGGAAATTCAATGAAAAAAATCATATTCCAAATGTAATTGATATGTATTATTATATATATTATAACATTTCGATTTCAATTTGTTAAAAATTGATATCATAATAAATAGATTGATACACTTAGATTGTAGATTATAATATCTAGATATTATTTAACATAGATTTTGAAATATATTGACATAGATTATAAATATATATTCATAAAACCCAAATTGTTTTAATTTTTCCTTTTTTACAGATATTATAAATAAATTTTTGTATAATAAAATCAAGCATACATGGATATGTTATGGAATATTGGTGATTATTCAATAAAGATTATACAAAAATTTAAGAATAAAAAAATGAAATAAAAAACTATTTATACAGTGATTGAAAATTAACACTTTTTATACACTAAATTTCAAACCAACCCTCAGCATTGATTGAAACTGTATAACCAACTCAATAAATTCTCTTAATACCCGAAACTTTATATTTTTTATTTCACTAAGTATCTCTTTAAAATGGTCTCTAAAATATTGTTTTATTGATGTATTTGACTATTTCAGAACTCACCGTATCATAATAAAAAATCAAGTGTTAGTTCCTTTGACATTCCATAACTGTAAATATTATGAATCATCCACAGATTCTTTATAGTATAGTATTTATATCAATCTCCACTACTCTCATATGGTGAAAAGGGTTTGGTTTCTATAATAGTTTGATTGGATTTTAGAAATAGAATTCAAAAATATTCTTATAAATGGTTGATTATTTACTTCAAGTTAACTTATAGAAGTGAAAGTTGTTAGATAGCATTAGATATCACAATTTATTCACTCAAATGGATTATTTTCATCTTCATATGCTCATAGCTAACACTTGATGTTATTCTGAAATGGATATTATAAGCTACAAACATAAAATGTGGGTGTGAAGAATGGGAATGAGCCTTAAGGAACCAAGAATTACTATAGGATCTAGCATATAGGTATATTTTAAACAATATTAATGTGTTTTATACATCTAAAGGAATAATAATATATAAAAATAGAAAAGGGAATTTGGAAACTTACATTAAAGATTATACAAGAGTTCAATATTCATATTGGAGTTTGTAATCTTTTATGTTTTGAAATACCATCATTGTTCACATGAAAATAAAAGGTCACCAAATAAGAACCCCTATAACAGAATAAAAATAATT
Source organism: Viscum album (assembly GCA_963277665.1). Taxonomy (NCBI): domain Eukaryota; kingdom Viridiplantae; phylum Streptophyta; class Magnoliopsida; order Santalales; family Viscaceae; genus Viscum; species Viscum album. Next base: position 1,220,642,201 of record OY728130.1, read on the forward strand.
TTAGGGAAAATTGGGGGAAAGAGAAATCTATTAATAAAAAATCCATTTTGAGATATGGATTGGGAGAAGAAACAAAAATAAGAAGCGTGAAACCTTACATGGGTATTGAAATTTCCAATGATCATAGATAAAAATAATTAAATGAAAGGGAGAATCCATAGAGAGAGAAAAATTTTGGGGAAAAGGATTCTAGAGAATAAATTGATCATTGATGGGTGGATACTGATTGGTGAATGTTGAAGTATGGCTTGGAAAGATAGTCATGAAGTATTGATGGATAAGTTGGACAATGAACAACAAAAATATAAAAAATTTATGACCGATAATGGAGTCCTTCTAGAGGAAATGAAAAATAGGCGATGATGGGAATAAATAGACATACAATTAACATAAATTGTTAGTAATTAAAGGCAAACCATATTCACCAACAGATTTCATTTCTTGGAAGAGATTTGTTTCAAATGTTTTCTTATAGTATAGATATTCCATGGATCATTTTCTAGTAAATTGAGTTTGAAAAAATATTTCATTGCTTTTTGAGAACTAATCTTAAGGTATCAGATTCCAACAGTTATTCTAGAAATGTTAACATGGGAGGAAAACTATCATACAGGAGTGGTGCACCTACTATAGAGGGTGGGTGATATTTTCTTCTAGCTTTATTTATTTCAATTAGATTAAGTGAAGAGGAAGATAGTCATACAGTTCTATAATTCACAACATTAATTATAGAAACAAAAATAATTAATCTTTGTATAGTGAAGTGATGTAACATATGTAGAATAAATTTTATGAATTAAAAATAAGTGCCAACAGTAATTTGAGTAAAAAATAGAAAATGAATGGAATTTTTAAGGTAAAATAGATAATGAATGTTTTTTTTAATTACTATAAAACTAAAATGATAAATTAAATAATAACGGACTTGTGAAATTCCAAAATATATTGCGGAAATTTATTTCACAATAAATGGACAATACCCAATTTATTAATGGAAGAAAACATACATCAGTAGGCCTGTCAGACAGCATAGGTTTAATTATTAAATGGAATCTTAGAATTTTTAATGTATATAAGAGTCAATTTCCAATTATATAGAAAGAGGGGTGTAAATTAAAGACTAGAAATGAGGGCGTACAAAGAATTATGTATTTAAGGGTTTTAAAATACCATAAAAATGGTTATCAATATAAATAATATAACATAAAACATACTATTATGAATTACTATATGGCATAGTGCATATTGTATTTAGTACAGAGAATACATCATATATAAATTTAAAATTAACATTAAGAATATATCGATAAAATACAAAAAAAAATCATACCAGTTTTGGAAAAAGATATGAAATAAGATTTTTTTAGAAGATCTTAGTACCTGAAATAATATAGATAGAGTTTTCCAAATTATGTTAGTATGAATGGTGGTAATAATAAGATATTTAACAATATTATATGAATTTTAAAAAAATCATACCAAAATTGTAGGGACAATCTTAACAAAGGCTTTAATTTTAGATGAACCTATAAATTTTATTTATTGATACGTGCTACTATATGATTATACATATTGTTTCCTGTATTTATTTTTCCTGTAAAATGTTATATAAGATATTAATTTAATTAATAATTTTGTAACATAATGGAATTATGTATTAATTTAATGGAATCAATTTTCTATTAAATTTTGTTATATAATCATATAATTTGTGTATTAAAATATATGTGTATGATTAAAAAACTATGAATGATAAGATAAAACTAATTAAAATCAGAACATACATGAAACAAATTTCATTGAAAATTGATTTCATGGTAGGGGAATTAACAGTTATATTAACAATAATTCCAATAATGATTTATTACTATAGAAACATATAATGTTAAGATTAATTAAAGAATTCATAACAGAATAATGGAAACTGTTTTGCTAGAAATACCATAAAATATGTAAAAAACACTATTTTGAAGCATATAATAAAGATTTCAGAAAGAGTATTTCCATTCAGGTTTCCTTTTCTTCATAAACTTAATTTCAACTATATCAAACAAAATATTAAGGAGAAAATTGGTAAAATTAGGATGCTATGATGAATTCTAAAAATATAATATAACTCTGAAATTTAGATCACATATCTATTGTAGATGAGGCCAATGTTGATTCATTGTAAGTTCCATGCATGATTAAACTACTGGACTATTGATGACATGAAAGAGTAAATTGTAAATAAAAATAATATAATAAAATGGAATATAAAAATTAAATGATCCTAAAAGAGGTTCAATTGTTTGATGAACCTAAAAGGATGTTTACTTGTTTAATGAATATGAAAGAAATAAAAAAAAGTAATTAATTAATTTATAAATTTGTTTGGAAAATAATTGTGACCTAAATTAAATATATATATATATATATATAATGTGGTCAAATATTCTTTGACAACACCTTACTCACTTTTCTCAATATAGTATATAGACTTAGATCATATCTTTCAGTGTACAGATTTCAAAGTTATTGATTATGTAAAATAATGATATCATAATCAAGAAGGTAATTATTAGGTGACATATTTAATGAAACAAATATAAAATTTGTAAAATAAAAAAACATGCAATAATATAGTAAATAATGAGATGTGATTTGGACTGTGAAATATGGTATTAATATATAACATTTTATATATTAAAATTATGTGTGTTTCTTAATTATTTCAATGTAAAGAAATTGATACGATATATATAAATATCATTTAATAATGGAATTAATGTATATATATATATATATATATATATATATATATATAATGATATGTGTGTGTGTGTGTTTGTGTGTGTGTGTGTGAAGTATATAATATTGATAATAATGTACATACCTAGGACAACATTTTCCTTTTGTAACCTTGTTAATTTCCATTGTAATCTTGCTTCTTCAAAACTAGGTGGTAATTGAAATGCAACTATGGCATCTTTATAGGTATATTATACTATCACAATTATGATATTCAGACTTGTTAACATTATATGACATATGCATATAGAAGGTGAGATAGTATGATGAACTTTTACCACTCTAGAAAAACTTGAAAACTGCTACTTGAGTGATGCATCCTCATTTAAAGATAATTACATGCTTGATATATGAATCATTTATATCTAAGTGTGTAGTTATCAATAGATGTCAACAGTGTCATTCCCCATGAAGACATGTTCACATATCATTCCCACCAATGAAAGTACACCCTGAAGTAAATGAATATTGAAAAAACACATTAATTGAAAAAAAAATTATGGAATAAATATTTCACATATTTTTGAAATTGGGTCTCACCTTCTTTGGGCCTCCTAGATTTTTTTACCAACTACTGGTCCAATAATGGCATAATAATATGAAAAAACATGAAAACATGAAATTGGTTAGGTTTCATCAATATATCATTATTTATCATTTATATTCCCAACTCATGAATCTTATGTCAATAATGATTGATTACTACATAAACATAAGAGGTTAGGATTAATTAATAAATTCATAGCAGAATAACAGGTACCATGTTGCTTCACATACCATATAATATGTCACAAACACTCTTTTAAAGCACATGTTAAAGATTGTTGAAAGAGTAAAAGATAAGTGTGGAAGTAAAGAATGTAAATGCAATGTCATTATATAGAGTCTAGAGAATATTTAAACACATTGATAAAAAGGGAGAAATGGAACACACCAATTATCACCGGAATTTCATTCAAAAAAGGTGGGATATGGTTTTGACCTTATTAATATGAGAATCCCATTGAGGGAAGATAGGAAATGCATGTTGTGATAGAGAAGTGATTCCTTGTATTATTTTTATGGAGTCTAACATAATCAATATATTCATAATTATTAATATAGTTATTATAAGAAAAAAATAGTGGAATAAAATTAAACCGGTATATTAAATAATAAATGATGGAAATATAGGTATTTTATACTTTGTAAATAGAAGTTAGAAAAGAAGAATCAGATTATTGTAATATAAGGGAAATATATAAGAAAAAATTTAAAACAAAAAATCCTGTTGATTTAATTTGGGTGACACACATTTAGAAAAATGAAGTCCCACCAATAATAGAGAACTAAGATTCTTTACTTGGGACATAAAATCAAAATTCATTTTTAGTAATGAAAAAGTGATGGTAGACATTATGGGTAAGAGAACAGAAGCAGTTTCAGTAATCCCACCAGCTTGCTGATTTAAATAGGAATGTTAGTTAATATTGATTAGAAATATTCACTCAATGTATGAAAGGTAGGGTTACAAAATTATAATGATACACATATAGAAGGTGATGTGTATGAAGAGAATAATAACATTCACCGTTGAATAAAAGAGAAACCAATGAACTGTGTGATGTGTTAAGGGAGAAGCATAATAACACTACTATATATTGTCCCTTTAATAGAACAAAAAAAAGGGAACTTACAACACTAAAAAAGTGTTATTATCCTCAATTCTATTAAAAGGGGTTCTATTTTATCACTTCTAAAAAGCCCTGATAATTACCCTTTTATTATCACTAAAAAAAGCGCTGATAAAAGTCACAAAAGTAATTTTTTTAAAATAAACTTTTTTTTCTACAAATCGAAGGGTGGGACCTCTCCACTTTTATCAGTACTTGATCCCCCCTTTTAATAGAACTAGTCTAGCCTCCATGTCCCTTTAATAGTTCAAGGACCCCCCCCCCCCAATAGTGCTAGGGACCTAGATCACCTACCCATTTGTGCCCCTACCTTTGTTGGGTTTCAAACTTGAGACCTCCTCATAATTTTGCACCCATTCCACTCCCTTATATCATTTTCTTCTATATTTTATAATATATCTATATATTTATATATTTTTTGTTGTATTTTTTATCTATATATATATATATATATATATATATTTAAATACATATATAAAATATGTTTTTTGTGTGTGTACATACATAAAAACATACATAAATATATTTATATATATGTGTGTGTGCATCTATAAACATAATTATACATATTTATATTTATTTACATGTATTATATATTAATATTTATATAAATATATTAGAATATATAGATAAATATATATCTATTTGTCAATACACACACAAATATGTTTATATATATATAAACATTATATATATATTAATTGTATATGTATATAAATTTTCATAAATTTTCATTTTAGATAAAATGGATATTATTTTTTATTTAGATAAGGTTTATATATTTCTAAATATACTTTATATGTAAATATGTTTATATATATTTATAAAATTAAATTTTTATGTATGAATATATACAAAATATGTATATATTTTTATCCCCCGTGGGTGTGGTGGAGTGGTCGAAGGCTCCGCATCCCTCAGGGGAGGTCGGGGGTTCGAACCCTGTCAGGGGGTATGCTTTAAAAAAAGCATGTTCACCACACGCGGTGCACGATTGCACGCCAGTTACCCAAGCGTTTACGCAGCGCCGGCCCCCGTTGGGGAACTGGGATTCACCCCTTGGGTGGGCCTGGGGAAGGTAGGGGAATTTCGGGCCATTGCATGCCTGACCACGTAACCACTCGTGGGCTGGGCCATCACCCGCATTGTTTCCCGGCCCCTGCCTTTTATAAAGAAAAAAAAAGAAAAAAGAAAAAAATGTATATATTTTTATATATTTGATTATAAATAAAACTTCATTAAGAAAAATGATAAATTTTCAAAACCATGATATCAATATGAATGTAAGAGTTGTAAATAAATTCATTCTCTACTAAAAATAGGTAAAAACCCCTTAGGCTGAAAGTCCATTGAATGTTTAAAAATTGGTATATCCTGACTAAAAACTCAGTTTTAAAGGACTTATTTGCATTTTTTGGGGCTCTTAAAACGTGAAATAGGTTTTATCCATGTCATCGGTGCATCGAGATCATCGCAAGCTTCATTTTCATATGTGGTAGAGATCAAACAGACAATCAGATCAAAAGTTATGGTCGTTTGAAGTTCGAGTTATGTTTTCAACTTATTTTAGATATTTTATTGATTTTTTTATTTTTAGTGTCTTCAAATTGTTATTAAATGACTATTACTCAATAATAATTAGAAATTTATTAATTAATAATATTTTTTAAATTATTTTATAATCCATTTTCACTAAATATCTTATATATTAAGTGTAAATGTCTATTTAGCCTTTTCTAAGACATATTTAAAAAATATATATACTATATTTATATCAATATAAATATATTTATATATTTATATATTTATATATATTATTTAATAAAATATAATTTTTTTGAAATATACCCTTTATCAGAACAAGTAAAAAAGCATTGATAAAGACCTCCCTTTATTAATGCTACTAAAAAGTAATGATAAAGGGGGTCCCTTTAACAGAAATAAAAAACATTGATAAAGGGGTACTTTTAATATAATTTTTATAGCACTGTTAAAAGAACCTTTTATTAGCTCTTTTTTTCGCACTAATAAAGGTATAATCACAATTATGGCACGCAAAGCTACAACAGAAATTGCAAAGGTTCTCCCTTTATCAGTGATTTTTTTTAGTGTTGTTAAAGGGTGGCATTGCATAAATCTATTCCAGGTTTCCTTTCATAGATGCACTCTCCTGTCTTTCGTATTCCTATATAGGTGGAGACTGAAATCAATAGTTATGCTTTTATGGATTATGACACATTGATTTGGACCCATAGCAGAAATGGGCAGTTTAATTGCAGGGATTTTTACAGGAATCTCTATGGGGGTCAAAATCTTCCACCTACTTGGATAATGCAATTTAGAGCTCGATTTATTTGACCTTCCAAATTTATTCTAATCTGGAGAATCTGGAAAAATCGAATTCCCACATCGGATCATCTCATGCAGGATGGGATTCATATAGACTCTATGTGTTCTCTTTGCAAGGTTGACAAGGACTCTATACAGCATGTTTTCATGGAATGTAGTCAGGCCAAGCAACTCTTAGACTATATTATGTCTTTTTTGGGATGGAATTTGACACCTGCAGGCCGTTCTTGGACCTATTGTCTTGTCTGTTACATGGTTACTTTAGTGCGCAAATTCATAACCTCTTGTTGGCTGCTATTGCTGCAGTAATTGTAGCCATATGGGAAGCCTGGAATGCAACGTTGTTTGGTGTTTTGCACTCAACTATCTAGTAGGGTATGGAGGTTGTACACAGAGATGTTTACGCTACTTCTCTTTTACAAGATGGTTCCATATTTAACACTGTTTATGAACTCTAAATTCTGAGAATTATTGGATTTTAGGGTCAGCCATGCAAGACTCGGATGCTGAAATATATTCGATGGATACCACCCATTGTGCTTTGTCTCAAGGTAAATGTTGATAGGGCTGCGTTGGGTTCACCAGGTCCATCGGGTTGTGGGGGAGTGTTCTTCACCTATTGTGGGTTTGTAAAGGGATTCTTCTACCATGCCATTGGAATTGGCACTACCTTCGAGGCAGAAATCTGGGAAATGATTTATGTTGTCAGGTATGTTGTCCAGTTTAATTGGAAATGTATATGGATTGAATATGATTCTCATACTGTGATTTATGCTTTGAGAACCAATATACAACAGGTTCCTTGGTTTGTGCAACCTCAGTGGGTTGACTATCTCTGCAAGATCGCTCAAATGCATGTCTTTGTTTCTCATATCTATCGGGAGGCCAATCAGGTGGCAGATGCATTGGCAAAGCGGTTACTTATTGATCTTGGAGAGATGTGGTCTTTCACGGCTCCTGATTACTGTGCCCCACTAGTGGAGGCGGATAGATGTGGTGTGATTCACACTCATTTATGTAATAACCCCTTGTATGCTTGACTTGTTTTCTATTTTTATTTAATTTTCTTAGGGCTGGCTTCCACCGGTTCCTGGTCTTTCTAGTATAAGAATAAATTGGATTAAATCACATATCTAGGATTTTAAATACAAATTTTATCTATTGATGAGCCATAGGTTTGATCAAAGAGGTTGAAACAGAACTGTGAGGTTAGAGAGAAATAAAGTCGGTTGGTGAGGGATGTTCATGGTGAATGGAGGTAGAAGTAGCAGGTGTTTGGAGAGTGAAACTGAGCAGATAACAGAGGTGAAGTCGGTGGCAGAGGTGAAGTCGAAGGCGGAGACTAAGCCGGAGGTGAAGGCGGAGGTGGAGGCAGAGGCGGAGGCGGAGGCTGAGGCGGAGGTGGAGGCGGAGGCAGAGGCAGAGGCGGAGATGGAGGCGGAGGCGGAGGCGGAGGCGGAGGCGGAGGCAGAGGCGGAGGTGGAGGCGGAGGCAGAGGCGGAGGCGGAGGAGGAGGCGTAGGGGGAGGCGTAGGAAAAAGTAGAGGCAGATTCGGAGTCGAAGACCGAGGCGAAGGAGGAGGTAGAGGTGGGACAGAGGATGGAATGGGGGAAAGGAGGGGAGAGGAATATAGAAGTGGAAGATCTAGGGATGATGAACTCAAGGAGGGGATGTGGATATGGGATTAGGGGGAGGATATTTGGGGGTGTGGGGGAGAAATTTAGGAGGAGATTCAAGGGTGTGTGGGAGCGGAATTGAAGGGGGGATACATATAAGGGAGGATTGTCGTAGAGGTGACACGTGGAAGAAATATTATAAGCTATAGTATATATAATAGATATATTATTATTAGAATCGTGAAAAAGATCAATTGAATCTCACCTAAAAAATCTATAAGGTATGTCAAGGTCTCTTTTCCTATAAAAAGGTCTCTTGTGGGTGAGAGTTTTTAGTTATATTTTAGAAATACTTAAATGCTTTTAATTCCAAATATAAAACCAGTATCTATTTAAAAATTTGTTATATATTTAAATATATATATATATATATAATTAATAACTGTATTTTGAAAACTATTTTTTATTTTGTTATATAAATATATATATAACAAAAATTGTTTTAAATTAATTTTTAAAAAAAAATTGGATAGAGGGAACCAAATGAATTGACGCACTCTCCTCCTAAACATCATGCATCAATTTATTACATTATATGTCATTTTCCAAACAAAAAAAAACAGGATAGAAAATTTTAAAAATAAGAGAGAGATAAAAAATCCTTACCCCATGTTAAAATATTGATTTATTACAATATATGCTCTTAAAAAGAAGTGTTCATTATGCATCTAATTTTTTTAAAAGGGTTTTTTCAAAAAAAAATATTAAAAGGGGTAGGGTTGTGGGATTTTTTTAAATAGGGTCCATAGAATCGTGAACCTCGTTCATGCTTCTCCATTCCAAGAGAGAAGCGTGAACGGGGTTCAGGCTTCTTTCTCTCAACCAAATAGGCATATACCTAATTCATGCCTCTTTTTCTAAATATTTATTATCATTAATATGATATAATATTTATTATTAATATTAATTTCTCTCAACCTTCCTTATAAATATTTGTTAACTTTTTTATTGATATAAAATATTAGTAGTTTGTTGATAAATTAAATAGTTATCTATAATGAATTGTATTTTTTATAATTATTTAATATTATATTATTATGTTATCAATTAATTAATTGTAAAAACTAATATTTATAAGTTTTTAATTATAAATCTTTCTTTAATTTTTTTTTGATATAATTATTATTAATATTTTAAAATTTAATTTTTTAAATGATATCAATTGTATTATTTGTTATTAATTAATATAATAAAATTAATAGCATTGCATAAAATAGTTTTTTGATAATAATATAAACAAAAAATTGTATTTAAAAGATATTTACTAATTAATAATTATATTATTCTTAATATATTATCTTGTATTATTAAATAATTACTTATATAAAAAATAAGATAATATGTATTATTAATGCTAATTATACTTATAGAATTAAAAATAATAATATTGTTACTATTTAATAATTAATTTAAGATAATTATTTATTATATTAATATGTAGTATTATAATTAATATTATATATAATAAATTATCATCTTTAATTAATTTTTAAAAATTAATAATATTTATTGAATTCAAAATAATTAATGTTATTAATATTTAATAATAAATTTAAGAATAGTATTTATTATACATAATATGGATAGTAATAATAATAAGTAATAATATGAATAACAAGTAGTAATTATTAGTATTACCAAGGTAGTTATTGATATTAATGTTTCTTATTTTTTGAAAATTATTTTTATGAATTCCCTTTTATATCAATTAATTGATTTATGCAACAGTATGTAATATATTAGCATGTTTTTAAATAATGTATAAACAATGATTTCAAAAACATACATCATGTATCATCAATCTAATCTACGTCTGTGGCATGGATCACTACTACATGATAGTGTTTTAACAGTGCTAAAAAGGCCTTTATCAGTGCTAAAAAAATCTAGATAATCGAAGCACTATTAAAATAGGGTTCTTTTTATCAGTGCTAAAAAAGCACTAATAAATGCCCCTATTTTCAGCACTAAAAAATAGCACTGATAAAAGGGGTCTTTTATCAGTGCTAAAGGAATCACTGATAAAAGTCAATTTAAAAAAAAGCAGAATCAGAGGTGACCACTCCCCCCCCCCATCAGCACTCGAGACCAACTTTAATAGCATTACCCCCCCACCTTTAAAAGAATTTACAATTGAGGATCTATTAAAAGGGGGTCCCTTTTATCAGTGCTAAAAAAAAGCGCTGATAAGTGACCCTTTTATCGGTGCTAAAAAACGCTAATAAAAGGGACCTTTATCGACACTTATTTTAGCACTGATAAAAGTCATTTTTTAAACAAATTTGAAAATATAAAAAATCAAAATCAGGGGTGACCCCCCCCCCCCTATAAGTGCACAAACCCCAATTTAACAGCGCTACACCCCCCCCCCCCCCCAAACACACACACTTTAACAGAGCTACCACCCCTCCCCCCACCCCACCCCCACATTTAACATCACTAATAGCATTAGGTGCACCACCCCCCTTTAACAGTGCTAGGAACCCCCTTCACCCACCCTCACGTGCTCCCCTGCCTCCCCCTGGATTCGAACCTGAGGCCTCTCTCTTGCGCGCATGGACCCTTATCACTCCTCCATATTGCTTTGCTTTCCATTTTATGATATATCTATTTATATATATATATATATATATATATAGTTATATTTTTTATCTATATATTTATTTTTATATTAATATATATTTATATGGTCGTTTTTAAATACATTTATAAAAATATGTTTTTGTGTGTGTGTGTGTGTTTATGAATAAATAAATAAATAAATACAAACATATCTATAATACATACATATATATATATGTATACATGTGTGTGTGTGTCTATAAATATATTTTTACATTTTTTTATTTATTTACATATATTATATATTAATATTTATATACATATATTAGAATATATAGATAATATATATCAGTTTGTTAATATGGGCACACACAAATACACACACACGCACACTATATAGGTATATAAATATTCATATATTTTTTATTTTAAATAAAATGAATATTATTTTTAATTTATATATGGTTTATATGTTTATAAAAATATTTTGTATGTAAATATGTTTACATATTTATTTATAAATTTAAATATTTATACGTAAATATATTCAAATATGTATATATGTGTGTATAATTAACTATAAATAATAGTGCATTGTGAAAAATGACGAAATTTGAACGTCGTAGTATCCTTATGAGTGTAATCCTTGAAAATAAATTGAGTCTCCGCTGAAATAAGATAAGAAGATCCCCTTAAATGAGGCTGAAATTCCATCGAATGTTATAAATTTAGGGTATCCTGACTGAAAACTCAATTTTAGAGGCCTTATGGGCCTTTTTGGAATCAAAAAACATTGACTAGGGGAGCCTAGTTATAACAGCATAGAGCTTGTCACAGGATTCAATTTTATATATGGTAGAGCTCAAACGGACATCTAAATCAAAAGTTATGGTCGTTTGAAGTTTGAGTCACATTTTCAACTTATTTTTGATCTTTTATTAATTTTTTTTATTTTTTATATCTTCATATTGTAATTAAATGAATATTACTCAATATTAATTAGAAAATTTCTAATTAGTATTATTTTTTTAATTATTTTATAATCCATTTTCACTAAATATCTTATATATTAGGTGTAAATTCATATTTGTTATTATATAAATCATATTTTATAAAATATATTATATTTATATCAATATAAATATATTTTTTTATTAATATATGATTTTTAATGATAAATATTTTTTTATGAAATTTACCTTTTATTATCTCTAAGAAAATCTCTAATAAAAGTACCATTTATCAGCGCTTTTTTAGCACTTTTAGAAGGTGGCACTATGTAAAGCTGATTTCGTGGTAGTGGATGCTCCTATGTGCCACAACCAGGTGTATATATGATGATTCCCTGTCATGTCTGTCTATGTCTCTGCTCCGACAAACACTGCTCTTATATATCATCGTTAACACCTTCCTCCACATCATCATGTGCGGCAGGCGGTGGATGTGCAATCTCGCCACATGTACCTTGTCCTGTCTTTAAGGATAGTGGTTGTCGGATGAAACTTTCACCAACATATGAATAATATGGTTGTTGTACTTTTGAAATCTTCAAATCATAGGCTAATAAAGTTTCCAACTCATATTAGTCAATGTTTATCTGTGCAACAAAATATGTCATTCTAACAACCCCTGTCTGTGTCTCTGCATCTAGTTGTGACTGAAGAGATAGAGAAGCATCTGGCTAATCATGATGAACACCCTCCTCCTATGAAACATCAGCATCCATAACAGGGTCATCACCCCTTGACACATCTATATTAGGCCCATGCTACCACAGATCGATGCAAGGGCAGCGCTGGCCTTTACCAGTGCTAAAAAAAACGTGCTGATAAAAGGGGGCTCCTTTATCAGCATTAGATAAAAGCACTGATAAAGGTGTACCCTTTATCAGTGCTTTTTTAGCACTGATAATATATATATTTATGAGGGCTATTATTAGCACTGATAAAATTTTATAATAAAAATATTGTTAATTTATATAAAATTATAATATTTATATTCAAAAATAATGTTTATTTATACACATTAAATAAAAAATGCATGTTTATAATTAATATATATTTTTTAATAATTCAAATATATATAATGTTTAAAAAAAATTATTTATAAGATTATAAATATATATTTAAATAATTATACAATTATAATAATTTTTATTAAATAATAAATATATTTATTATATTTATAATTATATATTAATAATTATATATTAACAATTATATATTTATAATTACATATAAATACTTTTAAAATATATATATATTTATAATTTTATATATATTTATTTATATATTTATTTAAATAAATATATGTTTCCAATGAATTTGATCAATAAATATATTGATGTGTGAGTATAATTGACGTGCATATATGTTATGTAATGTCCTGAACCCTCTAGACCAGAGTCAGTGAATTACTAATTACATTGGCATGATTACAAGGAATAAAATCCTGAAGTACTGAGTAGTTTCGTAGTCTTGAAGAAACTGGATACATACATTTAACTCATATTACATTGGGAAAGGTAACAAAAAACAACACATAACAAAAACTAAAAGACTGTATCTATGAGAACTATATAAATGGTCTCCTCTTCATAACCTGTTGAAGGTAAAAAAAATGAAAGGGGTGAGCTCAAATTCTCAGTAAGGGTTACAAATAGAGAAATAATGAATCAATAATAACTAAATCATAAACAATTAGGCATAGTCAATATGGTATGGTGAATAAATGAATAACATGTTCCTTTAATAAACTGAGAATGAAACTACATCCATAGGTTTTTTCATAGTGAAAACCTCATGAATAGTAATAACTGAAAATGAACAAAGAGAATGATTATTAATTGGAATTCATGTATCTAGAACATGATACCACAATACCGTCTAAATGGTTTAATTCTATGGGTATAAACTCGTCTGATATTTTGAAACAAACTCAAAGGGTTTGTTGCCAACTGATTTGTCTTATTAGACCTATCGATGCATCGAGGGGCTATAGCGGACCCCACCTACTACTGCATGTCTAAAGCATTCTTTATACATAGATTTAATACAAGTACAATATTCCTTCTCAATATCCATATATATTTGAGGATACATATTTATCAAAGGATGTTGACATAAATAAAGATAGGTTTAAATGAGATCATTGAAAATTTCTTGAGGAAATAATCCTTAAACATTCCAAACTGTACCATACCACCTTGAAACATTCAAATCATAATCCCTTGGAATATCATGAGAATAAGGAGAATCTTGATATGGTAAACCAAATAGAAGTACATACACCACAGAAAATAAATAAGTGGTGAATAAGGCATATATCTCAAAAAGTTAAAGTGTAAGGAGAAAAATCCATTTTACTTTAGAAATAAGCGTTCTTTTGGTAAATCATTTTTATTTTCCATAAATACGGTTTTAAGCATGTATATCCAAGAAAATAAAAGGTAAGGGAATTGAGATTACATTTTAGGAATAAATGATCTCCTACTGAAGTGAAATCATGTAAAAATTGATTTTAAAGAAGCTTTAGAATTAAAACATTTTTGGGCGGTTTAAGGAATTCATTAAATTGATTTTAAAACGCAATGGAATGTTTTCTTTCATAAACCCCAAAATGAACCAAAATATAATTTTCATGTTAAAATTTATAATTTAAAAACATAAACATGGCTTAAAACAGATTATAGAGTGAACATCAAAATAGGTAAGAATTTTAGAAGTTCCTTGAATCAAGCTTGCATTTCAAAAGAATTTTTGAAAGATTATTTTAAAAAATGCAACTTACCACAAAATAAATATGGATTGTGATTGGTAAAAATATATAGGGCATTCACATAAGAATTTATGAGGAGTTCATAAGAATAAATAAGAATTTTATTGAGGTTAATAGAGAATAAGAGCAACCCGAATGAAAATGGAGGTTCAAGTAGAAAATACTTACTACATTGTAATAAATTGAACCCTATGCCCAAAAATTAATATTAATAAAATGATACATTGAATTAAAAAAATATATTCAGGGTATGAAACATAAATGGGAATTATAAATACACCATACACAAGTAATAGTAGTGAATACGGAATATCTCACAAAGATTGAAGTGGGATGAAGAAACCCTTACCAAGAATGTATCATTAGATTGAGGACAAATAAATGAAATAATTATGTGTTAAGAACATAAACCCACAAAATAAAAGTGGATATACATAATAAAACAATCATAGGTCATTCACACATATTCTGGTAAAATAAAAAACTAATGACATTAATGTTTAACTCAACGAATGGAGATTGAGTTAAGATATCTCTTACCTTAAATCTAAATGTGTTCCCCTCTTGAAATTAAGGTCCTGGAATATGAAATTATACTCATTAAAAACTTAATTCAGAGCCTATTAGACATGTATTTAATTTATCATAATTCTTTTTAGTTCATTTATGTCCTTATTGATAAGTTATAATATCGAATTTCATCACTCTGGAGTGTTTGTTTTATTGATTTTCATAAACAGTTCACTTGTTCTTAAGTAATGGAGTTCATGTGGAATGGATGTAAATCTCCAGAATTGAAATTAAATATTATTTATGAACATCCAGAAGTGTTAATGATAATTTATATAACTTGGTTACATTGCATGAGGATGAATTATTATATAGAACTTTAATGATAACTGTTTTGGTTAATTTCTGGGTTTTTATTACAACAAACTCATTTTTATTTATAAATTAATATCATTTTTACAAAGGGATTACAGAACCTTACATAGGTAATATTACATATATAATAATCTAGTTCAACCACAACAATAATGGTTTCTTTACCAGAATTGAGAATGATAATAGAAATTGAAAGCTCGTCATCCTTGAATGTGGAAAATGTCACATGAGCCTCAACCTAGTTGGTGTGGTATCCTTAATTGCATCCACAAGACCCAGGCTCAAAACTAGGTAGAGGCATATTTCTGACTGTAGTAGTACTATAGTAGTACTATAGTAGTAGTGTATTAGGAACTATAGTAGTACTATAGTAGAGACTGTAAAATGTGTGGTACTGTAGCAGAACTGTACACTGTGCAGGTACTATAGCAGAGGTGTACACTATGTGGTACTGTAGTAGGCACTGTAGTAGTTACTGTAGCAGGTATTGTTCAGTACTATAGCAGCTAGAACTATTCAACTTGGGCCACCGGTTTGGGCTTGGAGTCCTTAAGGCTTTCGGGTGACCCAGGAATTCAGGTTAGTAGGGATTTTGGGCCACCTTTAAGGCCTTCGGGCCACCTCAAGGCCTTCAGGCTACATGCAGTTGCCCCGGACAGACTCTATAAAAAAGGAGCATCCCCGGAAGAAGATTCAAAGTAGGTGAACTCATAAAAGTAGATCCAAATGGATTTTTCAGAATGATAGGGTATGTCTATGCCATCAGGACCAGCTTGTGCTTGCACAGGAAGCCGAGCCAGACGGCTATGCAAAGGTGGAGAGTTACTATCACGATGCAGATGCTAGGGAGGGGGCGGTTCCTTGTAGATAGTCTGGTTGAATTCCCTAAGACCTTCGGGTCATGTACTCTCCTAAGCCCACGGGCCATGTAATCTCTGAGCCTATGGGCCTTGTAAGGGTTCCCCCTCATTCCTTGAAAGGGGGGTTATCAAAAATCAATAAAAATTAAGGCCTTCGGGCCATTCGGGCTTGAATGTGGAAAATCGACACATCTCGGATGATGTTCTTGCTACTAGTATAAAAGAAGGTAAAAAAGAGATGATGATAAATTATTCCACTATCATGAAAAAATTCCAGTAAATGTAAGGTACTGGAGTCATCACAACATTTGTATAAGGATAGGTAATAATAGAAAAAGAAAACAAATGAACTTGAAAGGAAAGACAAAGAATTAAAAAGAGGAATTTACCGCTTGAACCAAACATCCTTGAGAGCCTCTTTAAGGGAGAGGTTTTGGTCTTTTTATGAGACCAAGGATTTATAGACGTGGTAGAGGAGGTTGGGAGGATATTTGGATAGAATTTGGATAAAGAACAAGGCTTTAGAGGAGTGAAGAAAATAGGGAGTGATGGGGGGTTTTATAGTGGAGGGGAGAGGGGATTTCTCAATTTTATATTCATTAATTTATTATTTCTCTACAAGACATGGAATAGTGAGTCTTTTATGACCAATAATAGTAATTTTTCATGTGAATCCGAATGAATTGGGCTTACATCAGCATAACATCATACATGAATCTATAATTAGTGTATTTAGCTTATTTTGTATATTATGGTATTTTACTATTCATCAAAAACTCAAGTATTTCAAAAAAAATCCCAAAAATTCACCCCAACCATTTTTTGATGTTTAGAATACAGAAATGAAGTCCATTTTTCAAAAATAATTTTCTAAATATTATTAATTCAATATTTAATTAAAATCATAATTTATTTGAAAAAAACAGTTTTAAAACATTTATTTACTTATTCCAAAACATAGGTATATTGTACTCTAACTTGAATATTATTTATATATTATCATAAGTAAGGTTACTAGCCATTAGGTTATATCACTATTCATAAGGGTAGGTTACTATTCACCAAAAATTAAGTTTTTCTTATCAGACTCCAAATAACTTTCTTATCGCAACCATGTATGTCAGATTTTTGAAATTCACATCACAGAAGTGACAAACTTATGTTTACTTGGATAAGCTATAAAAAATAGTGTTTGTAGAGACTCAGTGATCCATGCATTCTATAATAAATCTATTTTTAAATTTTTGGGGTGTTACATTATCCCCTCCTTACAAAAATTTCATCCTCAAAATTTTAAATTGAACTTCGGAAGTTAATGGTTGATACTTGAAATTTTCCTTATGGAAACCCAAATCGAAAATTGGGTTAATAAAATATCCTCCTAAAAAGTTAATGGAGATGAGGTGGTCACCCCAAAAAGTATTCTTTCAAAATGAGGTGACATTAGCTGGAAGGAAAAAAATTGGACATAGAATAAAAAGTCTAACAATAAAGTTCTGATGGAACATGATAGAGGACATGTTCAGATGAATATTGATTACTACAAAACTATAAACTAAAAAATCATTATCAATGATTATGATAATAGGAAAACATTTTCTTTAAGGCTATTTTCCATGATTATAGGAATTATTACACTCTATAAGAGTATAAATATACATAAACTCGTTATTTTATTGTAGTTTAACTATCTATACCTCATCACATAGCATGGGTTACGCCATTTGGTGAAGAAATATATTAACCTCTAAAATCTCATACAATGACCAACTTAAACCATTTCATAAATGGTTAAGAAAAATTCAAAATATAATGATTTAACACTTTATAATGACGTCCTCTAAATTTCCAAGATGAACTTATCATTAACCCTTAATCTACAAGAAGTATCTCTAAAATTCACATTCCAAACATGTGAATAACTTCATCATGTATCCTCTTGAAATATCTTAACAACTTGAATTACCATAAAAACCATATTGGAAACATGAATTCTTCCATATTCCTTAAGTAAGATACATTTTATTTGATATATTCCTTAAATCCAAAAGTGTTGTAAACTTCATTGATGATAGAATAGACCACTTATCGACAAGTCAATGATCGGTTCCAAGGTAGTCAATAATTACCTAAATCAATCATTTCTTCATCATTATCTAAACATCAGATATATATTAAGGGTTTTCTTTCCCTCTATCATGTTTTTTTATAAAAAGTTTAACTTTCCACTAAATCACTTTACCTTTGTACCATTCATCATATGACCTCAAATCCTTAATGAAAGAGTATTGTAATACAATCCTTATATATCTCATAATTCATACAACCAGTAAATTACTGACAAAATACACAAATGGAATGATTCTGGACTAGGCATATTAATCATTCTACTTCATCTGCGGTAGCATCATAACATTATCATTAACCAAAATCATCATTTGGGGTATATTCCTTTGAATATTGGGAAATTGGTTCGCATAGTGTCTCATCTCCTTACAATTAAAGAATTGTACATTAGAAACCATTTTCTTACCCTTGAAATCATGAACTTGGTGTCCTTTTTCTCCACACTTGTAGCAAACACCCATTCCCTTTAAGCATTTACTAGAGTGATTCTTTCCACATTTATCACATATAGGAAAACACTTCTTTCCCTTCTTCCCTTTATCCACGTATCTCACTTCCATCCTCTTATTCTTTTGCTTCTCTCCAAATCCATATGACTCAGAGAAGTATTTACATACCTTGTTAACACATTATATTATTTCATCATATTATGAGGATACATGGGAGATAATCTTCCTTTGAAAAGATGGCTTAAGACCATTAGAGATATGATCCTTCTCACTCTTCGCATCCCATGCATTGGTGAAGTTCTCATTCCTTCTGATAGGTTCCATATCTAATCAATTCCATATTATATATTAGATCATAAAATTATGAACTCTCTGTAACTCTAAACATGGTATAGCACATAACATAAATTTATGCATTGTAAATCCTAGAACCGTATACTTTGGTTACTTTGGGGACATAAATCCCTCACAATGGTGGGTAAAAAAATGTGAATTATCCTAAGCATATCCCCTAGGAGTGTCAAACTAAGAGTGTAGAAAAGCCTGTTGTCGTGTACCAGGATACCCCAGGTCAAGCCTGAAACTCCTTGTCCGAGTTTTCACTCCTGGGTACATCTGTTCCAGAGCCACCTCTACTTGTTTGTATCCAGACAGGGATGTATTTTCTAGAAATATCCACTTAATATATTACTTACCAAAATTATAGGATGTTATTGTTTGTTTATACTCAAATACCATCTTAGGGATTTTTTCCCTAACCTACGTTTTCTAAATCTAGTTCCCAAGGTTTCTACTAAACTTTCTCTGATACCAACTGTAACACCCCAACCCCTCTAGACCGAAGTCTGTGCATTACTAATTACATTGGAATGATTACAAGAAGTCAAATCCTGAAGTACTGATTAGTTTAGTATTCTTTAAGAAACTATATACATACATTTAACTCGTATTACATTGGGAAAGGTAAAAAACAACACATAAAAACTAAAAGACTACATCCATGAGAACTCTATAAATGGTCTCCTCATTATAACCTATTAAAGGTAAAAAAATGAAAGGGGTGAGCTCAAATTATCGGTAAGGGTTACAAATAGCAAAATCATGAATTAATAATAATTGAATCATAAACAATTAGGCATAGTCAATATGGCATGGTGAATAAATGAAGAACATGTGCCTTTAATATACTGAGAATGAAAATACATCCATTGGTTTTGTCATAGTGAAAACCTCATGGATAGTAATAACTGAAAATAAACAAAGAGAATTATTATTAATTTGATATCATGTATCAGGAACATGATACCACAATACTGTCAAAACGGTTTATGTCTGTGGGTATAAACCCATCTAATTTTTGGAAATAAACTCGAAGGGTTTGTCACCAACTGATTTGTCTCATGAGACATGTCGATGCATCGAGGGGATATAGCAGACCCCACCTGCCGCTGCATGTCCAAATCATTATTTATATATATATTTAATACAAGTACAATATTCCTTCTCGATATATGTATAAATTTGATGATGCAGATTCATCAAAAGATTTTGACATTAATAAAGATACTTTTAAATGATATCATTGAAATATTATTAAGGAAATAATCCTTAAACATTCCAAAGTATCACATACCACCTTGAAACATTCAAATAATAATCCCTTATAATATCATGAGAATAAGGAGATAATCAATATGATATAACAATTGGATGTACATACACCACAAGAAAGAAATAAGTGGTAAACAAGGTATATATCTCAAAAAGATAAAGTGTGAGGAGAAAAATACATTTTACTTTGGAAAGAAGAGTTATTTTGGTAAATCATTTTTATTTTCCATAAATATGGTTTTAAACATTTATATACTAGAAAATAAAAGGTAATGAAATTGAGATTACATTTGAGGAATAAATTATGTCCTACTGAAGTGAAATCATGTAAAAATTGATTTTAAAGAAGCTTTAGAATTAAATCATTTTAGGGCGGTTTAAGGAATTCATTAAAGATATTTTAAAGTGTAAAAGAATGTTTTCTTTCTTAAACCCATAAATGAACCAAAATATAATTTTCATGTTAAAATTTATGATTTAAAAAGATAAACATGGCTTAAAACAGATTATAGAGTGAACATCAAAATAGGTAAGAATTTTAGAAGTTCCTTGAATCAGGCTTGCATTTCAAAAGAATTTTTTAAAGATTATTTTAAAACATGTATCTTCACAAAAAATAAAGAAGGATATTGATTGGTACACATATATAGGAAATTCACACATAATTTATGAGGATTACATAATAATAAATAATAATTTCATTGATTTTGATAGAGAATAAGAGCAACCCGAATGAAAATGGAGGTTCGGGTAGAAAACACTTACTATATTGTAATCAATTGAACCCTATGCCCCAAAATTAATAGTCATAAAATGATACATTGAATGAAAATAAAGAGATTAATTTTATGAAACATCAATGGTAAGTATACATACACCATACACAAGTAATAGTAGTGAATACATAATATCTCAAAAAGATAGAAGTGGGATGAAGAAACACTTACCAAGAACGTATCATTAGATTGAGGAAAAATCAATGACATAATTATGTGAGATGAATATAAAACCACACAATAAAAGTGTATATACCAAATAAAACAATCATAGGTCATTCACACATATTCTAGTAAAATACAAAACCAAGGACATTGATGTTTAACTCAACGAATGGAAATTGAGTTAAGATATCCATTACCTTAAATCCGAATGTGTTCCCCACTTAAAATTAAGGTCCTAGAATATGAAATTATACTAATTAAAAACTTAATTCAGAACCTATTATACATTTATTTAGTTTATCATAATTATATTTAGTTCATTTATTTCCTTATTGATAAGTTATAATATCGAATTCTGTCACTTCGGAGTGTTTGTTTTCTTGATTTTCATTAATGGTTCACTTGTTCTTAAGTAATGGAGTTCATGTGGAATGGATGTAAATATCTAGAATTGAAATTAAATATTATTTATGAACATCCAGAAGTGTTAATGATCATTTATATAACTTGGTTACATGGAATGAGAATGAATTATTATATAGAACTTTAATGAAAACTGTTTCGGTTAATTTGTGGGTTTTGATTACAACGAACTCATTTTTCTTTATTACTTAACACCATTTGTACAAAGGGATTATAGAAACATACATAGTTTATATTACATATATAATAATCTGGTTCAATCATAACAATAATGTTTTCATGACCATAATTGAGAATGATAATAAAAATCAAAATCCCATCATCCTTGAATGTGGAAAATTGACACATCTCGGATGGTGTTCTTGATACTAGTATAAATGAAGGTAAAAGGAAGATATGATGATAACTTATTCCAATATCATGAAAACATTCCAGTACATGTAAGTTATTGGAGTCATCACAACATTTGGAAAAGGAGAGGTCATAATAGAAAAAGAAGACAAATGAACTTGAAAGGAAAGACAAAGAATTGAAAAGAGGAATTTACCTCTTGAACCAAACATCCTCAAGAGACTCTTTAAGGGAGAGGTTTTGGTCTTTTTATGAGACCAAGGCTTTCTGGACGTGGGAGAGGAGGTTGGGAGGATATTTTGACAGAATTTGGAGAAGGCACAAGGCTTCAGAGGAGTGAAGAGAAGAGGGAATGATGGGGAGTTTTATAGTGGAGGGGAGAGGTGATTTCTCAATTTTATATTCATTAATTTATTATTTCTCCACAAGACAAGGAATAGTGATTCTTCCATGACCAAGAATAGTAATTTTATCATGAGAATCCGAATAAATTGTTCTTACATCAGAAGAACATCATACATGAATCTATAATTAGTGTATTTAGCTTATTTTGTAAATTATGGTATTTCACTATTCATCAAAAATTCAAGTATTTCAAAAAAATACCAAAAATTCACCCGAACCATTTTTCGATCTGTAGAATTCAAAAATTAAGTCCATTTTTCAATAATAATTTTCAAAATATGATTAATTTAATATTTAATTAAAATCGTAATTTATTCTAAAAACCAGTTTTAAAACATTTATTTACTTATTTCAAAAACATAGGTATATCATACTCCTACTTAAATATTATTTATATACTATCATATGTAAGGTTACTATTCATTAGGGTATATCACTATTCATAAGGGTTGGTTACTATTCACCAAAAATTATGTTTTTCTAATCAAACTCCAAATAACTTACTTATCGCAACCGTGTATGTCAGATTTTCGAAATTCACATCACAGAAGTGACAAACTTATTTTTACTTGACTAGGCTATAAAATGGTGTTTATAGAGACTCAGTGATCCATGCATTATATAATAAATATATTTGTAAATTTTTAGGGTGTTACATGTTATGTGTTCCTCGTGAATTAATGTTCATTTATACATTACACCCTTATTATTATTATTCATGTTGTCCATATGTGATGAATTGTTTTTATTATCTATATAATTTACTAAGTATATGATTTATTCATGTTATACCCATGAATATATTCTCATAAATACTTATAAAATTATAATAAGTATATTTAAATAATAAATATATTTATTATATTTATAATTATAAATTTTTAATTATATATATTTATTTATAATTATAATTATACAAATCCAGCTACGTTGTGATGTTGAACATGATACACAAATCCATCTAGGATGGCGTTTGTAGTGATGTGACAAAGTTAGCTGAGGGTAACGGTCTTTGATTGATGGTGGTGAGCATGGTGGGATGCAGATCTCGTTCTGTTGTTAGGGATGAAATAGTGCGATTTGTAGTAGGTCTCAGGGTAGTGCGGTTTCGTCCTTCATATTCGTGTGTCATAGCTCCTTCTCGATCTACAAGGAATCTACAGTCAGGATGATTCATAGAAAGGTAAATATTTTCCATGTCAAATCTGATGTTGAGGTAGTTTCAGAGTGCCTAAAATGGGTAAACATTCGATCATCGCAAGATTAATCTTACCCAAGGGTTCAAAATCGTGGAAGATGGAAGATCTGGTTGTGAGACTCTCAATGGTGTTTGGATTTAGCAATTGGAGATGCATCTTGATGAGTAGAGGATTTTTCCATATTCTCTTCCCCACATAGGATTTGAAGCTACGGGTATAGGGTATCAGCTCAGTCTCTCTCAAACCCATTATCTTTCATCTTCAAGAGTGGGGGAAAACATCAATCCTATGGAGGTATGTAATTACTCCATCCAGTTGTGGATCAAAAAAATTGTCTTTAATTGGTTATTGTGTAATCCAAAGATACTCTAGAATATTTCATTATCAATTGACATTCTGATTAATCTTGATAAAGAAACAGAGCTGGTTATCTATGGACATTATGCCCTTTTTTGGTTGAAGTTGTCTTGGTGTCAACCTTGGTTGATATGGTCTTTCTTTCTACTGATCTGGATGAACTTGAATTAAGAGTTGAATATGAAAATGTTCCAAATTTCATAAATGAAATCAAGGTTATTGTACATGATTTATTATCTTTCAATCGAATGAGGACCTATAGTTTTTGTGAATCTTGTGGTCACGAAGAAAGAAACTATTTCAAAAAGGCAATAAATATGGATAGAATTGATGGATGTATATCGAGTAGTGTTAATACCCACTTTCCACGAATGGATTCATATTCAACTAGATGTGAGACATATGTTGCTTCAACTCTAGATGAACCTATGGGTGTGGTCAGTGGATCTGTGCAAAGTGGTCACATTGTGATGCCAATGGGGGATGATTCGTGTTATAGGGAAGGTGATGATGCATGTATTGGATCTAAACAGCATGTTTTTTAGGGTACTATATTGATAAATAAGGCTTCCAAGTCTTGGGTTTAAATTGTTGAATAAGAGGATGTTGTTAAGGCATGGAATAAGTTTTGGGTGACCTTGGAATGAGCATGACCTCCCCTGCTTCACAGGGTGTGATGGGAAGTAGCCCCATGGATACAGTTTAGGGTTAAGAGGAGGTGAATATAACCTCACAGGAAGTGGAGGAGGTTAATCCAATGCATGCACCTATTGAGAAAGAGGGAGAATTTTTTCCACTTTCAAAGGACATAGGAGAGAAGGATCATGATGGTGTTATTATTGATTCTGATGATTTGGAGAATCTTGAAGTGGCTATTCAAACTAAAGTGGACAAATAATTTATCCAAGAACAAGCATTGACTTCCTTTAATAGTAAGGGTAAATCTAATTTGGTATTGTCTTCTCTCCATCCTTATAATAATAATGCAGTAAGTATCACTGCCTTGAATCCTAGGTAGTCCCCTCCACTTAAAGAGTAGAGCCTTATAGGGAAATAACTTTCTAGTTTTCAAAGGGTAGAATCAACAGGGGATTGTAATCAAGTTAAGACTTGGCAGTGGGGTCTTCATCCAAAAAATTGTAGTTGAGGACATGGTTTTGATGATTGGTCTGGTACACGAGGGTGTGGTCAAATGTCCACCAAGTCTTCTTCCAAAGATCTTACTCAGGAGAAGAAAAAGATCAGGGAGAAGTACTATGTGCTCTTTAAGAAAAAGAACTCGCAATCCAAGTGGGAAACTATTTTTGATTTTGATGACTATAGGGATGAACCTAATCCTTTTGATCTGTAGTGATCTTCCCTTGATATAGGGCATAAATTATTGTTTATCACCATCCTCTCTTTTATTTCATTTACTTTTTTCTAATAAATTTTATGGGTATGGGTTGGATTTCCAACTTGTACTCCATTAGTGATGGCATCCCCAAGGCTTATGTCCATGTTATGTCATTGTTGAAAGTGTTTAAAACACTAGCAGTAGCCCCAGTCTTGGCTGGTGATTGTGATTATAAATTGGGTGTGCCTTCCATTGGTGCGGATTTCAATGCTTTCCCCTTTGCAAGGAGTCTATTGTGGTAATTCTTTGGAAAGGAAATATCGTACACATCAGTACTAATGCCGATGTAGTCTCTGAATGTCATGACCCATCCCCTGGGGCCGGCATCATGACTACACCAAGCCCGCCTTCCATAGGCCAGGGGCTGGCGACTAGAACCAAAGGCATAATTCCCTAGAACTGGGAAGGCATTGCCTTTATAAAATGTAAACACACACAACCAGAGAAAAAGCGGAAGAAAACAATAATTAAAGTAGTATAAAAAGTGTGCTGAACGTACAAAGGGGCTGGAAATACAAGCCCAATAGAAAGGTACAGCTACAACTGAAAGAAAGAACAAATGAAAATGCAAACAGTTGAATGGTGAAGCAGCTCCTGGATCATCCTCCAAGTTTCCTACCTGAAGGGTAGGTAAAGATGTCCTCCTTAGCACTCTGCATCTATTGGGTTGCTCCATGTGCTGTCACGCCGAGTTTCCACCTCTAGGTACCATCTAGTCCTCGTACACTCTGCCTCAATCAGCGATGTCTGTCATCTGCATCCAATACAATGAGGTGCAGGCATAACCCATGCAGGGGTGAGTATAACGATACTCAGTAGGGACCCCAAGACCCTCAAGGTCTCACTAAATATAACAAGGATAAACAAAAAATAATGATCTCAACAGATAACCTTTACTTAGGTATATTCCCATACATATATCTAAGTTATCAAGTAACTCATCTCAATCATGAGGAAAACACAAAGGACATTGACTCAGCTCAAACCAGGATTTTCATTATCAAAACCACAACTGTTGGAGAACTCCTCCTCTATCGAGTACAGTGGACCTGTCACGACTCTGAGGCACAACTCACTAACCATAGACTGCTGAGGTACTCCTCCTGTCGAGTACCGCAGGTCAGCTGCCAAAATGGGCGCTCCTCTGTTGTGGGTCTGCCACCAAACCGGGCGCTCCCCCCAATAGCCGTCAGAGGCACTCCTCATGTCGAGTACCACGGGTCTTCTTCCAAACCAGGCGCTCTGTCCACTGTGGGTATTCTTCCAAACTGGGCGCTCCATCCACTGGGCTAGTCAAATCACTCCGAGTCGAATCTGTCAAGCAGTCGTCAGGTCTACAACTACTAGGTCTCTGCACTCTGTCTGCTCATCTCTGGGAGGATCCGCTCCATGATCTACTGGTTGATAATCCAAGAATCACTAATTCTCTCTTAGAATTATCACAAAGGACCACCTCATCATAGGGGTCTCAACTCAATAGACGGTGCGTCAATCAGACGTCCGGTTTGTGAGTTATTAGCGTTTTTGTCCCGAGGGGGGGGGATTGGTTTCGTGTACAAACCAACCCGAATGTATCTCAAATTTACCCCTTCCCCCAGTGGGGTATACTCAAATGAACCTTTTCTCAAATATATTACCAACGCCGCTGACGGTACGTCAAACGGACGTCTGGTCTGAGAGTTATTGGCTTTTCGGTTCCAGGGGCCAGGTTTGTTTTTAAGCTAAAACCAACCCAACCGTACTCCAACTGCGTCCAAACCTCAATTGGAGTATTCCAAAAGAACCGTCTGATCATAATGAATCCAACGTAATTGATAGTACATCAATTGGACCTCTGGTCCTTAAGTTATAAGCGTTTCCGCTCCGAGGGCCCGGTTGGTTTCGGGTTCGAACCAACCCGGTCATACCCAAACTTTGACGAAAACATGTGTGTAATATACCATAAGTACCATATCGATCCAAGGAATCCTACGCAACTGACGGTGTATCGATAAGAGGTCTGTAGCTCAAGTTATGGGCATTTTACCAAAAAAGGGTTCCAAAGGGGGGGGGTCTGGGCCCGGTCCGACCCGGCCCAACCCACCCTGGGTCGGCCCGAACCGGGTCGACCCGACCCGGGTCCGGGTCCGGCCCGCGTGGCCCACCCCGGCCCGACCCGGGGGGGGTGGGGTCGCTGGCTCGGCTAGCTGGCGCCTCTTCAAATCCAGAATGGCTTTTCCATTCCGGTTCCTCCCACCGCCGCGGCTCAGCAGTGGTTGTCTGCTCTGGCGGCACGCCGCCGCCGCTTCTGCCTTCCGTGGACCACCGGATGCGCTCCAGTGGTTTGTTTCTCCCACCGTCTGTGTCTAAGGTCATCTCAGGACCCGAACTTCACTGCAAAATCTTCAAATCGTCGTTGCGGTCTCGTTTTGTCATCGCCCATCAATCCACACACAGACGAACAACCTACGGAGGGTCATCGGTCCGTGTTTGTTCGTCCCGCGCCCTCCGTGTTAGGCATTATCAATTTTCCCTAAACAAACACTTTCTTTCATCAACGATAAGGGTATAATTTATTCAAAATAAATTATACAAACACCCCACCTCAAGTTTCATCGTTCGTTGATGATATTGCAAAAAGGCGGACATCGGTTCATTGACGTCATCGCAAGGGAGGATATGAAGGTGTCAACAATCATTGGCGTTCGTCGCCACCGCCTCTCATTGCTACCGTAAAATCTTCCAAGAACAATTGGAGGGTCTTCGGGCCATGTTCGTTCAGCACGCGCCCTCCGCGTTAGGCAGTATCAAAAGGCCATAGACGGACCATGATTTTCAACGATGAATAAGAAAAATTTTAATCAAATAAAATTGAACATAATTCCCCCTACCTCAAAAAGATGTCGCACATCGTCGAGTCATGGAAGACAAGCATTGTGGTAGTCGGGCGTCGCGGAAGAACAGTGTCGATTTCGTTGACATCGGAGTGCACCCAAAGAAGAAGCGTCGTTGGCGACTTCACGTTCTTCGAATCGTAGAGCGTTCGTCGTCGAGGGTGAAAGTCATTCTTCATTGAAGAACATATCCCTTCTAAATCTTCAGAGGTTCCCCCACTAAAAATATTTTCTCTTCAAATATTAAATAAAAACATCTCCCACTTTGAAGAAATGACAACCAATTCAAATTAATTCAAAGAATCAATCCATTAATTAAATGTGTAGGAAAACATTAATGGGAGAGAGGGATATGGAGAGGCTCCTCCTATTAAAGAGGAGGAGTTGTCAAAAAGAATTAATGAAGAGAATTTCAAGGGAGTTGAGAGGAGTTATGGAGGAGATGAAAGGTTGGGAAATCGTGTGGCCCCCACCTCACAAATATCCTCCCATGGGAGGTTATGTGGGTGTGAACCCCACCACTAACTCCCCTTGGGAGAAAATAACCACCCAACTTAAATAAAATTGTGTTTTACAATTTTATTCATTTTATTCATTTCATTCTAAAACCCTCAAAATTAACTCTCAACCCGCATAAAATGCAACTGCGGTAAAGGTCCCCTTAAGAGAATATCGGCGCTGTGAGTTCATCAGTGCCCTAGGATTTCTATTCCGAGCACCGGTTCAAAAGATAGAAAAACTTGCACGTATGTTTTCTAAACGTACCCAAAAAAAACATCAGAAATTGATTTCGGGCACACCGTGCCTCAGAATCAAGTGCCTTCAGAAACCGCAGACTCATAAAATCCCAAATAATTAATAAAAAAAATTCCTTGAAATTTCTGGGTCTTTACACCGAACATATGAATCTAGGAAAATACTCTATTATTTAAATATTAATCCTACCTAAGGGGTCAAAACCATGTAAAAATGATGATTTAGTTGCACATATATCGGCAATTTGGGGATTTAGCAACTGGGGGTGTATTTCATTAGGTAGAGTATTTTTTTCATATCTTCTTTCCCACTGATGATCTGAATATGTGTGGGGGGGGTATGGTTCAATTCCAATCAAGCCTGGCATTGTTCATTTCCATGAATGGGATTTGAATTTTAACCCATTTGAGGTACGTAGCTCATTTTCTAAATTATGGGTGAGAATTTTTGGTTTAAACTAGTTGTTGTGGCATTCAAAGATCCTATATGATATTGATCTTGCTATTGGAGTTCCTATTAAATTAGAAAAAAGAGACTTAGCTTGATCGCTTCGGACACTATGCGATATTTCTGGTTGAGGTGTACTTAGACTACCCAATGAATGATAAAATTTGTCTCCCTACTAGTCTTGAGGAGATTAGGTTGAGAGTTGAATATGAGAAGGTCCAAAATTCTATTTGAATTTCAAATTAATTGGTCATGACTTTACTGAACTTCAAAAGAGCAGGGTTTTGTTCCTACTATTTAACTCGTGGACATGATGAACATAATTGCAATAGAAAGGCTCAGTCTATAAAGAAATCTACTCAGGATACCGGTGTACAGTCAATGGATGATGGGATTCCAGCAAAGGGGGATGCAAGTAACTCTACCTCAACTAATTTGAAGATGAATAGGAAGGACTCCTCCTTGGGGAAGAAAACTTGGGATAATATTTCTACAGAAGAGTTAAATCCAACAATTAATATTGCACATGTACTTTTTGGGAAAGAGGGGGATTTTATCCCTATTTCAAAAAATGTTTATGACATCGAAAAGTTGGAGAATTTCTTTGACATAGGTGAGCAGGAGCATGTTGCTTCTATTAATAATTATAATGATTTAGAGCTCCTTGAAAATGTGATTCAAGATGAAGTGGACAATGAATTGATCCAAGAATAGGATTTTTCATCCTCTATGAAAAAAGAAAAATCTAAGTTGGTATTGACTTCCCTAATTACTACTAAGAATAATGTGGTGAATATCACTACCTCAGACACTAGACAATCCCCTTTAGAGAATAAGGTTATGGTGTAGGTCACCTTTTATGTACTTGATTCTCCTACTTTGGAGTCCAGTGTGAAGGAAACACCAATTATTAGTGGATCCAATGATTTATGATTCGGATGGTGCATGTGGGAATGGAAAAAAAGTGTCCACTTGGTCTTCTAAGGGACTCACTCTAGAGTAGAAAAAGCTCCGAGATGAGTATTCAGTGCTCTTCAATCAAAGGAACTCACAGTTAGAGTGGGAAACTACTATTGATGATGAGGACATTGATCATGATTATGGACCTATTCTTGATTTGTAGACTCTCCTTTATGGATGTGGGTTTTCCCTTATTTGAACCCATCCATCATTCATGTGCTTGTTTCTTTTTTCTTTCATTTTAATTATATGGGGTTTGACCTCAAACATTTTTAGTATATAATTAATATATTAAATATATATTTATTATATAAAATTAGAAATATAATAAATATATTTATTATAATTTTATATTTATAAATAATTATTTATTTATTTATAATATTTATAATTTTATAAATATATAAAATTATAAAAAAATATTTATTATTTATATAAATATATATATAGTTATAATTATACATAAATATATATTTACTTATTATATATATAACTTTATAAATATAAATAATAATATAAAAAAATTGTTAACATTATAGCTTTATCAGCACTTTTTTTGCACTAATAAAGGCATGTTTTATTAGCGCTTTTGATTTTAGTGATGATAAAACATACCTTTATCATTTCTTTTTAGCTGGCGCTGATAAAATATTTACTCAATTTTATAAATGAACCCTAACAATCGCCTTATTCTCCCACACACCTCAAACTCTTGCGGAAGCCGACCACTACCGTCATCAAACACCAATGACCCCTCCTCTACTGTCACTGACCCCTCCTCTACGCCGACCCCTCCTCTTTCCCAACCCCTCCTCTACCACCACAAATCCCTCCTCTTCCGTCATAAAGCCCCCCTCTACCATGAACCCCGCCATTATTGTGATCACCACCTCCGTCATGAACCCACCTCCACCGCCAACCCCACCTCTTCCACTGAACCCCACCTCCACCACGAACCCCTCGTTCATTGGAAACTCACCTCTGTCGTGAACCCCTCCTCTACTATCAAACCCCGCCTCTACTACAACCCCCACCTCCTTCACAAACCCCTCCTCCGCTGCAAACCACACCTCCGCCATAAACCCCCCTGTGGCCTCCACTACCGCCACTGCGGCAGCCTACCCTGACTTCACCACTGCTAGACCCTACTACTACCTCCAGAACTCCAGATCAAAGGTATGTTCTTATTTGATTTGGAATTCTTAGATATTGAAATATTAATTATAGGGTTTTAGTGTTAGAAGTATTTTTTTTGTATGAATTATGTGTTTGGTTTGATTCATTAGTGTGAGACAATGGTTTTTTTATTAATAGTGTTTGATTGGTTTTTTAGGCATATTCTATAGAGTTTTTAATAATTTTCTATGTATAGTTATCTTGGAATTTGGTAAAATTAAAATTTCTGAATTTGTATTGATCTAAATGTCATAACATGTTTAGATGGGGTGGTTTGAAATATTAGAAACGTTATAGGGATTGTTTTCAGTGAAAAGTATCATTATTGGTATTATAATGGAGTGATTATGGTTATTAGTTTGGATAAAGTATAATTTTTTCGATGGATAAATAAGATAAAACACTTTTGGTTTGGAACTTATAGTGAAAATGGGATATGTGTTTGGGTTTGGATTAACATTTTGATGATTGATTTGGGATGAATCGAGGTGTTTTCTATGTATGATTTTCAAATATATATTTGCAATTTTATCATGTTTAATTATGGGTGTTGATGTGTAAGTGTATGCTTCAATGGATGTTATAACATCTTGACATGATAGTTTTATAAATGTGTTTCATCGATTATTAGTGTTGGGATTTTATAAAAACATCATGAGAATAGTTAGGTAGAGATTTGGGAATTCTAGAGACATGAGTTATAATATTATGGTCACACATTTATAGTACCCTTATCTTAGGTCTCACACACACTACTATAATTTCCATCTAGATGAGGCAATTAATGTTGAGTTGATTGGGTTTTATTTGTATTGAAAGAATATTCTAGTGTGATTATTCCCTTAATTCTTCATCTTAGATTATATCCTTAGGCCCTCGGTGGGTACCCCTTAATGGTTGATGCTTGATATTTTATTATTATTTTATCTTATGGTTGTATATTGGTAAATTATATTTTATTTAAAATAAAAATATATGTTTTGTTAGTTTTATTTACTCAACCATATGTAATAAAATTATTTTATAATTTTTCCTAAAACTAGAATTTGTTTTGTTTGTCTTAAAAATGAATGGTATAAAATCTTTGATGATATCCTACTGGGATCTTTGCTCACATCATACATATACAAATTGGTGTGTATATAGACTTTGTCTATGATGGAGGTAAAAGGAAAGGGTCACACTTTTATAGTGGTGTTCCATAGTCACTTGTTAAAGATATAATGATAATGGGATGTAGAGTTCACCATAGGTCATAAAGAGACAATATTCATTTATTATTATTTCAATAAATTTACTATAAAGTTCTTCTCATGAAAATAAATTTATTTTTTGTTTACCTTTATATTTTCGCTCAAGTGTAATCCTTTTATAGATTTATATTTTATAAAATTTTGGTTATTTTTTATTCATTTATCTTTTATAAAGTGACTCTCTTAGGATTTATGTCTTTTTGAAAATTCCAAAGTGTCTCTTTTAAAATGATTCAAGTGTTTTTAAATGTTTCTTAAAAAATTATATGTGTTCAACATATCCTTTTTTGGTTTTAAATAGATTTAAAATGATCTAAACACTTGGAATGGACTTTGGTTGCATGCCAAGTGTTTGTCAACTCACCCAATTGACTTTTATAAAGGGATGTGAATGTTTTGGAAGTATATTTAATGTTGGTTTAATTTTAACAAGGGGTTTTCAATTTTTTAAATAAAATTTTTTAAAATATAGAGGATTGTTTCTCATTTTAAATGATTAATATTTTTGGGTCATGAAGTTTCCTTTAATGATTTAAAAAATGAATTGTGGTTTTGTGAAAGAGTGCTTGGAATTGATTGGTTTATTTTAAAAAGGGTGTGTTATTTTAAAGAGGAATTTTTTTGAATGGTTGGTTTTTTAATGGGATTTCAAGTGAAATTTTATAAATAGTTTTAAAAGGACATATAAAATGTAGTTTTTCCATAATCTTTTACATTTCTATTTTTATAGAATTAGGAAAACCATTACATTATATATGGAATAAAAGTAGATTGATAATAACACTATGGAAAGGGAATGTCAATAACTCTATCCAACCCACAGGATATCCATCATGACCTCACTCCTACAAAAGGTGAATTAATGTTTAATCCCATTACAAATCCTTAACCTACTTTTCATCTAACATCACCAGCATGGTTTAAATTATGGGTGTCCTCTACAATTACATCTTCTTTCTAATTTGGTGTTAGTTTCTAAGGGGATGAGTCTCAGACAACAAAATACAATAATAACTATCATTCAAATGTTAAGTTTTCCTTATTTTAAAGTCCCCTTTTTGTATGTATTTTTTTAAATATTAATATTACTGAATAAAATAGGATGAATATGAATAAAGAATGGATGGATTCTAATCATCAGACAAAAGAGTATGAATATAGAGTGAAAGAGTTTATCAAGTTTGAAAAATATCCTTCATATGATCCTTCTCAAATCCTTTTTCCATGTTTACATTGTTGTTATTCAATACTAATTAGTCCATAAGAGTTAGAATAACACTTTATCTGTCATGGAATAGATCAAAGTTATAAATGTTGGAATAAACACAGGGAAAAAGTGAATGTAGCTAGTGGATGGGATAGCACTATGTTTTATGGATCATTTGATATGATTACAGGTGTGGAAAATGAAGAATACCATATTGAGGATGTGATTAAAAATGTGAATGATGATGAAGATCGTATTGATGAAATGATAAGGATAGTTGAAGATGAATTTCCCAATTTCTCAAAAATTGTTTGAGAAGTTAAAGAGTTGTGAAAAGACATCATTGTATGATGGTTGCACTAAATATGCAGCATCATCAGCCATACTAAAGCTCTATAATTTGAAAGTAGGAAACTGATGGAGTGATGCTAGTTTTATGGAACTACTTGCTCTCTTGAATGACATGATCCCAAAAGATAATGATATCTCGAGCTAAAAATATGATGCCAATCGATGGGTATAATCTCTAAAAGAATACACAACTTCCCAAAATATTGTATACTATTTCATAATAACCAAAAATCAATTACATAATTCCCAATGTGTGGTTCTTCTTGATACAAGAAATATTAATCTGGTTCTACAAAATTTGTATAGTACATTCCAATAATTCCAAGGTTTATGAACCTATATAGAAGTGAGTAGACTCTAGGGAAATTAACATGGCATGCAGATATAAGAATTAAATATGGGAAATGTCACCTGACAGATTCTTCTCAATGGAAGAGAATTTAACATGAGTATCCTGAATTTGAAAACGAGTCAAGAAACCTTCATCTTTCATTAACTATGGATGGAGTTAATCCTTTTGGTTTTTAAAGCAGCTATCATAGCACATGGTCGGTTATGTTGGTAAATTATAACTTACTACCATGGTTATGCATGAAAAAAAATACATCATGTTATCTATGCTTATATCATGACCAAAACAACCAATTAATTATATTAATGTTTATTTGTCTCTATCGATCTAAAATTTAAAATTATTGTGGGATTTAGGTTTTATGTTGTATGATGCTTATAGAAATGAATATTTCATGTTGAGATACATGTTGTATAGAATGATTAATGATTTTCCTGCTTATATAAATTTGTGAGGATATATAATTAAAGGAACTCAAGGGTTCCTTATTTGCGAATAAGGTACACAGTTAGTCAGGTTGAAACATTCATTGAAATATGTGTTTCTAGAACATCACAGATTTATACCTCAATGACATAAGTACCAATCTTAGACATTATTCTATAGAAGTTCAGAAGAATGTACAACATAGTCTCCACTAACAAGTGATCAATTTTTTGAGAAATTAACATATATTGACACTACTTTTGGTAAACCATTTTTGAAAACCCTTATGAAAACCAGTTGAAAAAAGATGTACATTTTTTTATAAATTTCCATACTATAATTTTCTGTACATCAGGCCTTTTCTTGATGTTATACATGTTGAAAAAAATGTATGTGATGGTGTCATCAGCATGTTTCTAAATGCACCCAAAAAAACAAAGGATGGAATTAAGGCTAGTTTGGACATGTTTAAGATGGGAATATGAGAATATTTAGCACTAGTGAGGGGTGAAAATTGAAATTTCTTTCCTCTAGATGCTTACACTCTTTCCAAGTAAGAGATTTATCAGTTTTGAAACTTCTTGAATGACATAAAAGTTTGAGAGGGGTATTCTCCGAATATCAAGAACATCATTTCAATGACGGATTTAAAGTTAAAGGTTCTAAAATCACATGAATTCCATTTTTTGATGTAATATCTAATTATTATAGCTTTACGTTTCATTTTTTCCAAGAATATATGTCATACATTAACCAAGCTCTATTTCTTCTTAAAAGTTAAATGCAGCAAAGTTATAGACTTGATGAAATTACTGACTATGGAAAGATAAATTTCCATAATATTATGTGGATTTGAAATTTTCTTCCTATAAATATTCTTTAATATTATGGTTCATTTGATAGTTTACTTGGTGAGATAGATTCGACTATGTGGTCCTATACACTAAGATGGATGTACCCCATTGAATGGTGTATGATTATTTTGAAAGGTTATGTCGAAAATCGAAGTCATCCATAGGGTTGTATTGAGGAGTGATATATTATTGAGGAATACATTAAATTCTTTAAAAAATACATGTCTGGTGTGTAAAGCATTGGTCTACCGAAATCTCGTCACAATGGGCGGCTTACGGGTGAAGGAATTTCTAGAAGAGATGTTGTCACAATCAATATTACAGGTTGGGAGAAGTCCCACCTTTATGTTTTACATAACAGTTTAGAGGTTTCCCCATATGTTGAAACCCACAAAGAAATTCTTAGGAATTTGAATTCATAAAGGGATGAAATATGGATATCAAATACACATAATTAGTATTTTATAGCATGGTTTTAGGACCATATTTTTAAGGAGTCAAATGAAAATACAGATTCAATTTAAGAATGAATTTAATGGATAGATGGAGGACTAAGTGTGTGTGTTATCTTAAAATGGTTATATAATTAATGGTTATATGTTCTATAAAAATGAACATGATGAAGATAGTACCATAAAAATAGAGAAGTTATACTTGTGGATGAAGTAATGCATGTTTCAGGTACTAAGGAAAAAATTCCAATTTATGTGAATATGTCATACTTTGGCATCATCAAAAAGATATGGGAGTTGGATTATACAACATTCCAAGTGACGATTTTTCAATGAAAGTGGGTTGATAACAGGGGTACAGTTAAAATAGATGTATTGGGATTCATGAAAATTTATTTTAGTAAGGAAGGGTATAAAGACAAACAGTTTATAATGGAATCATAGGTAGTATAATTATTTTATGTTCCATATCCCAAAAACTGAAAGTGATCAATTGTTATGTTATTGACCAAAACCACTGAAGGGTCATATGAAAATTCAACTGATAATAACCCTTTCATTGGTATGTTTCAATCATTTCACAGCGTTCCCAATGTAGATGGAATTTTTTATGTCAGAAGAGACCATAATGAAGGTATTTGGATAGTCAATAGAGGGGTCAAATCCTTTCAGTCTTTAAAAAAGAAAGTTTAATAATTAGTTAAATTTCTTTATAATATACATCATGTTACCACATGCTATTATTTGTTTGATGTTGTATTTATGTACTCTAAATTAAAGATTAAACCACTTCTATAGATAATGAATTCTTCACATGCTAGTTCTCCCAATCCTAAAGAACAATAGGTCTATCAACCTTCTGTTGCTCACAGTGCAGAGGAACAATGACCTTTTTCACATGTTGGTGCTCCCAATATTATGGAACAACAACTTTCTCAACCTGTTTCTGATCCCAATGCAGAGGTACAATGACCATCTACACATGTCAATGCTACCACTCCAGAGTAACATATTGACAATTTTGAATCCAAGGAAACGGTAGCTGATGAAGGACCGATGATATATAAAAAATAGGAGCGTTGTTGTTTGACAGTGTTAGAAAAAATTATTAAGGCATCAAATATAAGGTTAGATGGAATGTGTGGGGCCAACTTGTTAACCCCAATAAGGCCATGTTCATAAGTTACATTGTAATCGTCACTCATAAATGTCTTCAAATTGATGTAGATTTATGGAATCATGTAATATCTGATCTTAAGACCGTGATGTGGGAATAGATTATGGTAACATTATGATATCATTTATTTATTTTACTAAAAAATAAAATAATGAAACAATAACTTACTCTTCATCAAATGTGTATTAATGCTTGTTGGATGGGTTCATAGAGGATTTCACACAATTCTAATGTGAAATCATCTTATAGATGGTGAAGGGAAAATAATCACACACCCACCGCTTATCTATGAACACTTGATAACCTAAGAAGTGTGGGATGAATTTATTGGTTGTCGTCTGGATGTGCATTTTTAGGTTCATTGTGTCTAGTAATATGTTGTTTGACGATACATATATTCATCACTTTCATTGAAAATTTTTTATTTATTAAATAGAAAATGAGTGCTGAAAATAAGGAATAGGTAGCGTACCCCTACCATTAAGAAAGAATGGGGTATGTTTCACTTGAAAAAAAATTGATGCATATTTTAAATCTATCGTAATACTTGTATGTGACATGAAACAAAACCATAATTATGTTACTCTGTTTATATACAGATTGATGACTCCAAATCCAAATCCACTTACATCCCACACCTTTTGTTATGGAATGAGGCACATGTAAATAAATATGGGATGCTAATAGATAAAAACACACAAAAATTGTGGGAAACATGTGTAAGTATGACATAATAAAAAAAATTGCTTTAAATTTATATTACATAACAATGATTAATTATTTTACTATATTTTCTATATGTCATAGTCACGGGAATCAATAACACCTTTATCAGATGAACACATACTATCGGTGGACTTGAAGTAGCCAGAATAGTATGGTCATGTCAGAGGTGTGTGTTTAGGGGTGACACACCAAACATATTTTGAGAAAAAAACAATAGGGGGGTCAAGGTGAATAAATGAAACATATTAGATAAAGACTACATACCCTTGAAGAACAATTCCAATTGAAGATATAGATGGTATAAACTTTTATGGGTGTAGAAAAGAGAAGACACAACTCAAGAACAACCATTGTCTGACGATCCCCCCACCCCACCCCAACAAACTTTGAGGTGATCAATTCCCCAAAAACAGTTTTCTTGGTCATGGTAATAAATTTTATAATAATTGTTTCTATGAAATGGGAATTATAAAGATATTGATACCTTTCTTGTACTGATATTTTCATGAACCAAGTTGGGTCACCATCTAACCTGATGCCCAACCCGATTCGTGGAATGGCCTGAAGGGCGTTCCTGATCCCCACGGGTAGGCACAAGTTCCTAGGTATCATTAGTAAAGTGTGGGAATGATTTACCCTATTTAATAAAAATAAAACAACCAACACTTTAAATAATATAAAATTGAAAATACACACCCAAAAAATCCGTTAACATTTTCCATATTTTAATTTCACAATTCAACTCAAAACCCAAAGATGACTATAATGAAAGGAAAACTAAAACTTCATACCAGACCTCCATTACACAAGAGGAGAAACATCCTCAAGACGCTGCCACCAAGATCCACACCAAGATACACTAGAATCTTAATCTACCAACACTATACATCCTGACTTTACCTGTAAGAAACATGAAATAAGGTCTACATACACCCCAAGGTGTATGCAGGGTGTGAGCTAAATCCCAGTAGGATGCCACCCAAGAAATAGGTTCCATTATATAACATTTAAAAGATAATATAACATTATCATTTAAATTTAATATTTTAAAAACACTTCTAAGAAAAGCATTTATTAGGTAAATAGTTAAAAATAAACACTTTAAAGGAAAACCATTTCACAAACACTAGATTAAATGAGAAAGGAGTTTTATAAATATTACACACACTGAAATGGTCCTCCATATGCTGATGGATGGCACCACATCATATATAGTAGAGTACCATGGGTAATTCCCCTAGGTTTGATCTAGCTCGAGTGGGACCCTAGATCCTCATACCTTGGTGAAATGTGGTATAGTAACCACAACCGTCAGCGTCCTCATGAATGAGCCACTAGAGAGGAGAAACATCCAAAGTTCTAGTGGAAATCAAACCTCATCATAGTTTTTTTAGTGTTGTAAATGTCAATCCAGCTAATTGAAACTAGTACAAGCCACTTCCTTATCACTAGTGAACTAGTTATAGTCCACCCACTTAGATACCCGGGATTCCCTTGTGCTTGAGTAAATGTTCACATATAACACATATCACCACCACAACAACTTGATGCCAATAATTTAAAGTAAACCGCCATTTTCCATAAAACCAACCATTCTCTATTTTACCCACACCAAAACCCAACATTAAATACATTTTTCATAACTCTCACAATTCATAGATTTCCGTTTTTACAAACACAAGAAAACACACAATTACAACCAACTAATTCTATGGTCTAAGCCCCTTTGTAAATCCACACATACATTAAAGTCCATTTTTAAAACAAGCTTTCCAATCATTTAAACTATGTACAATTCATACTCAAAAGTGAACGACAAGGATAACATGCAAAAAATGATCCCTTTTCCATTAGAAATCCCATTAAAACACACATGCGCCATAAGTACCTTTGAAAACACATTTTTTCCTTCCAAATAAACTCTAAAACCCTATTTAGAAACATTAAATCATAACACGCACAAAAATATATCCATTCCCTTTTTCAAAATTCATTTCTAACCTATAAACACACCAAACACTTCAAAAAACCATTTTCACCACATAATCAAACAAAAGAGAACATTTTTAAACTCAAACAAACAAATTAAATTCATCTAATAATGTTAGGGCACTGAACCACCTACCTTGAACCAATAAGTCTCCAGAAAAAGGGTGTGAATCCATAACCACACCTCGAGAAAATCCTAAAAAGGAAAGATCGAACTTGATTCATCGTGATTGAACCCTTACTATCAAGATCCAACCCTAAATCAAACCCCACGCCTGCTGGAAAATCGAAACCCCCAAAAGAGAAGAGAAGAAACCCTAAAATAAGAAGAAAACAATGGAGAAGAGGACTTACATTATAGATCTCAAAGAATCTGAGCCAAAACACCCAAATAAGGGATCCTAATGGAGAGGATAGGATGGGTGAGGCATGCTTAGGGGTGGGGAGGCCATGAGGGTCGAGAAAAAGGGGTAGAATGGGGTAAAAATGGGGAGAGAGAAAAATAAACCCCAAACTTTAATGTGTTATAATATTCTCACGGTTAGTCCATATGGTTTGGTAAACCGTGCAACAACTTTGCTGAGCATTCTGTCCAAAGGAATACATTATCATGGTTACATAGGCTGAGGTGCAAGGTCATGCGGTAGGTTATGTCTCTTATCGTACGGTTTCCTGGTTGGGCGCATGATTACTACTAACCATGTTCCAACCGTGTGCAGGTGCCTTTCCACCCTAGAAACTTATATTATTCTCCAAAAACTCAAAGTAAACCCAAGGGGATAAGCTAGAACAAATATAAAAGGAAATAATACATCAAAAATTTAAACCAGTCACACCTAGTTCCTGAGAGAAATGGTCGAGAACCCGACCCAAACTAAAACAAAGGAAAACTTAAAAACTCAGGTGTGACAATTCTCCCCACTATAACATTTTCCACCCCCAGAAATCCACAATAAGACTAGACCAAAACTCCATCATCGGAAAGGTGACTTACAAATTGAAGGACTTCCTATTATGTGTCACCCTCCCCCAAAAGTGAAATCACCTCCAGTTGATCGATTAAAGGAAAAGAAACTTTTCACAATGCACCAATCGACTTCTCAAACCAAATCACCTCATGCATCACTAGAAGGAACCCACACTACCTATCTAGAACAAACAAGATCAAATCACATCCAAGGAAATCCCCATAACCTTAACTCAACAAAATCATCCCACCCCAATGTTTACACAAGGAAGAAACTTGTGGTTAGATAGATCCGAATGAGACCACCTACCTCTAATAAAACACCAAGAACAAAATTGAAGTACTAACATAAGGAGACCCGAACGGACTCCCCACCATAAGAAACAACATAACACTCGAGACATGATTGGGACACCAACATGGGGAGTCCCGAATAGACTCCCCACCATAATGAATTGGAAAACATCGATTTTCTCCTGAGAAATTTTAGTGAAGCTCACAGTGGGTCTCCCCACCATTATAACTGCCCAGATAGCTTACCCAACTAGTATGGACCAATGAAGGAAACCTGAAATGGGTTATCTTGGGAGCTTCCTGCATGATCTAACCTCTCACCGCTAGGGACCCAATTAATGAAACTCCAAACCAAACAGAATACATCATGTGGTTCACCACTTCTATAGGCATTACCATAATCAGATGTGCCCAACCAAAACTAGGATTGAAAAGAACCTACAAGGTCATTTATACATGAAAAATCATGAGAATATTTACACCCACAAGGGTAAAAGCACTATGGTTAAAGAAAAAAAACCAACCATACTTACTTGTAACCAAGGAGAAACTCTTCCATTCAATAGATTACAACATGGAGGAACAAAGTCTCCATGTCTCTTTCCACCAAACGGGAGTATATAGGATGAAACAACTACATGGGAAGCTTAACTACTTCCACCTACCATACAGAAGACAGACACTAGACCAAAATCCTTTACACTCTTGGGGGTCCCCAATTATGCATCTGCTACACTCTGAAACCTATGGCTGGAGCTCTATTGACTAAATCATCTCTTTCCTTGTTGTTAAGCTTTGTAAACCCCTGATCGAAACTTCTTCTTCTTGGTGCCACATATAACCACACCGCGATTAGATATCACCAACAGAACACACACACATCCCAAGACTCACTTGGTTTCAACATGATACTTCACCGCGATGAGAACTTAAAGGATCATCCATTTCATTCCTAAAAAAACAACAAAAGAAGGGCCACTTCGAGAGCACCTTCATTTAGAACGAGGGATTTTAGGAATGTCCATAAGAGGAACATTATTCTATTAAAACAGAATCTCTCGAAAGGTTCCACAATATCCACCTTTTCATATAAAAGAGAACATAACTCTGCAAGATGCCACCAGACATGACCCTTGAAATTGATAAAAACATTACAAGGAGAGGGACCTTAAACTGAGTCCCAAATGGC
Source organism: Viscum album (assembly GCA_963277665.1). Lineage (NCBI taxonomy): Eukaryota > Viridiplantae > Streptophyta > Magnoliopsida > Santalales > Viscaceae > Viscum > Viscum album. Next base: position 1,220,685,481 of record OY728130.1, read on the forward strand.
ACACAATTCATACAAATGGACATAAAAATCTCTTATGACCATAATTTCCACTCTGGCGACTTAGGATGAACCCTAACTTAAATGAAACCAATGAAAATTCCAAAGTAATTTCAAGACAATGGCCCACACAAACAACCTAGACTGTTTTCCACTTTCCTCATTGGAATTCCCTTCACCGCTTCTAGGTAGGACCTTTAGGCTTAACGATTCCTGACTTCACCTTTGGAGATTCAAGTAACTCCAGAAACAATGATTTCTTTCAACTCCTCCCACATCCACTCTTTCACAGTGAAAGGATCTGGTTAATATAAAAAAGAAGAGAGATAGACTCAGCCCTAAAATCCAAGAAGAGAGTATGTACTTTGATCCACTGGAGGGCCTACCAATGGTGAATCACCTGTGGCCAGATTTTGAATATATAAATTCCTTATGGGGTGTGAACTATCCAACAAGGTAAATCCAAGAACCCAATAAAACTGGATCTTTGGAAAAAATATACCAAAAACAGACACCAAACGTATAAAAGTGAACCTACTCAAAGGAATCCCAAACTTTTTTCCAGAAAAACCCCATAAACCATTATCTCAAACCGAATCACTGACAAAACGCAACTTCAAACATCTCCCAAACAAGAAGAGTATTCAAGCTTGAAATACCTTGCAAATAGAAATATCAAATAATAAAGGAACACACTACACAACTATGAACTACCAAACACTCTATATTTTATTAAAAACGCCTTTAAAATTAAAATAGGGTGGGTAGGTTGTGCATTCACCAATTGTACCTCATGAAGTATCACACATTCCCTTCCTTGTGCCCAACCCAGGCACCAATCCATCTTCCAACTATATTTCATGCATGTGGTCACTCATGAGAGTACCAAGAGACAAAAAAACCTTTTTATCCTTCTAAAATAGACAATCAACCCACACTTCTATTTTCTCAAATTCCCAACCAACTTCCTCCCTAAATTTCACAAAGCTTCACAAAAATTTACTGACCACCAAATCAAAAACCATTTCAAATAAAACTAGTTTTTAAACTCTACACGTTAATTCCAAAACATTTCACCCCTCTCAAAACACTTCTAGTTGCATAATAAACCCCATTCCATTAATAACCATTTAATTAAAACTCATCTTTTCCCATTTGAATAAGTTTTCAAAACCTTTTCTAAAATAAATTCCCCTATTTTTGAACAACTAGTTTTTGATAAACTATGAGTTTTTATTATAAAAATCCAATCCCCATTCACTCAAACCATTTTATAAAAATCCACCTTTTGAAAATTAACCCATTTTTTCTTTAAAATCTAGTTTCACAATTTTTCAACAAGGGTTTTTAAATTATTTTCCCAAAACCAAAAGGGACATAAGACAATGCAAGAGAAAATTAGTGATGGTGGGTGACTTGGATATATGGTTAGTGGCCATACACCAATCACTCCACCATCACAGAGAGCATTCTAGGGAAATTTCCCCAACTCCACATGGCTTTACAGGCCCTAAGAGCTCACTAATACCATTGTACCAACTCCCTTTTTATTTCCCCAACAAAATAATGACCACAAGGACCAAAAAACTCAAATGAAACCCGAATTTCCCTAGTAACTCAATTCCTTCCACAAGGTGTGATGGCCAGGTACCCTTAATTATAAATAAAACATCGATTTCTGAAAACCTTAGCTCTATTATACCCTGAATCTTCCCCAAGGAACATGACCCAAAAGAGTTTAACTACTCTAATACCATTTTGTAACAAACCAAGATGGGTCACCAGCTGTGGAATGGCCAGAAGGGTGTTCCCATTCCCCCACATGCTAGTACAAGTGCCCAGGTATCAACGGTAAAGCATGGGAATGATTTACCCGATTTAATAAAAATAAATCTACCAACACTTTAAAAAAGCAAAAACTGAAAATTCACACCCAAACAAGACTTTAAAATTTTCTAGATTTCAAGTTCACAATTCAACTAAAAACCCAAAGAGGACTACAATGAAAAGAAAACTAAAACTTCATCCCAAATATCTATGCCATAAGAGGAGAAACATCCTCAAGCCTCCACCACAAATATCCACACTGAGATTCACTAGAAGCTCAATTTACCAACACTAGACATCCTTTACCTAGAAAAAACACGGAACAAGGTCTACATACACCCCAAGGTATATGTAGGGTGTGATAAAAATCCCATTAGGATGCCACCCAAGAAATAAGTTCCATGATATAACATTTAAAATATAATCTAACATGATCATTTAAATTCAATATTTTTAAAAACACTTCTAAGAAAAACATTGATTAGGAAAACAGTTAAAAAGAAACACTTCGCAGGAAAACCATTTCAAAAAAACTAGCTTAAATGAGAAAGGAATTTTATAAATAGAACACACACTCAAATGGTCCCATGTATTCCGATGGATGGAACCACATCATATATAGTAGATAACCATGGGTAAATCCCCTAGGTTGATCTAGATCGATTGGGACTCTAGAACCTTTTACCTCGATGAAATGTGGTATAGTAACTACAACCTTCTACGTCCTCATGCTTGAGCCACTTGAGAGGAGAAGAATCCAAAGTTCTAGTGGGGATCAAATATCATCCTAGTTTTCTTAGTGTTGTAAACATAAATACATCTAAGTGAAACCAGGACAAGCCACTTTAGTATCACTAGCTCACTAGTTCTAGTCTGCCCACATAAATACCTAGGATTCCCTAATACTTGAGTAAATGTTCACATATCACACATATCACTACCGCAATAACTCAATGCCAAGAATTTCAAGGAAACCACCATTTTCCATAAAACCAACCATTTTCTATTTTACTCACACCAAATCCCCACATTAATTACATTTTCCATCACTCTCACAATTCATAGCTTTCCATTTTTATAAACACAAGAAAATAGACAATTACAACCAACCAATGTTATGGGCCAAGCCCCTTTATAAATCCACAAATACATTAAATTCCATTTTTAAAATAATATTTCTCATCATTTAAAAATGTACAATTCATACTCAAAAATGAACGACAAGGCTAACATGCCAAAAATGATCCCTTTTCTATTGAAATCCCATTAAAACACACATGGACCACAAGTTCCTTTGAAAACACATTTTTCACCTTCCAAACAACCCCTAAAATCCTATTTAGAAACATTACATCATAAAAATCACAAAAACATATCCATTCTCTTTGTCAAAATTTATTTCTAACTTATAAACAAACCAAACACTTCAAAACACCATTCAAAACATGTAATCAAATCAAAGAACACATTTATAAACTCAAAAAACATATTAAATTCATTTAATAATGTTAGGGCACGGAACCACCTACATTGAACCAAGAAGTATCTAGAAAAAGGCTGTGAAACCACAACCACACCTCGATCAAACCCTAAGAAGGAAAGATCAAACATGAGTCATCAAGATTGAACCCTTACTATCAAGATCCAACCCTAAATCTAACCCCAAACCTACTAGAAAACTTAAACCCCCAAAAGAGAAAAGAAGAAACCATAAAAGAAGAAGAAAACATGGGAGAAGAGGACTTACATGAGAGATCTTGAAGAATCCAAACCAAAACACCCAAAAGAGGGAGCCCAAAGTAGAGGAAAGGAAGGGGGTTCCTAGGTCTGGGGAGGCTGTGAGGGCAGAGCAAGAGGGGTGAAAATGGGGTAAAATCAAGGAGATAGAAAAAGATACCCCAAATTTTAATGTGGTGGAAGATCTGCACGGTTAGTCCACACTGTTTGGTAAATCATGCGGCAAGTGTGCGAAGCATTCTTTCCGAAGAAATACATCTGCACATTTACCTAGGCTAAGGTGAACGGACGTGCGGAGGCCATGCGGTAGGTTTTGTTTCCTACTGCACAATTTCCTAGGTGGGCGCACGGTTACTATTAACCATGCGCCAATTGTGTGTAGGTGCCATTCCACCCCAAAAACATATATTCTTCTCCAAAAACTCAAAGTAAACCCAAGGGGATAATCTAGACCAAAGATAAAAGGAAAGAATGCATCAAAAATTTAAACCTGGCACACTTGGTTCCTGAGAGAAATGTCCAAGAACCCAACACGAACCAGAACAAAGGAAAACATAAAAACTCGGGTGTGACAGATATTCTATAGGGTGATAATGATTGGGATTTATATCTACCAAAACCAACTCATCACCTTATATCAAGGTCTATGGTATTCAATATCCAAAACTACATACTACACAACAAACCACTTCCAATAGGTCATGTGAGAATATCGATTAGCATAACCCATGAGCCAAGCACCGAGGTACCTGCTATAATTAGTGAGGAAGATATTCACAAGGTTGAAAAGGTTGTTAGAACATTCATTGCAAGGCTGTCACATCTTGTAAAAAACATGTCAATAAAGAGTTATTCATTTCCAGTTTATTTTTTCAAGCTAAACCTTTAACAATTAATTAAAAAAGGTTTGAACCGATGAATGTTATTACAGATAGATAAAGGAAAGAGGGTGAATGTAACACCCCAAGATTTTATGAAAAATATTCTTTTAATTTCATTAATGTCTTGTGTTTTATGCTACACCAAGATTACCTTGCACTATACGCAACACCATATTAGCTTGCAGTATACGCAACACTATTCTTGGATCGTGTTACACACAATTTTGATAATAGTTATTCTACGAAACATTGAGTATATATATATATATATATATATTCAATGTATAAATTAAATGTGGTTGGATTCTGTTATACAAAACAACGAAGGATTCTTGCACAACACGCAACCCGGACTTGGCTTTCATTACACGCAATCGTGACCTTCCTCGATAGTGTGTGTTGTACGCAATATCGGGTGTTACTAAACAACGATATATTATTATAATATTATTATGAACTAGCTGTTATTAATAGTATTAACTAAATTTTGAATTTCATAACATTATTATTTATCTTACACATTTTATAGAACATGTTATAAGAACAAAATAAATTTTTCGGGTAAAATAAGTATTTTTCAAAAAAATACAGTTTTTACGCCTTTTGATGGTGCACCCACTTTAAATATAGTTTTTGAAATGTTTATAAGTTCCATTTGACAAAATAAAATTATTCTTTGGAATCAAGAAATAAAAATTTACTTTGGATAAATTTTTCATTTTATTCTGATGACTTTCATATTTTAATGAATAGTAAAAACACGCTATATTTTAATTAAAAACAACTTTTTTCATCGTAATATCTTATGTAGTTAAATTATAATATTTAATGGTTTTAAAGTATAAATAGAATATATTTTTACCATTTAATATAATGTATGTCATTAGCATTGATTTTACCTTGAATTCGTAGGTTAAATCAATTCAATCTTTTGAAATGTTTTAAAGAAAAACCCGTTTTCTTTCGACAACGGGATTAATTTTAATTTAATTTCTGAAAATTTTGTGTATTGAATTTAGAAAAATGGATTCCATATTTGGAATCAGTGGGTCCAAATTATGTTAATAAGCTACTTTTTATTTTTGGGCATTGTGAATAGTAACTACAGTAAATTTTATTTACTATAGTTAAAGGTAAATCGGGTAATTAAGGATAAAAATAAGATTATAAAATTACCCTAACACTTGGAAAAATCTTATTGGATGACTAAAAGTCGACCCATATCACCTAAGGGTCAGATTAGATTCATTTAATGGACTTTTTTCCATGAAAATAAGTTAATTATTATTAAAACCAAAGAATGTGACAACATGTCACTTTCTTAAATCTTATAAGTATAATAATTTTAATTTAGTTATAAACTTCATGAAAATTTGAACATGAATAGTATCCAGAAATATAATACAATTATCTACATCATAGGAATTTATTTAGAATTTTTAGAGATTAAATAATTATCATTTATTATGACATAAAGATGATGTAGTAATTATCTTATTAATGAAATATTGACATAATTGATGTTATAAATACCCAAATAAATGTAATTTAAGACTTTTTATGAATTAAACTAATTTTATAGGTTAATATGACATGATAGTATTGATTTAATTAACCTTTTTAGAACTAATAATTCTATTATGATTTTATCAAAAATCAATTACTAAATAGTGTCAAAATTGACATAAAATAGTTTTTAAAACAAATATTATATTATTAATTGTTATTTTATTCATAAAAATATAAGGTTCAGCCAAATCACTTAGATAAGGTTATATATATTAATAATAAAAAACTTGGGGTTCGTTTGGCTTCTTATAGTAAGTTTATTAACCTTATAGTATAAGAAGACAAGAAGACACGGTAAAAGTAAAATGATTTAACTTAATGTTAAATCTAAATGATAAGGTTAAAATAGGAACCTAAACTTGTCTAAATTATATTGGATGAGAGTATTTAGACCCCTCCCCACCTTATCTTTGAAATAAATCAATTTGGAGCTATTTAAAACCGAACTTGACTTTATAATAAAATAATAATATTATTTTTTCCAAAGGAGCCCCTCTCCTCCCTTATAAAAGGGCACCTCCTCCCTCTCCTCCTCACACTAATTTGAGCCTTCAAGCTCGGCCAACCCCTGAAAAATTTTCTTCTCCACTTCCCTATCAAGATTATAGAGGATCTGGTCTTCCTCAAAGACCAATTTTAGTTCCCTAAAAGGAGATCTCAAAGAGGCGCTTCAAAGAAGAGGTAATGTCCGTTACCGATTCTTTCATCTTTATTTCTTCTTCCACTTCATCTTCTTTCGATGTTTCATTATGATTTAATAACATAAGTATCACTCATATATGGATATGTTATTATAATTATGAAACAACCCTATTTCACCATCTATCCATCCTACGAAAAACAAAATCACCGCGCGTGCGTACGTACAGAATACCATCTCCACGCCGTGGTGTAATCTATTTTCCACCACCACCTTACTTGGATGGGTATAATGGTGTAAATAATAACTATATATTATTATTTTAAAGTGATATTGATTCTATAATAGTATACATATAATCCAATAAAATCCCACGATCATGAGAACGATATCATCGCTCGTGCGTACGTACGGACTACCGTCTCCACGATGTGATGAGATTCATTCTCCATGTTAACAATTTAAGAATGATTAAAAAGTATATATAAGAAATAATAATGAAATATATGACATTATAAAGATACTGGATTTATTTATATATGTATGTCATCTACTTAATTCCATTCAACTCAATGAGGAAACGAAAACAGTGTTCATGCGTACGTACGGCCTACCGTCTCCATGAACGGTGTATTTATTTCCATTTATCAATCTATTATATATATGTATATTCTGAATATATATTATATATAAATCATGTTTTATATTCTGTAATTAAGTAACCATGATCTAAGTAATCATATGAATAATTACAAGTTAAAACACGAACGACAAATGAGATGATTTTACCCAAAAACGCTCTTTAACATGGAATTTACAAAAGAACGAGTAGTATAAAGTCATAAGTGAACCATATATGATATCATAACAATGAGTATGACTCTGGAATAAGTCAATGACATTATTTAAATCATTATACAGGAGGTTCGGACACTTACGAAGTAAATCATACCTAAGGTAAGGGAAATATCACAATCTCATTTTTATCCGAGATTGTTTATACTTTGGCATTTACTGGGGTGTATTTTATCATCCACATCCATGTTTCCTAAATATGTAATATTATTTCCATTCACCTACAATTATTTAAATCCTATTTTACCCTTCGGTGAGTTTGTAGTAACAGATATGAAAGGAATCTTTTGTCGTTTTTCGTACGAGGTACTTTTTTGACTTTTCCGACAAAAGTACGAGAAGAATGTTTTTTAACTTACACGGCATGAATGGATTTTTAAAACATTACTTCCAAGAATATTCCTTTACAAGTTTTCAATTTTATTTTTAATCAACTTATTTTAGTTTAAAATTGTATGACATGTTAAGAAAGGAAAAATGTTTTTGAAGTTGAAATGATATTTTCTTCAAGAATGGAGTTCAGGTGTTTTATCAAAATTATTTTCCATCTAAGATAAAATAGGGTTTTGATTCTAACCCTATCATTAAATTGATTTGATTATGTTGTGATGGAATTATTTTTATGAATTCATTTATCTTATAAGAATTGTTTTATAATGTCACGATGTTTAAGAATTCCATTTTGATTACATGGGTTATGCAATGATGTATGATTTATGATTTTGTGGCACACATAAGAATGGTATCATTATGAGATGGTTGGGACTTATATCTCCCTCCAATGCATTGGGTAATGATTTTATATCTCATGATATAGACATGGCTGGAATGGTAGGTTAAACAGGTTCAGTGAAATAGGACTGAAACGAGGGTGACTCGTTTCAGAAATGGACTTTGTCCACTAAGATAGTCTTGGCAATGAGTCTTGACTAATAAGAAATGATTCTCTATGATTATGTGTGTATGCCACAAAGTTTCATGTTTTAAGTTATGATTATTGGGATTTCATTTCACTACTATGATTTATCCCATGTTATGAAATTATGCTCTCTTTTGCAGGTTAAGATTTCCAAAATGTTATGTTCTTATGAATATGATGTGATTGATATTTCTTTTGTTTACCCTTACTGAGCATTTCTGCTCACCCTTTTATGTTTTATTTTCCCCAGGATATAAATAAAGTTTTTAGGTAAAAAAAAGGAAGATCTTTATGGGAGATGTGGAAGATCTTTCACCACGATTAGAAGATTATATTCCGAGTTTCCAAAGACACTAAACTATTACGATCCTTGTGTGTGTGTTTTTGTTATATACTAAGTATTCCGAAAAAGTAATGTAATGTCCATGTACATCAAGCTTCGGGTCTCTACAGTTGGTATCAGAGGAAAGGTTTAGTCAACCTTTGGAAACTAGGATGCGATAACTTTAGTGAGATCCCTAGAGATATTTCTAAGGTATGTCTAGGGATGTCCCTAAGGTTAAGTATAAGTATAGGTTATAGTCCTAGAATTGCGCTAATGATCTTATGTTGGGCAAAAATCCCTCAAGGTAACATTGAAGTATTTTTGGGTGGATTGTGTTTGTTGACAAAGCAGGTTTCCATGGATAATTGTCAAGTTCCCGAGAAGTTGTTGACATTACATGTTGACAAAGAACTATGACAAAGGAAAGGACAATCTGGAGGCGGTAAAAAAGAGCAGTAAAAGGTGGCGCCGTTTCCCAGTGTTTGCCAAATTTTCGGGGTCCAAAATTTGGAGTATGGTGAGCATCGCGAAAAGAGGATTTCCATGAAGAGCATAATTTAATATGGAAAAGGCATGAATTTCGCGAAGCTAGGATGCATGGTTTGGAAATTGCGAAGACCAGAAGAATGGAGGCGGTGATGCTTCGCAATTACGTCAAGCTTCGCGGCGAAGGCGCGAAGGAATGTTGGGCTTCGCGAGGGAGCTTCGCGGCGAAGGCGCGAGCCGCGAAGGTAAGTTGACGGTGATTCATCGCGACTACGTCAAGCTCCACGAATGGATAGTTGACGTGGAGCTTCGCGATTTGAGGTGACGTGGCGTTGACTTCATGCGGAAAGTACGAGGGTCGGTGGAATCTCCTATAAATAGAGGCCGACCCCTTCGAGCGAAGTAGAGAGAATTTTTCAGAGAAAATACTTTGCTCTCCATTTGCGAAGGTGGTTCGCGGATCCAGTGTGCTTCACGAAAGAGGTGCTTCGCAGTGGCTATTGTAGCTCTGCGAAACCTGTGAGCTCCGCGTTGGCTTACTTAGCTTCGCGAGGGTCGTTTCTTTGTGACGGCTTGAGCATCGCGAGAGTGCTTCGCGAAGGAGCTTCGCGAGTGAGCTTCGCGAAAAGGCAGGAGCTTCGCGAAGGCTTGGTTGAGCTTCGCAAAATTGGGAGCCTCGCATTGTAGGGTGCTTTGAGAAGGTCTTTCCAAAGTTAGTTTGCCCAGTGGATAGTGTAAAAAGGGGTATTCATCTACGGGTGAAAGTTGAACTTCAACAGAGCATCTACATACAGAGAAAGATGCATTCCTTAATGGAAATGAAGAGACCTACTGGTCTATAAACTGTTAGTGGATTCCTTCCAAGAGTAGTGAGCTTAGGAAGAGGAAGAAGGTGATCCTCTCCACCGGCAGTGAGCCAGAGAGAGAGAAACAGGGAGTGACCCTTGGGAAAGTAGTGAGCTGACTCTAAACCTTGTATAGGCAGTGAGCCTGGGCATAGAAGTGATCTAGCCCGAACATTGTAATCCACAGCTAGTGAAGTCTAGTGGAATTTGGTACGACCGGAAACCTGTCGGCGTATGCTCCTTGGACGTAGCCCTTAGCGGTGAACCAAGTAAAATTGTTGTGTCCTACGCTTGCTTTACTTTCTGTTTATATTGTGTAGCAGGAAAGAGAGAGAAGAGTATTTTTCTTAACAGCGAAACAAGATTAGAACGGGATTTAAGTTTTAATTGGTCATACCCTGATTCACCCCCCCTCTCAGGGTATTCAGCCTAGTTGACCTAACAAGTGGTATCAGAGGGAAGGTTGACAGTTGTTCTTCTCTCAAATAGAGGTAACTAATCATAGAGGGATTCTGATCTTCGACGGATGTAATTTTCAGATATGGAAGAATCGAATGCAATACTATTTCCGATCCTTGGGAATGGATGTGTTTTCAGAAGCTATGCATGGTATCACATCTGATATTACTAGTGGTGCTTTATCAGAAGCTGAGCACAAAGAGTTGGATGCTGATTCCAAATCAATCAATGCCTTAGGGGGAGCCCTCTCTAATCCCATATATACAAAGGTGATGTCATGCAAAACGTCACATGCCATGTGGGAAAAGCTTTTGAATATTTATGAAGGGGATACAAAAGTCATAGAGGCAAAGCTGCAAGTGTTGGGGAACAAGTATGAAGATCTCAGAATGAACCTGAATGGGTCTGTTGATGCATTCTTTGACAGGGTAAATGTTGTGGTAGAAGACATGCGGGGTCTTGGAGAAATTATCGAAGACATTAAAATAGTAAAGCGCATCTTGAGAAAGCTTCCACCTCGGTTTAATTCAAAAGTTTCTGTTTTGGAAGATAAAGATCCGAAAGAGCTGACATTGGATAACCTACACAGCACTCTTGTTGCATATGAAATGAGAAATGATGACAACGATGCTGTGGAAAAGGGGAAATCCAAAGAGGTGGCATTTAAGGCCATGAAGAGGCTCACTATTGAAGATTCTCAGGAGGAAGAAGAGTCAGATGAGGTGATGTCGTTCCTTTCTTCAAATCTGCTAAGAGGAAAAGGAAAGTTTAAAGGGAAACTTCCACTAGCATGCTTCCGATGCGGAAAGGTTGGTCATCTTTCTGCAAGATGCCCCAAAAAGTTTCAAGAAGAAAGCGATGAAGATGAAGTTGAGATTCCCATGAAAAAATCTTCAGCCTATGTGAAAGGGAAGAAGCAGTTCAAGAGAAATTTATTTAAGAAGAAGAATCTTCTTTCCCAAGAAATAGACAGTTTAGCTGAGTCAGAGGGTGAAGAAGTTGAAGAGATAGAAAACTGCAAAGATCGTGGACAAAATGCGATGGTGGCTATTGCCAGTAGTGCTCTAGAAAAGAAAGAAATCGAAACAGATGAAGAAGAAGAAGAATTTGAAGGGAGAGTTGACATGGAAGCTGAATTAGAAAAAGCTCTTGAAGAGATAGATGTTTGGCGAGCAAAAACAAAGAAAGCCAACAAGATAGTACGTGATACCAAACTCTACATGCAACAAGAAGAAGAAGAGAAGTCTGAGCTTGAGAAAGAAATTGAAAATCTTAAGTTTTCCAGGCCAAAGTGCACAGAAAAGGTTGATAAGCATAAGCTCAAGATTGAAGAGCAGAAAAGGAAGATCGATTGCTTGAGTCAAAAAGTGAAAGATCACGTCAAGCGTATTGAAGAGCTTGAAGAGGAAGTTGTCGGTCTGCGGAGAAAAGTTAAAGACCAAGAAAAACCTTTGAATCCCAACACATTCTTGGGAAATCAGGTCGTTACGAAGACTGAAAAGAAGAAAGAAGAGCCTAGTAGTTCAACAGGAAAGAAGCAGCAATTAAACTCAGAAGTTAAGGCTGATTCATGGCTTAATCAGAAACAAAAATTTGTGGCAGTTGAAGTTAGACCGCAAGCACCTGTCCCGAGATTGAAGGTGGATCTGAGCACAAAGCAGAATCAGAATACTCAGAGATCCAAAGGAGAAACTCGTAGTGCTGAAGTAACACGAAGGAATGCACCTTATATCAGGTGTTATTGTTGTGGAAAGATGGGACATTCACAGTACGTGTGTTCCATAGCCAAAAGATATCGAAGGGAACAAGAACAGAGATGGCATCCAAACAGTGAATGGTTTTACAGAACAGATTTTGAAGGACATTGTTTTTGTTGCGGAGGATTTGGACACATGGCTAGGTACTGCACTTTGACCATTCAGAAAAATGTGCCAAAGCAGAATCAAAATGTTCGCAAGAAGCAGATCAATAAACCGACAAGTGAGTTAAAAGTTCAGAATAGATTTGCAGTTTTGCAAGATGAAGCTAGTCCATCATACTCTGAGAAAGAACAGAAGCCTCAATCTATGCCGAGTATGAAATAAAAAGTATGGACCAGGAAGAAGAAAATTGAGAAGGCCGTAGTTGCTGAAATTGCCCTTAAAGCATCAGATCGTTCTGGTGTTTGGATCCTTGACAGTGGTTGCACATCCCACATGACAGGTAATAAGGATCTGGTTACAGGCAAAAAATATGACAAAGAAGGAGTTGTCAAATTTGGAAATGATGAAGGCCTGAAGATTGTTGGCTCAGGAAAAGCCAAGTTTGGGGGCAAAGAAATGAGACATGCTGATGCCTTGGTGGTAGAGGGTCTCAGTCATAATTTGCTTAGCGTCAGTCAACTATGAGACTCTGGGCACTCTATCCTATTTACCAAGAAGATGGGTTTTGTTAAAGGAAAAGATGGAATTGTCATTCTTCAGGGAAAACGAACAAAGGGGAATCTTTACCTGGTAGGTGGGGAAGAAGATTCATGCCTTTTATCCAGAGAAGAAGAAAATCAGTTGTGGCATAAGAGACTTGGTCATCTATGTCAACCATCTATGGAAGATCTGATAAAGTGTGATGCTGCTAGAGACCTTCCCAAACTATCACGTGATCGCACTCATACGTGTGATGCTTGTCAACAAGGGAAGATCATCAGGAAGACATACAGGCCAAAGGAACAAAAAGAAACTCGAGTGCTCGAATTGGTGCATGCTGATGTATGTGGACCCATCTCACCACGAGCTATAGATGGGAAAAGGTACTATGTTCTTTTCATTGATGACTATAGCAGAATGGTCTGGGTATTCATCATTACCCATAAGACAGAGGTGTTCAGTTGCATAAAGTAGTACAGGAGGGAATCAGAAAAGATGCTTGGGCAGAAAATTTTGAAGTTTCGTACTGATAACGGTACGAAATTTACAAACAGTCAGGTTGAAAACTATCTTGAGAAACATGGGATAAGGCATCAAGTTTCATCAGTAAGAACTCCCCAATAGAATGGAGTGGTTGAAAGGAGAAATCGGATCATCAACAACATGGCCAGAACAATGCTTATCGATAAGGACCTACCAGATAAATTTTGGAAGGAAACAGTTTTGACATCGGTCTATGTTTCAAATAGGTCCCTGTTATGTCCGAAGCAAGGGAAGACTCCATATGAACTGTGGTACGGAAAGAAGCCAACGTTGAAATACTTTCGAATCTTTGGAAGTAAGTGCTTCATTCTCAACAAAGAACATCATAGGAAGTTTGAGGCACGAGGAGATGAAGGGATATTCCTTGGCTATTTAGGGAAAAGCAAAGCATATAAATGCTTCAACAAGAGACTGGGAAAAATTGTTGAGAGCTATGATGTCACTATAGTCGAAAATGAACAGACTGCTCAACGACCCAGTGAACAGTTTCTGGATGAAAGTGATGATGAAGTAAGCAACACAGGGGGAGTAGAAGTGGCAGAGGCTGACTCAGAAGAAGATACTGATGATGAACAAGAAAGTGTCAAGTCTGTATCTGCAAGGAAGCCAAAGAGTCGAGCTGAAATTGATAGGCAAAATATCATTGGTGATCAGACAGCTCCAGTTCAAACTCGAAGAATGAAGTCATTACAGCAGACATCGTTTTTATCTCAAGTGGATCCAAAATGTTTTTCCGATGCAGCTGAAGATGAAAACTGGGTTCAGGCTCTGAACGAAGAACTTGATTAGATTGAGAAGAACCAGACATGGGAGATTGTTTCGAGACCAGTAGACAAGAATGTCATTGGGACCAAATGGGTGTTTCGCAACAAGATGAATGAATATGGGACAGTGATTCGGAACAAAGCACGTCTAGTGTGCAAGGGGTACTCCCAGATCGAGGGAATAGATGTTGATGAGACATTTGTACCGGTTGCAAGATTGGAGACAATAAGATTATTCCTAGCCATCGCAGTGCAAAGGAAGTTCAAAGTGTTCCAGATGGATGTCAAATCTGCATTCCTGAATGGTGTTCTGGAAGAGGAGGTGTATATTGAGCAGCCGGATGGTTTTCTCATTCATGAGGATGAGAAAAAAGTTTGCAGGCTGAAGAAGGCATTGTATGGGATGAAACAAGCACCAAGGGCATGGTACTCGAGGCTTGATCAGTACTTGAAGAAGATTGGTTTTCAGTGTGGAGGAGTTGATTACAATCTCTATTTCAGTAATGACAGTAATCAAAGGATGATGGTGTTGGTTTATGTCGATGACATAATATTTGGTGGATCAGATGAAGCTCAGTGCAGACAGTTTTCCGAATTTAATGAAAAATGAGTTTGAAATGTCAATGATTCGGGAGCTAACATTTTTCCTTGGTCTACATGTGACACAAGGAAGGAATGGAACATTCATTTCTCAATCTAAATATGCCAAGGAGGTCCTGAAAAGGTTTGGAATGGAAAATTCCAAGGAGATGAAGACTCTGGTTGCCACCCGGATGAAATTATCGAAAGATGATGATGGAAAGGCAGTTAATATCACAGAATATAGGCAAATTATTGGAAGTTTGTTGTACTTGACTACAACAAGGCCTGATATTGTTTTTTCCACATGCCAAGCAGCCAGATATCAGAGAAATCCCAAGGAAATCCACATGATTGCAGTGAAAAGAATACTTAGGTATATCCAGGGAACAGTGGATTTCGGCTTGACATATACTGACAAATCTCAGACGGAGTTATTGGGATATACTGATGCAGACAGGGACGGTTCAGCAGATAATAGAAAATCAACGTCAGGTGGTGCATTCTATCTTGGTGGATTGTGTATTTCTTGGCTAAGAAAGAAGCAAGATTGCATCTCATTAAGCACCGCAGAAGCTGAGTATATTGCGGCCACTCAAGCATGCACACAGTTATTGTGGATGAAGCAGCAGCTTGAAGATATGGGAGTTGAAGTGAAGTCTCCGATCGGAATCCAGTGCGATAACTCAAGTGCTATAAATCTCAGAAAAAATCCCGTCCATAACTCTCGGACAAAGCACATTGAGATAAAGTATCATTTTATCAAGGAGAAAGTTGAGAAGGGGATCGTGAAGTTGGAGTATGTGCCTACAGAGCTACAGGTTGCAGACATTCTGACAAAGACCTTACCCAAGGAAGCTTTTGAGAGGCATCGACTGGCTCTGGGAGTTCAGTCGACTCCCCGCACTTGAAATAGTGTGGATGTGCCCCCCCCCCCCCTCCCCGAGGTATGATGTGTTTTTCCCTAATGCGCTGATATGTGTTCTCTACTATGTTACAGACTACAAAGGAGTGACCTTTGGGTTTGTTGACAAAGGGGGAGAAAAGTGTTTGTTAATGGGTGAGAAAATCGTGCGGAGATTTGATAAATCATAATTGATACGGGGAGAAGCTGAAAGGTGGAGCAGCCGGAAAGGGGGAGCAATGAGAAAGGGGGAGTGTATTTAAATCTGACGATGCTAGAAGTGATCGATCAAAGAATAGAAATCACGACAGCTGAGGATCGTGATAAAAGCATAACAATGGTGTTGGAATGGTGTGAGATGGTGTCCAGCTATCAAAAATTGGTATCAACTTACGAATTCACCAATTGTTATCAGTGTGGCTCAACAACTGGTTTTATTTTAAGAATTGGTATCAGGGTGGAATCGACAATTGGGGTCTGACATGAAGTGATTCATTGATGAACTTTTCATACTACTCTTGTTTCTCACTCCGAGCATTGCTCATGTGGGCTTAGAGTACGTGTTAAGTGAATCCTTGAACGCTATCAGAATCACAAGGGGCGAATGGTGGTAGAAGCTGGAAGAAGACTCAGTGAGGTATCAAAGTGCAGAAAATCATCCTGAGCAGAGTTTTGAAGAGTTGTCAACAAACCCAAAGGGGGAGATTGTTGGGAAAAAATCCCTCAAGGTAACATTGAAGTATTTTTGGGTGGATTGTGTTTGTTTAAAAAGCAGGTTTCCATGGATAATTGTCTAGTTCCCGAGAAGTTGTTGACATTACATGTTGACAAAGAACTATGACAAAGGAAAGGACAATCTGGAGGCGTGACAAAAGAGCAGTACAAGGTGACGCTGTTTCCCAGTGTTTGCCAATTTTTTGGGGTCAAAAATTTGGAGTTTGGTGAGCATCGCGAAAAGAGGATTTCCATGAAGAGCATAATTTAATATGGCAAAGGCATGAATTTCGCGAAGCTATGATGCATGGTTTGGAAATCGCGAAGACCAGAAGAATGGAGGTGGTGATGTTTCGCGATTATGTCAAGCTTCGCGAACGGCATATGCTGAAGAGCTTCACGGCGAAGGTGCGAAGGAATGTTGGGCTTCGCGAGGGAGCTTCGCGGCGAAGGCGCGAGCCGCGAAGGTAAGTTGACGGTGATTCATCGCGACTACGTCAAGCTCCGCGAACGGATAGTTGCCGTAGAGCTTCGCGATTTGAGGTGACGTGGCGTTGACTTCGTGCGGAAAGTACGAGGGTCGGTGGAATCTCCTATAAATAGAGGCCGACCCCTTCGAGTGAAGTAGAGAGAATTTTTCAGAGAAAATACTTTGCTCTCCATTTGCGAAGGTGGTTCGCGGAGCCAGTGTGCTTCGCGAAAGAGGTGCTTCGCAGCGGCTATTGTAGCTCCGCGAAACCTGCGAGCTCCGCGTTGGCTTACTTAGCTTCACGAGGGTCGTTGCTTTGTGACGGCTTGAGCATCGCGAGAGTGCTTCGCGAAGGAGCTTTGCGAGTGAGCTTCGCGAAAAGGCAGGAACTTCGCGAAGGCTTGGTTGAGCTTCGCGAAATTGGAAGCCTCGCATTGTAGGGTGCTTTGCGAAGGTCTTTCCAAAGTTAGTTTGCCCAGTGGATAGTGGGAAAAGGGGTATTCATCTACGGGTGAAAGTTGAACTTCAACAGAGCATCTACATACAGAGAAATATGCATTCCTTAATGGAAATGAAGAGACCTACAGGTCTATAAACTGTTAGTGGATTCTTTCCAAGAGTAGTGAGCTTAGGAAGAGGAAGAAGGTGATCCTCTCCACCAGCAGTGAGCCAGAGAGAGAGAAACAGGGAGTGACCCTTGGAAAAGCAGTGAGATGACTCTAAACCTTGTATAGGCAGTGAGCCTGGGCATAGAAGTGATCTAGCCCGAACATTGTAATCCACAGCTAGTGAAGTCTAGTGGAATTTGGTACGACCGGCAACCTGTCGGCGTATGCTCCTTGGACATAGCCCTTAGCGGTGAACCAAGTAAAATTGTTGTGTCCTACGCTTGCTTTACTTTCTGTTTATATTGTGTAGCAGTAAAGAGAGAGAAGAGTGTTTTTCTTAACAGCGAAACAAGATTAGAACGGGCTTTAAGTTTTAATTGGTCATTCCCTGATTCACCCCCCCTCTCAGGGTATTCAGCCTAGTTGACCTAACAAGTGGTATCAGAGGGAAGGTCGGCAGTTGTTCTTCTCTCAAATGGAGGTAACTAATCATAGAGGGATTCTGATCTTCGACGGATGTAATTTTCAGATATGGAAGAATCGAATGCAACACTATTTCTGATCCTTGGGAATGGATGTGTTTTCAGCAGCTATGCATGGTATCACAGCTGATATTACTAGTGGTGCTTTATCAGAAGCTGAGCACAAAGAGTTGGATGCTGATTCCAAATCAATCAATGCCTTAGGGGGAGCCCTCTCTAATCCCATATATACAAAGGTGATGTCATGCAAAACGTCACATGCCATGTGGGAAAAGCTTTTGAATATTTATGAAGGGGATACAAAAGTCAGAGAGGCAAAGCTGCAAGTGTTGTGGAACAAGTATGAAGATCTCAGAATGAACCTGAATGAGTATATTGATGCATTCTTTGACAGGGTAAATGCTGTGGTAGAAGACATGCGGGGTCTTGGAGAAATTATCGAAGACATTAAAATCGTAAAGCGCATCTTGAGAAAGCTTCCACCTCGGTTTAATTCAAAAGTTTCTGTTTTGGAAGATAAAGATCCGAAAGAGCTGACATTGGATAACCTACACAGCACTCTTGTTGCATATGAAATGAGAAATGATGACAACGATGCTGTGGAAAAGGGGAAATCCAAAGAGGTGGCATTTAAGGCCATGAAGAGGCTCACTGTTGAAGATTCTCAGGAGGAAGAAGAGTCAGATGAGGTGATGTCGTTCCTTTCTTCAAATCTGCTAAGAGGAAAAGGAAAGTTTAAAGGGAAACTTCCACTAGCATGCTTCCGATGCGGAAAGGTTGGTCATCTTGCTGCAAGATGCCCCAAAAAGTTTCAAGAAGAAAGCGATGAAGATGAAGTTGAGATTCCCATGAAAAAATCTTCAGCCTATGTGAAAGGGAAGAAGCAGTTCAAGAGAAATTTATTTAAGAAGAAGAATCTTCTTTCCCAAGAAATAGACAGTTTAGCTGAGTCAGAGGGTGAAGAAGTTGAAGAGATAGAAAACTGCAAAGATCGTGGACAAAATGCGATGGTGGTTGTTGCCAGTAGTGCTCTAGAAAAGAAAGAAATCGAAACAGATGAAGAAGAAGAAGAATTTGAAGGGAGAGTTGACATGGAAGCTGAATTAGAAGCAGCTCTTGAAGAGATAGATGTTTGGCGAGCAAAAACAAAGAAATCCAACAAGATAGTACGTGATGCCAAACTCTACATGCAACAACAAGAAGAAGAGAAGTCTGATCTTGAGAAAGAAATTGAAAATCTTAAGTTTTCCAGGCCAAAGCGCACAGAAAAGGTTGATGAGCATAAGCTCAAGATTGAAGAGCAGAAAAGGAAGATCGATTGCTTGAGTCAAAAAGTGAAAGATCACGTCAAGCGTATTGAAGAGCTTGAAGAGGAAGTTGTCAGTCTGCGGAGAAAAGTTAAAGACCAAGAAAAACCTTTGAATCCCAACACATTCTTGGGAAATCAGGTCGTTACGAAGACTGAAAAGAAGAAAGAAGAGCCTAGTAGTTCAACAGGAAAGAAGCAGCAATTGAACTCAGAAGTTAAGGCTGATTCATGGCTTAATCAGAAACAAAAATTTGTGGCAGTTGAAGTTAGACCGCAAGCACCTGTCCCGAGATTGAAGGTGGATCTGAGCACAAAGCAGAATCAGAATACTCAGAGATCCAAAGGAGAAACTCGTAGTGCTGAAGTAACACGAAGGAATGCACCTTATATCAGGTGTTATTGTTGTGGAAATATGGGACATTCACAGTACGTGTGTTCCATAGCCAAAAGATATCGAAGGGAACAGGAACAGAGATGGAATCCAAACAGTGAATGGTTTTACAGAACAGATTTTGAAGGACATTGTTTTTGTTGCGGAGGATTTGGACACATGGCTAGGTACTGCACTTCGACCATTCAGAAAAATGTGCCAAAGAAGAATCAAAATGTTCGCAAGAAGCAGATCAATAAACCGACAAGTGAGTTAAAAGTTCAGAATAGATTTGCAGTTTTGCAAGATGAAGCTAGTCCATCATACTCTGAGAAAGAACAGAAGCCTCAATCTATGCCGAGTATGAAAGAAAAAGTATGGACCAGGAAGAAGAAAATTGAGAAGGTCGTAGTTGCTGAAATTTCCCTTAAAGCATCAGATCGTTCTGGTGTTTGGATCCTTGACAGTGGTTGCACATCCCACATGACGGGTAATAAGGATCTGGTTACAGGCATAAAATATGACAAAGAAGGAGTTGTCAAATTTGGAAATGATGAAGGCCTGAAGATTGTTGGCTCAGGAAAAGCCAAGTTTGGGGGCAAAGAAATGATACATGATGATGTCTTGGTGGTAGAGGGTCTCAGTCATAATTTGCTTAGCGTCAGTCAACTATGCGACTCTGGGCACTCTATCCTATTTACCAAGAAGATGGGTTTTGTTAAAGGAAAAGATGGAATTGTCATTCTTCAGGGAAAACGAACAAAGGGGAATCTTTACATGGTAGGTGGGGAAGAAGATTCATGCCTTTTATCCAGAGAAGAAGAAAATCAGCTGTGGCATAAGAGACTTGGTCATCTATGTCAACCATCTATGGAAGATCTGATAAAGTGTGATGCTGCTAGAGACCTTCCCAAACTATCACGTGATCGCACTCATACGTGTGATGCTTGTCAACAAGGGAATATCATCAGGAAGACATACAGGCCAAAGGAACAAAAAGCAACTCGAGTGCTCGAATTGGTGCATGCTGATGTATGTGGACCCATCTCACCACGAGCTATAGATGGGCAAAGGTACTGTGTTCTTTTCATTGATGACTATAGCAAAATGGCCTGGGTATTCATCATTACCCATAAGACAGAGGTGTTCAGTTGCATACAGTAGTACAGGAGGGAATCAGAAAAGATGCTTGGGCAGAAAATTTTGAAGTTTCGTACTGATAACGGTACGGAATTTACAAACAGTCAGGTTGAAAACTATCTTGAGAAACATGGGATAAGGCATCAAGTTTCATCAGTAAGAACTCCCCAACAGAATGGAGTGGTTGAAAGGAGAAATCGGATCATCAACAACATGGCCAGAACAATGCTTATCGATAAGGACCTACCAGATAAATTTTGGAAGGAAACAGTTTTGACATCGGTCTATGTTTCAAACAGGTCCCTGTTATGTCCGAAGCAAGGGAAGACTCCATATGAACTGTGGTACGGAAAGAAGACAACGTTGAAATACTTTCGAAACTTTGGAAGTAAGTGCTTCATTCTCAACAAAAAACATCATAGGAAGTTTGAGGCATGAGGAGATGAAGGGATATTCCTTGGCTATTTAGGGAAAAGCAAAGCATATAAATGCTTCAACAAGAGACTGGGAAAAATTGTTGAGAGCAATGATGTCACTATAGTCGAAAATGAACAGACTGCTCAACGACCCAGTGAACAGTTTTTGGATGAAAGTGATGATGAAGTAAGCAACACAGGGGGAGTAGAAGTGGCAGAGGCTGACTCAGAAGAAGATACTCATGATGAACAAGAAAGTGTCAAGTCTGTATCTGCAAGGAAGCCAAAGAGTCGAGCTGAAATTGATAGGCAAAATGTCATTGGTGATCAGAAAGCTCCAGTTCAAACTCGAAGAATGAAGTCATTACATCAGACATCGTTTTTATCTCAAGTGGAGCCAAAATGTTTTTCCGATGCAGCTGAAGATGAAAACTGGGTTCAGGCTATGAACGAATAACTTGATTAGATTGAGAAGAACCAGACATGGTAGATTGTTTCGAGACCAGTAGACAAGAATGTCATTGGGACCAAATGGGTGTTTCACAACAAGATGAATGAATATGGAACAGTGATTCGGAACAAAGCATGTCTAGTGTGCAAGGGGTACTCCCAGATCGAGGGAATAGATGTTGATGAGACATTTTCACCGGTTGCAAGATTGGAGACAATAAGATTATTCATATCCATCGCAGTGCAAAGGAAGTTCAAAGTGTTCCAGATGGATGTCAAATCTACATTCCTGAATGGTGTTCTGGAAGAGGAGGTGTATATTGAGCAGCCGGATGGTTTTCTCATTCATGAGGATTAGAACAAAGTTTGCAGGCTGAAGAAGGCATTGTATGGGCTGAAACAAGCACCAAGGGCATGGTACTCGAGGCTTGATCAGTACTTGAAGAAGCTTGGTTTTCAGCGTGGAGGAGTTGATTACAATCTCTATTTCAGTAATGACAGTAATCAAAGGATGATGGTGTTGGTTTATGTCGATTACATAATATTTGGTGGATCAGATGAAGCTCAGTGCAGACAGTTTTCCGAATTCATGAAAAATGAGTTTGAAATGTCAATGATTGGGGAGCTAACATTTTTCCTTGGTCTACAGGTGACACAAGGAAGGAATGGAACATTCATTTCTCAATCTAAATATGCCAAGGAGGTCCTGAAAAGGTTTGGAATGGAAAATTCCAAGGAGATGAAGACTCTGGTTGCCACCCGGATGAAATTATCGAAAGATGATGATGGAAAGGCAGTTAATATCACAGAATATAGGCAAATTATTGGAAGTTTGTTGTACTTGACTACAACAAGGCCTGATATTGTTTTTTCCACATGCCAAGCAGCCTGATATCAGAGCAATCCCAAGGAAAGCCACATGATTGAAGTGAAAAGAATACTTAGGTATATCCAGGGCACAGTGGATTTCGGCTTGACATATACTGACAAATCTCAGACGGAGTTATTGGGATATACTGATGCAGACTGGGCCGGTTCAGCAGATGATAGAAAATCAACGTCAGGTGGTGCATTCTATCTTGGTGGATTGTGTATTTCTTGGCTAAGCAAGAAGCAAGATTGCATCTCATTAAGCACCGCAGAAGCTGAGTATAGTGCGGCCACTCAAGCATGCACACAGTTATTGTGGATGAAGCAGCAGCTTGAAGATATGGGAGTTGAAGTGAAGTCTCCGATCGGAATCCAGTGCGATAACTCAAGTGCTATAAATCTCAGTAAAAATCCCGTCCATCACTCTCGGACAAATCACATTGAGATAAAGTATCATTTTATCAAGGAGAAAGTTGAGCAGGGGATCGTGAAGTTGGAGTATGTGCCTACAGAGCTACAGGTTGCAGACATTCTGACAAAGACCTTACCTAAGGAATCTTTTGAGAGGCATCGACTGGCTTTGGGAGTTCAGTCGACTCCCCGCACTTGAAATAGTGTGGATGTGCCCCCCCCCCCTCTCCCCGAGGTATGGTGTGTTTTTCCCTAATGCGATGATATGTGTTCTCTACTATGTTACAGACTACAAAGGAGTGACCTTTGGGTTCGTTGACAAAGGGGGAGAAAAGTGTTTGTTAATGGGGGAGAAAATCATGCGGAGATTTGATAAATCATAATTGATACGGGGAGAAGCTGACAGGTGGAGCAGCCGGAAAGGGGGAGCAATGAGAAAGGGGGAGTGTATTTAAATCTGACGATGCTAGAAGTGATCGATCAAAGAATAGAAATCACGACAGCTGAGGATCGTGATAAAAGCAGAACAATGGTGTTGGAATGGTGTGAGACGGTGTCTAGCTATCAAAAATTGGTATCAACTTACGAATTCACCAATTGGTATCAGTGTGGCTCAACAACTGGTTTTATTTTAAGAATTGGTATCAGGGTGGAATCGACAATTGGGGTCTGACATGAAGTGATTCATTGATGAACTTTTCATACTACTCTTGTTTCTCACGCCGAGCATTTCTCATGTGGGCTTAGAGTACGTGTTAAGTGAATCCTTGAACTCTATCAGAATCGCAAGGGGCAAATGGTGGTAGAAGCTGGAAGAAGACTCAGTGAGGTATCAAAGTGCAGAAAATCATCCTGAGCAGAGTTTTGAAGAGTTGTCAACAAACCCAAAGGGGGAGATTGTTGGGAAAAAATCCCTCAAGGTAACATTGAAGTATTTTTGGGTGGATTGTGTTTGTTGACAAAGCAGGTTTCCATGGATAATTGTCGAGTTCCCGAGAAGTTGTTGACATTACATGTTGACAAAGAACTATGACAAAGGAAAGGACAATTTGGAGGCGTGACAAAAGAGCAGTACAAGGTGGCGCCGTTTCCCAGTGTTTGCCAATTTTTTGGGGTCCAAAATTTGGAGTTTGGTGAGCATCGCGAAAAGAGGATTTCCATGAAGAGCATAATTTAATATGGCAAAGGCATGAATTTCGCGAAGCTAGGATGCATGGTTTGAAAATCACGAAGACCAGAAGAATGGAGGTGGTGATGCTTCGCGATTATGTCAAGCTTCGCGAACGGCATATGCTGAAGAGCTTCGCGGCGAAGGCGCGAAGGAATGTTGGGCTTCGCGAGGGAGCTTCGCGGCGAAGGCGCGAGCCGCGAAGGTAAGTTGACGGTGATTCATCGCGACTACATCAAGCTCCGCGAACGGATAGTTGCCGTGGAGCTTCGCGATTTGAGGTGACGTGGTGTTGACTTCGCGCAGAAAGTACAAGGGTCGGTGGAATCGCCTATAAATAGAGGCCGACCCCTTCGAGCGAAGTAGAGAGAATTTTTCAGAGAAAATACTTTGCTCTCCATTTGCGAAGGTGGTTCGCAGAGCCAGTGTGCTTCGCGAAAGAGGTGCTTCGCGGCGGCTATTGTAGCTCCGCGAAACCTGCGAGCTCCGCGTTGGCTTACTTAGCTTCGCGAGGGTCGTTGCTTTGTGACGGCTTGAGCATCGCGAGAGTGCTTCGCGAAGGAGCTTCGCGAGTGAGCTTCGCGAAAAGGCAGGAGCTTCGCGAAGGCTTGGTTGAGCTTCGCGAAATTGGGAGCCTCGCATTGTAGGGTGCTTTGCGAAGGTCTTTCCAAAGGTAGTTTGCCCAGTGGATAGTGGCAAAAGGGGTATTCATCTACGGGTGAAAGTTGAACTTCAACAGAGCAACTACATACAGAGAAAGATGCATTCCTTAATGGAAATGAAGAGACATACAGGTCTATAAACTGTTAGTGGATTCCTTCCAAGAGTAGTGAGCTTAGGAAGAGGAAGAAGGTGATCCTCTCCACCGGCAGTGAGCCAGAGAGAGAGAAACAGGGAGTGACCCTTGGGAAAGCAGTGAGATGACTCTAATCCTTGTATAGGCAGTGAGCCTGGGCATAGAAGTGATCTAGCCCGAACATTGTAATCCACAGCTAGTGAAGTCTAGTGGAATTTGGTACGACCGGCAACCTGTCGGCGTATGCTCCTTGGACGTAGCCCTTAGCGGTGAACCAAGTAAAATTGTCGTGTCCTACGCTTGCTTTACTTTCTGTTTATATTGTGTAGCAGGAAAGAGATAGAAGAGTGTTTTGCTTAACAGCGAAACAAGATTAGAACGGGCTTTAAGTTTTAATTGGTCATACCCTGATTCACCCCCCTCTCAGGGTATTCAGCCTAGTTGACCTAACATCTTATAATTAAACCTAAGATGTTAGATATTGAGGGTACTCCCCCTTTTATTATGTTTTTTCCCTAGCATGATTTTTGCCTCTCACACTATTCTTTTTGGGTTTTAGACGATGGTTGGAACCCGAAGGAACCGTTTTGATCAATGAAATAGAAAATGCAATGATTGTCCTCCTGAACAAACAAATGTTATGGGATATGGAGTGAAAAATATTATTGCTATACTTACACAAGCTATGAATCATTCTAGACTTCCAAATGAGCAGAGAAGGGAACAATATTCTATTGAGTCCTTCACGAGGCAAAGTCCACCTTCTTTCAGTGGGTCTTTTGATCCACTTGTTGCTGAACAATGGATCAGTACCACTGAAAAGATATTTTCAGTTCTTCAATGTTCTAAACATGATAAAGTCATCTTAGCAGTATATCTTTTGGAAGGTGAAGCTGATCAATGGTGGAATCTTATCAAGAATATGAGGCAAAGAGATGAAATTGATTCCATGGAATGGGACGTGTTCAAGAACTTATTTTTCAATAAGTACTTCCCTCGTATTCTTTGAACAAAGATGGAGAAGGAGTTTCTTGAACTAAAGCAAAAGGATGATGAATCTGTTGGTATATACGAATCGAATTTTACAAGGCTTTCAAGGTATGCATCAGGATTTATCATCCAACCTGAAAGTAAAGTTGATCGATTCTTGAGTGGCTTAAAACCAAATATTCGAAGGGCATTAGCTATAAGAGACTTCAGTAGCTATGAAGAAATTGTGCGTTGTTCTATCAAGGTAGAAATGGAAGTTGGTGTTACATATCCATCTCATAGTTTTGACAAGAAACGAAAGATGGAGTTCAAAAAGAAATCTCAGAATAATGGTGAAAAGAAGATGAATGTTTCCTTATGCTCAAAGTGTGGAAAGAATCAAGGTGGAGATTGTCTTAAAGGGACAAGTAAATGTTTTAAATGTGGAAAGGAAGGTCATCGGGCATTTGAATGCCACAATGATGGGAAGAAGATGTATAATGATGCAAACAAAGGAAGGGATACACAGAATGAACCTACTACACTTCAATGCTTCAAGTGCAAGGAAATGGGGCATTATGCTAATAAATTCCCTAATCCAAGGGTTAGTGATGATCGACATGAGCAACCACTTAAGGCAAAGGACAAAGAGAAGTCACATGCAATCACCATTGGTGATGTTGAATATGACAACGATGTGGTGGAATGATTAAGTGTTTATGTAATGGGATTCCAAAATAATGTTGTGTATAGTATCGTGGAATATTGTAATATTTATGTATTGGTCTATTGTGGTTTTCAATAATTTTATGGTACCGATAACCATGGAAAGTGATTGAGATATTTTTGGAGAAAAAAAAAGATGATATGCGCATAATGAAGGGAAAACGAGAAAATGAAATATTTGACAGTATTCATGAGCTCATGATTGATATAAGGACTAAGTGATATAATGGTTTGAGTATATATAATTTTGAGGATTTTAGTATGTGTAAAGTGTTAACTTTTAACTACATTCAAGTTTTCACTAAGGTTCAATGGGTATTCAAGAGAATACATGATTAAGGCCTTTGAATGTTTGGAATGTCACCAACAATACATATCTTATGATATATGGGGATCAACGATGGTATTAAATCTCTAGTAATCGTTTTCACTATATTATGAGAGTGGACTAAAGTATTATGGATAATCCTAAAGATTGGAATGGATTATGTTGGTCATAAGTTAGTATTGTTTAAGGATAGAATTTTTTTCGATATTATAGATGAGATGTTATAGTAATATAGTTTTAGAAAAAGGAAAACCTGGAGGACGGGCGACCGCCCATCGCGTCGGACAAGGCCGTGGTAATCGAACCCACAACCGAAGTGCGACTGGCCTTTATCGCCTACCACTGGCCTACAGGAAGTCCCTGTTTAGTATAAACTAGTTTTATTATATTAAGCAGTATGATATATGAAGTATAAGTCCATTTTAGGAACCATATATGATTAATCTCACTATAGATGGACTTATGTGTTTTTTTGATAAATTTTCTAACCTTTTGCTTGAGACAGATGGAATGACCCATCATTCTATCACATGATCTACTAACACATCACGAATGACAAATTCAACATCATTTCTTTAAGATATGGATTTGGAATTGTCCAAAGAATGACCAACAATGAGACTATACCAAAATCAAGAAAGTATTTCTTCTAATTCCAATTTCATCAACTTTACGGAAATGATCTTGAAAACAAAAAATGTTGTCCTAGTTCTCTTATATCTGATGAATCAGATGGTACCTTAGATCGTCACAAATTTATGGCTTTGTGATTGCTGACTTTTCCATAGCCATGTTCTCTATCACTCTCCATCAGAACATGATGGTTAGATTTTTCTTCCATATCCATATTTTCACCTATGTTCTCCTACGTGGAAACCCAGTGATGAGTTAATTTGGGTAACCGTTACATTTCATACTTTAGTTTTTAAAGCCATGTTTTGGTATTCCTTTTTACGATGTGGGTTTCTATTAAACAAACTTTTGAATAGTAAACCATTTATAACCCCGACGAATTTAGAGGGAGAAATTCATTTTAAGGGGGGTAGAATGTAACACCCCAAGATTTTATGAAAAGTATTCTTTTAATTTCATTAATGTATTGTGTTGTATGCTACACCAAGATTACCTTGTGCTATACGCAACACTGTATTAGCTTGAAGTATACGTAACACTATTCTTGGATCGTGTTACACACAATTTTGATAATAGTTATTCTACGCAACATTGAGTATATATATATATTCAATGTATAAAGGAAATATGGTTGGATTTTGTTATACAAAACAATGAAGGATTCTTGCACAACACGCAACCATGACTTGTCTTGCATTACACGCAATCGCGGCCTTCCTCGATAGCGTGTGTTGTACGCAATACCGGGTGTTACTAAACAACGATATATTATTATAATATTATTATGAACTAGCTGTTATGAATAGTATTAACTAAATTTTAAATTTTATAACATTATTATTCATCTTACACATTTTCTAGAACATGTTATAAGAACAAAATAAATTTTTCGGGTAAAATAAGTATTTTTCAAAAAAATATAGTTTTGCCGCCTTTTGATGGCGCACCCACTTTAAATCTAGTTTTTGAAATGTTTATAAGTTCCATTTGACAAAATAAAATTATTATTTGGAATCAAGAAATAAAAATTTACTTTGGATAAATTTTTCATTTTATTCTGATGACTTTCATATTTTAATGAATAGTAAAAACACGCTATATTTTAATTAAAAACAACTTTTTTCATCGTAATATCTTATGTGCTTAAATTATAATATTGAATGGTTTTAAAGTATAAATAGAATATATTTTTACCATTTAATATAATTTATGTCATTATCATTGATTTTACCTTGAATTTGTAGGTTAAATCAATTCAATCTTTTGCAATGTTTTAAAGGAAAGCCCGTTTTCTTTCGACAACGGGATTAATTTTAATTTAATTTCTGAAAATTTTTTGTATTGAATTTAGAAAACTGGATTCCATATTTGGAATCATTGGGTAAAAATTATGTTAATAAGCTACTTTTTATTTTTGGGCATTGTGAATAGTAACTACGATAAATTTTATTTACTATAGTTAAAGGTAAATCGTGTAATTAAGGGTAAAAATAAGATTATAAAATTACCCTAACACTTGTAAAAATCTTATTGGATGACTAAAAGTAGACCCATATCACCTAAGGGTCGGATTAGATTCATTTAATGGACTTTTGTCCATGAAAATAAGTTAATTATTATTAAAACCAAAGAATGTGACAACATGTCACTTTCTTAAATCTTATAAGTATAATAATTTTAATTTAGTGATACACTTCATGAAAATTCAAACATGAATAGTATCCATAAATATAATACAATTATCTACATCATATTAATTTATTTAGAATTTTTAGAGATTAAATAATTATCATTTATTATGATATAAAGATGATGTAGTAATTATCTTATTAATGAAATATTGACATAATAGATGTTATAAATACCCAAATAAATGTAATTTAAGACTTTTTATGAATTAAAATAATTTTATAGGTTAATATGACATGTTAGTATTGATTTAATTAACTTTTTTTGAACTAATCATTCTGTTATGATTTTTACAAAAATCAATTACTAAATAGTGTCAAAATTGACATAAAATAGTTTTTAGAACAAATATTATATTATTAATTGTTATTTTATTCCTAAAAATCTAAGGTTCATCCAAATTACATAGATAAGGTTATATATATTAATAATAAACAACTTGGGGTTCGTTTGGCTTCTTATAGTAAGTTTATTGAACTTATAGTATAAGAACACAAGAAGGCACGGTAAAAGTAAAATTATTTAACTTAATGTTAAATCTAAATGATAAGGTTAAAATAGGAACCTAAACTTGTCTAAATTCGATTGGATGAGATTATTTCAACCCCTACCCACCTTTTCTTTGAAATAAATCAATTTGGAGCTATTTAAAACCGAACTTGACTTTATAATAAAATAATATTTTTAGTTTTTCCAAAGGAGCCCCTCTCCTCCCTTATAAAAGGGAACCTCCTCCCTCTCCTCCTCACACCAATTTGAGCCGTCAAGCTCGGCCAAACCCTGCCAAATTCTCTTCTCCACTTCCCTATAAACATCCTAGAGGTTCCGGTCTTCCTCAAATACTAATTTTAGTTCCCTAAAAAGAGATCTCAAAGAGGCGCTTCAAGGAAGAGGTAATGTCTGTTACCGATTCTTTCATCTTTATTTCTTCTTCCACTTCTTCTTCTTTAGATGTTTCATTATGATGTAATAACATCAGTATCACTCATATATTGATATGTTATTATAAGTATGAAAAAACCCTATTTCACCATCTATCCATCCTACGGAAAACGAAATCACCGCATGTGCGTACGTACGGAATACCATCTCCACGCCGTGGTGTAATCTATTTTCCACCACCACCTTACTTGGATGGGTATAATGGTGTAAATAATAACTATATATAATTATTGTAAAGTGATATTGATTCTGTAATAGTATACATACACTCCAATAAAATCCCACGATCATGAGAACGATATCATCGCTCGTGCGTATGTACGGACTACCGTCTCCACGACACGATGAGATTCATTCTCCATGTTAACCATTTAAGAATGATTAAAAAGTATATATAAGCAATAATAATGAAATATATTACATTATAAAGCTAATGGATTTATTTATATATGTATGTCATCTACTTAATTCCATTCAACTCAATGTGGAAACGAAAACAGCGTTTATGCGTACGTACGGCCTACCGTCTCCATGAACGGTGTATTTCTTTCCATTTATCGATCTATTATATATATGTATATTCTGAATATATATTATATATAAATCATGTTTTATATTCTGGAATTAAGTAACCATGATCTAAGTAATCATATGAATAATTACAAGTTAAAACACGAACGACAAATGAGATGATTTTACCCAAAACGCTCTTTAACATGGAATTTACAAAAGAACGGGTAGTATAAAGTCATAAGTGAACCATATATGATATCATAACAATTAGTATGATTCTGGAATAAGTCAATGACATTATTTAAATCATTATACAGGAGGTTCAGACACTTACGAAGAAAATCAGACCTAAGGTAAGGGAAATATCACAATCTCATTTTTATCTGAGATTGTTTATACTTTGGCATTTACTGGGGTGTATTTTATCATCCACATCCATGTTTCCTCAATATGTAATATTATTTCCATTCACCTGCAATTGTTTAAATCCTATTTTACCCTTCGGTGAGTTTTTAGTAACAGATATGAAAGGAATCTTTTGTCGTTTTTCGTACGAGGTACTTTTTTGACTTTTCCGACAAAAGTACGAGAAGAATGTTTTTTTAACTTATACGGTATGAATGGATTTTTAAAACCTTATTTCCAAGAAGATTCATTTACAAGTTTTCATGTTTATTTTTAATCAACTTCTTTTAGTTTAAAATTTTATGACATGTTAAGAAAGGAAAAATGTTTTTGAAGTAGAAAGGATATTTTCCTCAAGAAGGGAGTTCAAGTGTTTTATCAAAATTATTTTCCATATAAGATAAAATAGGGTTTTGATTCTATCCCTATAATTACATTGATTTGATTATGTTGTGATGGAATTATTTTTATGAATTCATTTATCTTATATGAATTTTTTTATAATGTCACGATGTTTAAGAATTCCATTTTTATTACATGGGTTATGCAATGATGTATGATTTATGATTTTGTGGCACACATAAGAATGGTATAATAATGAGATGGGTGGGACCTATATATACCTCCAATGCATTGGTTAAAGATTTTATATCTCATGAGATAGACATGGCTGGAACGGTAAGTTAAACCGGATCAGCGAAACAGGACTGAAACGAGGGTGACTCGGTTCAGAAATGGACTTTGTCCACTAAGATAGTCTTGGAAATGAGTCTTGACTAATAAGAAATGATTCTCTATGATTATGTGTGTATGACACAAAGTTTCATGTTTTAAGTTATGATTATTGGGATTTCATTTAACTACTATGATTTATCCCATGTTATGAAATTATGCTCTCTTTTGCAGGTTAAGATTTCCAAAATGTTATGTTCTTATGAATATGATGTGATTGATATTTCTTTTGTTTACCCTTACTGAGAATTTGAGCTCACCCTTTTATGTTTTCTTTTCCCCAGGATATAAAGAAAGGTTTTAGGTAAAAAAAAGGAATATCTTTATGGGATATTTTGAAGATCTTTCACCATGATTAGAAGATTATATTCTGAGTTTCCAAAGACACTAAACTATTACGATCCTTGTGTGTGTGTTTTTGTTATGTACTAAGTATTCCGAAAAAGTAATGTAATGTCCATGTACGTCAAGCATCGGGTCTCTACAGTGAAATGAAAGACCGAATCAAAATCATCTAAAGGATTTTACCAATCGATCAAAAAGATCTACTGAAATCACCTTTACCCCACTCGTTCTATATCTACATTTACTATCCTTAAAGGTTCATGTGGATGCAAAGTTAAAAAATGGTCATTTTCACATAGTTGATTTTGAAGAAAATTTGTACGAAGAGGAAGTTTAAGACTTCATTGGTGTTGATAATTTAAGTGAAATCCTCAACTATGATTGGCTAGGCGCCTTAGTTATAAATCTATAAATGAGGTATGTTTTCATGATTTGATTTTCCAAAAGTTGATATATTGTGTTAATTATGACTAAATACATTTCATATTTTTGGAATGCATATATATCAAAAAACATTGGAGGGATTTCCCCATGAAAAAAAATAGACTCATTAGTCCTCACATCTCCTCTACAGAAAAACCAAAAATAGAATCCAAAAAAAGGATGAAATATTGGAAGGCCTGGTCAAATCGTTTGAAATTAAAATTTCGGATGACATAATCTTATTAATACCAACTATGTAGGGGTAAAACTATAAAATTTAATCATATCAAATATATTTTCATTTCTTTCATTACTTATTCCTTTTGGTATTTTTGGGCAACATATGATGCTCATTGTAGTCAATTTGGATACTCAAAAGATTTATTTCCTGGATTCAATGCATGGATATCCAATAAACTGACCACACATGATGGAGTTTGTCAATTTTTAATACACTTCATTCAAAATTTTAGAAACTAAACATCAAGTTATGTAATTTAGATTATGTTTTAATGAGGATTTTGTTATGATAGGGTGGTGCATCAATACCATGAAAACAAGGAATGAGGCCAGGGGCTAAGCACGAGGACCATGAAATGTTCTAAGATTGGACAAGTATCAGGGTATATATAATAATAATTCACTATCCAAAAACATATAAAAACAAATTACTTATTATCCTCGATGTTTTTATAGTGCCTGAAACAAACAAATGGAAAAGATTGAGGTTGGTGTGTTTGGAAAATTATAAGAGAGATCATATTCCATCAACAAACTAGCATCCTCGAAGAGGTATTTTCAAAGATAATTACTATTTAATTTAAAATATTTATTAATCCTTTGTGTATTTATATTTTTCTTGTATAACTACGACTATTGAAAAGACTCATATTCACAAGAAAATATAAAATTTATTAGAAATTAATGGGCAGCATACCCGATGGAAGAATGTACACAAATAGCATGAAGATGTGTCTTCTATAGAAGTAGTTAATTGTTTCATATTTATGTTTAATTTACTTAATTTTAATATTACTCACGTAAGAATTGTTTTCTTATACAATTGGATTCCTTTATTCGACTCAGGGTGGTTTGTTTGAAGCTTCTCATGCTCATGAGAGATTGGGCTTTAAGGCTGCAACTCAGGATTCAATGAGAAGGTAAATTTTTTATTAATATACTATGTTTTTCTTCATAATATTATATGTACTCTACTTCATTAACGTAATCTAAAATAAATGTTTGACTACTTAATTTAAAAAGTGTCACTCACTGAAAACCATGAAAACACACTCAGATTGTCTTGATAGTTTTGGACAGCAATTCATAATTCATTTGTGATGTGTAGGAATGAGTATCATTTCAAACCGATACATAATGTGACTAGTATGAATCAAAATGTGTGTTTCTGGTTTGAAATGATATTTTAGTAAAATACACAACTGGCATACTTAAAACCAAGAAAACGCATTCAGATAGTTTTTATACTTTATAAAAAATATTTATAAGTCATTTATGACGTTTATGAATCCACCACATCTCAATATGATGCACGGTGTGGCCAGTATAACTAAAATTCTCTCTTTTTATTTAAAATTGGCATTAATTTTAGTAAAAAAAGAACGAGTGACATACTGAAAACTGAGAAAACATATTCAGATTGTTTTGATATTTTAGGACAACGATCCTTGAGTCATTTTTTATGTGTAGGAGTCAACTACACCTCAATATGACACACGGTGTGACCGGTATGACTCCAAGTGTATCTTTTTATTTAAAATTGACATTAATTTAAGTAAAAAAGAACAAGTGATGTGCTGAAAACTGATCAAATGCATTCTTATTGTTTTCATACTTTAGTAAAATGATTCATGAGTCATTTTTGACGTGTAGGAATTAGCCACATCTCAATCCGACGCACGGTGTGGCCGGTATAACTCAAAGTATCCATTATCAGTTTAAAATTTACATTTTAGTTAAAAACATGTCCCTCACTGAAAACCAAGAAAACATGCTCTGATTGTATTGATAATTTAAGAAAATGACTCGTAACTCATTTTGGTGTGTATGAATCAGTCTCATGTAAAATCGATGTACGATGTGACCGGGATGACTAAAAATACGTGTTTCGAGTTTGAAATGACATTTTAATAAAAAAAACACAACTGGCATACTGAAAACTGAGAAAATGTATTTGGATTGTTTTGATACTTTAGGAAAATTATCTATAAGTCATTTGTGATGTGTAATAATCAACCTCACCTCAATATGATGCATGGTGTGGCTGTATAACTCAAAGTGTCTCTTTTTATTTAAAATTGACATTAATTTTAGTAAAAAGAATAAGTGACATACTGAAAACTGAGCAAACACATTGAATTGTTTTTATATTTTAGAAAAATGATCTATGAGTTATTTGTGACGTATAGGAGTCAAACACATCTCAATACAACGCACGGTGTGACAATTATGATTCCAAGTGTGTCTTTTTATTTTAAATTGACATTAATTTAAGTAATAAGAACAAGTGACATAATGAAAACTGAGAAAACATATTCGGATTATTTTGATACTTTAGAAAAATGATCCATGAGACATTTGTGGTGTGTGGGAATCAAACACACCTCAATCTGACACACGGTGTGATCGATATGACTCAAAGTGTCCATTATCAGTTTAAAATTATCATTTTAGTTCAAAACGTGTCTCTCATTGAAAACCAAGCAAACACGCTCCAATTGTATTGATAATTTAGAACAGTGATTCAAAAGTCATTTGTGACGTGTATGAAGTAGTCTCACATCAAACCGATACACGATGTGACTGGTATGACTCAAAATGCGTGTTTCCAATTTGAAATGACATTTTAATAAAAAAAACACAACTAACATACTGAAAACAGAGAAAATGCATTTGGATTGTTTTGATACTTTAAAACAACGATCTGTCGGTAATTTGTGAAAGGTAGGAATCAATTGCACCTCAATCCGACGCACGGTGTGACTAGTATAAATTCAAATGTGTTATTTAAAATTGACATTAATTTTAGTACAAGAACAAGTGACATATTCAAAACCAATCAAACACTTTCAGATTGTTTTGATATTTTATGACAATGATCCATAACTCATTTGTGACGTGTATGAATCAACTTCACCTCAATACGATGCACGGTGTGACTGGTATCACTCCAAATGTGTTTTTTTATTAAATATTGACATTTTATTAATGTATTCTTTCATATTAATGTTTAATTTATTTCTTTATGGTATTATTAACATAATATTTGTTTTCTTATATAGGCAGAAACTTTTGCTCAAGTTGAGATGATTTTTTTAGCAACTAATACCATGGGCGGACATTTTTTAGAGGGGATCACATGCGTCAAAATATGAAATATTAATGTTCGTAAATGTTTGTTGGATAATTTCAAATGTAATTATATAAAACATTATTTGAAATGAATATAGCATTGTTTTTTTATATATACCATGGGCGGACATTTTGGTATTCATGATGTCAATTAAATTTATAAAGTACTGTTTGAAATTACAAGTTTATGTTGGGTGTGCTGTTATATTAATATCACATTGCAGCCAACAAGGCCGTTATCAGCGCTAC
The DNA here is from genome assembly GCA_963277665.1 of Viscum album. Taxonomy (NCBI): domain Eukaryota; kingdom Viridiplantae; phylum Streptophyta; class Magnoliopsida; order Santalales; family Viscaceae; genus Viscum; species Viscum album. Next base: position 1,220,721,742 of record OY728130.1, read on the forward strand.
GATTAATAGTGCTCTTTTAGCATTGTTAATAACCTTTTTGCACATTGTTAAAGGGAATATGCCTAGTAGTGTCATCATTCTCAGCTTTGTGCGGTGGATCAAAGAAAATCCCATGATAAACTTCATCCATGGGAGGAACCAACTTTGTCACGACTTTATGAAAATATTACTGGTCAAATGTGCCTCCCTCTACTGGATCGAGGATGTGAATGAGATGGGTGATATGAGTATCTTGTGAAAACAAATTATGTTGTTAAGTAATGTCAATAAAAAAGACAAGCAATTTTAATTATTCATTGGTTGGTTGTCTCAATATCAGTCATCACACAATACTTAACATGTTTTTTGGTATATTTATTATGTTCTACATATTATATAACTTTACCTATAACTAGATGTAATATATAATAAATATCTAAATCTGCTTTCCAAAATTTTAACTTTTCAATGTGTGTGTGTGTGTGATAACTTTTATTAAATTTAATTAATAAAAGTAATATAATTTAGACTTACATAATAACCATTAAAATTATGTAAATTTATGTTATTTTAAAATTTATAAAATTGAATATGTATATACAATATTTTTGTCATTCTTCTACTTTCCAAAATATAAGTAATTATATTTTATACTTTATTACTTGGAAGAATAATTATTTATAATTAATATAATTGAAATGTAATAATTAAAATTATTATTTATAGTAAATAAAAGTAATATACCTTACACTTTACATAATAACCATTAAAATTCATTAAACTAATTTTATTTATAATTTTATAAAATTATATATGTTAATATAAAATTTTTATCATATTTCTACTTTCCAAAATTTGAGTAATTATATTTCATACTTTATTACTTAAATAAAAATTATTTATATTTAATATAATTTAAAATTATTACTTATAGTAAAAATATATATCTCGTCGCCCTTGTCGTTTCAACGTCGGTGCCACACCACCCACGATAACCCATGACACCCACTGATCACAACTAGGCTCCCCCAAACCACTTTGAGTGGTCCTCAATTGTTCTCATGGAATTCCCCCGTCAAGGTCTCCTTTGTGAATTCTGTGAAATAAGCGTGAACCTAGTTCAGCTTGTGATCCAGGTTTACCTTTCTCAGGACTCATTTTGAAAAATCCAGCAACCTTATCCATTTTTTCTATAAAAAAACTTAAACTCATTTAAAAAATTTACGGTCATTATGCATACATATTAAAATTAATTTTTATAGGTCCCTGGAGTTCATAGTAATCAGAGCTAGGGGGAGTGGGTGAGCGGGGTGAAGACGGACTTCACCTGGAGATACGTGTAGATGTCGTCCATCCCCATCTCCCGCCCGAACCCACTCATCTTGTACCCCCCGAACGGGCAGTCCCCGTCGAACGCCAGGTAGCAGTTCACCCAAACGCTCCCCGCCCGAACCGACCGTGCCACCCGGTTCACCCCGTCCAGGTCCCGCATCACCACCCCCATCACCAGCCCATACCTCCCACTGTTTTCCCTCTCCAACACCTCCTCCATGCTCCTGCTCACGTTTTTCTTGTTAATTAATGGCGGACGCATGGATGAAGTGACCGGAAGTGAAGAACAGCTCACCGGAACTTCATCATCGCCATCAGCCGCCCGAATATCTCGTCCTTCCCTATCACCATCTCGTCCTGCGCGGCCCGCTGCAGAGACATAACCAGAACGTCAGACATAAACTTGTTTTCGCCATTAATCTTATTAAAAAAATAATGATGACTCGCCTTTACGTCGGTGAAAATGGTGGGTTCGATGTAGTACCCTTTCTCCCGGATCCGCTTCCCTCTGGAGAGGAGGGTGGCTCCTTCCCTTTTTCTGTGCTCGATGTAGGCTAGGATCTTCTCGAACTGCTTCTTGTCAACCTGCACCCAAGTTTAATGGCAGCGGTTGAGGATTTTTTTTTTACGTTTTTTAAAAAAAGAATCCAGAAAACGCTTAGGGAAAAAATATTTTGAAAAATGCACCTCAAAGGCGGCATCTGCGATGCCGCCTTTCTCCTAAAAAAATCTTTTTTTTGAACATTTTTATTTTTATTTTTATTTTTTTGTTTTTTTTGTTTATATATATATATATAAAAAAAAACAAAACAAAAAATTTCAGCAGAATTTCTCTACTATTAAAGATCCAGCGCTACAGCCATTACAGCGGTCTGGATTCTGACAGAAACTCTTACCCAGACCTCCCTTTTATAAGAGGGCTTGCCCTGAAAATCATTCTACATTTTCGATGTGGGATTCAGGTTCAACCTTTCCTGTGCAGTACATTTTGCATTTCCAATGTGGGATTCTGTTTCAAGTACGTGACTTTGAAATACAATAAAATATAAACTATAAGTCCAATATAAATTAAATTTTAAACATTGATTAGAAATATAATAAATAGTTGAAAACAAAAATAATTTCCTCAAAAATGTTGATGAAAAATAATCTATAACCTTTCAAAACCGCCTACTTGAAACTTAAAAATGTTTCAAGTACGTGAATTTGAAAGACTATAAAATATAAACTATAAAACGAATATAATTGAAACTTCAAACAATGATTAAACATATAATAAATAGTTGAAAACAAAAAAAATTCCAAAATAATGTTGATGAAAAGTAATTTATAAGCATTCAAAACCGCCTACTTGAAACTTAAAATTTTTCAAGTGTGTGAATTGGAAAGACCATAAAACATAAAATAGAAGACCAATATAAATGAAACGTTAAACATTGATTAAACATATAAGAAATAGTTGAAAACAAAATCAATTTCCAAAAAAATGTTAATGAAAAATAATTTATAAGCTTTCAAAACCGCCTACTTGAAACTTAAAAATGTTTCAAGTACGTGACTTTGAAAGATTATAATTATATTACTAATTAACTAATTAATTATTATATAATTAATAGTTATATTAATAATTAACTAATTAATTATTATATAAGTAATAATAAATGAGTAATAATTAATAATTAATAATTTAATGAATAGTTATAATTAATATTTATATTACTAATTAACTAATTACTAATTACTAATTACTTCTTAATAATTATTAATTAATAATTACTAATTATAATTAATAATTACCAATTAACTAACTAATTATTATACAATTAATAGTTTTATAATTAATAATTATATTATTAATTAAAAAATTAATATTTAATTATTAATAGTTAATAATTATAATTAGTAATTATAATGAATAATTATAATTAGTAATTATAATTATTAATTATAATTAATAATTATAATGAATAATTTTAATTTATAATTATATTACTAATTAACTAATTAACTATTATATAATTAAAAATTATATAACCAATTAACTAATTAATTATTATATAATAATTTTGAATAATTACTAATTATTAATTATAATGGATAAATATAATTTATAATTATATTACTAATTTACTAATTAACTATTATATACTAAATAATTATATTACAAATTAATTAGTTAATTATTATATAATTAATTATTAATAATTTTTAATTAACTAATTAATTATTACTAATATTAATTTAATAATTAAATAAATTATTATATGTTTAATCCATGTTTTAACTTTAAATTATATCGGTCTTATAGTTTATATTTTAGTCTTTCAAAACCGCATACTTTAATCATTTTAAGTTTCAAGTAGGTGGTTTTGAAAGCTTATAAATTATTTTTCATGAAAATTTTTTACGAAATTCTTTTTATTTTCGACTATTTGTTATATGTTTAATCCGTGTTTTATGTTTCATTTATATCGGTCTTATAGTTTATATTTTATAGGCTTTCAAAGTCACGTGCTTGAAACATTTTTAAGTTTCATGTTGGTCATTTTGAAAGCTTATAAATTATATTTCATCAATATTTTTTACGAAATTTTTTTTATTTTCAAATATTTTTTTATGTTTAATTCATGTATTATGTTTCATTTATATTGGTATTATAATTTATATTTTATAATCTTTCAAAATCACGTACTTGAAACTTCTCAAGTTTCAAGTAAGTGGTTTTGAATTCTTATAAATTATTTTTTATCATCATTTTTTATGAATATTTTTTTTTGTTTTCAACTTTTTTTTATATGTTTAATCCATGTTTTAAGTTTCATTTATATTGGCCTTATATTTTATATTTTATAGTCTTTCAAAGTCACGTACTTGAAACAGAATCCCACATCGGAAATGCAGAATGTTCTGTGCATGAAATAGAGAACCAGAATCCCACATTGGAAATGCAGAATGATTTCCAGGGTAAGCTCTCTTATAAAAGGGAGGCATGGCTGAGAGCTTCTGTCAGAATCCGGATTGATGTAATGGCTGTAGCACTGGATTTTTAATAGTAGAGAAATTCTGCTGAAATTTTTTGTTTTGTTTATATATATATATATATATATATATAAACAAAACAAAACAAAAAAATAAAAATAAAAATTTTCAAAAAAAAAGATTTTTTAGGACAAAGGCGGCATCGCGGATGCCGCCTTTGAGGTTCATTTTTCAAAATATTTTTTCCCTAAGCGTTTTCTGGAAAAAAAAATTTAACCTAAAAAAAATCACAGCAGTCGATGACTTTAAAGTAAAAAAAAACTAATCTTCACCTAGGGTCCTTGTCGGACGTTGGGATCGAACGGATCTCCGACCACCCACGTCTTCGTCTTCTCCCCCAATTTCCCCCACAAACTCATCGTAAATACCTTATGCAACAAACACGCGGGATGCCGCCACGCATATTTCTCCCTTGTTATAGAAGACGCCGCAAAGAGTGAGCTTTGTCGCCTTATCAACGTCGGTGTTATCAAAAATCAAGAGAGGGGACTTGCCCCCTAGTTCAAGACACACTGGTTTCAGATTGCTCGTCGCCGCCGCCTGCTTGACCCGTCGTCCTACCTTCATGGACCCCGTGAAACTTACCTAAAACCATCGCTTCAGATCCCATCAACAGATATATATACAGAACCGTTCAAATGAATCACCTTGTCAGTGTCCATGTGGGAGGAAATGGCGGCCCCCGCCGTCCCGCCGTACCCGGTCACCACGTTCAGGAAACCCGCTGGGACGCCGGCCTGGCTAGGCCAACGTTTGGAAATACCGAGGTGGATGGAAGAGGATAAGGGAGGGGCTTACCTGTTTGGAGAGATGGGCGTAGAAGAGGGAGGAGAGAGGGGTCTGCTCCGCTGGCTTCACGACGATGGTGCAGCCAGTGGCGAGGGTCGGGGCGTCCTACATGAAGAACATGGTGCTCGGAAAGTTCCACGGGATTATCTGCCCGACGACGCTGATCGGCTCCCTCAACGTGTACGCCTGATACTGCTCGGACATCTTCAGCATCTCCCCATGGACCTTTTCGGCGGCGGCGGCGTAGTACCGCAGGGTGTCTTCCACCCCAGGGATGTGTGCCATCTTTCCGAGCTCGAATAGGTTCCTGGCATCGACAGCGTCTAGGGCCGCGAGTTCCTCCACATTCTGGTCGATCAGGGTCGCGACAATACCTGCAAGTTGTAACTTAGGCAGCATTGCACAAGCCGACTGCCACATTATTTGTATCAACCACATTTTCTCCAACACTCTAATGATCTTTATTTCTTCATGTCTCTTATAATCTTCCAAAAACTCTTCTCTAAGAAGGTCAACTATCGTGTACGCATACTCACCTTCAAATTCATGGGTGCAAGTACAAGGTACGGATGAAGATAAACAATTTCTAAAACAAGTTGACCAACATGCATCATCCTCGATGGAAGTAAGATGGAAATTCACATCGACATTCTTAAAGATATGATTTTGATGTATATAGTGAAAGGGTGGTGGATGTTCATTGTTGATGTTGTTTGTCTATGAGACTTTCACCTTCTCTTCTCCTCTCGCTATGTCTTGGACATCATGCAATAGCCTTATATCATGTGGGGTAAATTGAGGTTGTTGAGCAACTATGGAACCGCATGATCTTTCATGTCCAGTGCCCTCAGGATTGTTTTTCTAATCAAGCTGCCTCTGATCATTAGTTGCGAGTAAAGGTGGTGCGGCAGCCTTAATGATAGATTGGAAGTTGACCAATCCATTTGATGAACAAGATGGGATGCTAATCAAGCTACCTCTGATCATTAGTTTCCGTAGGTCGGTTGTTGTTTTCACTTAAAATCTTGTCCATTTTAAACAAAATAGAGACTCTTTGAGTGCTAGTGGCCACACCATGCCTCGGATTGAGGCGGTATTGACTCGTACACGTTACCAAGGACGCTTGGATCGTTCTTATAAAAGATCAATGCAATCCGAATGCGTTTGGTCGGATTTCCGTAGGTCAGTTGTTGTTTTCACTTAAAATCTTGTCCATTTTAAACAAAATAGAGACCCTTTGAGTGGTTCAGCATTCTTGCATGTTGCTGGTGCATATCATCTGTTAAAATGGGAAAATGACTCATTGGAGAAAGTCTGTTTTATTTAATAACAATTATAATTTTCCTAAGAACATTTACATACAACAATGTTTCATCTTTTGATCCCCTTAACCCCTCTCAAAAATGACCACAAATTGTACATGTCCCCAAGTCAGATCTTCATTGTATTTGTGTACAATCTTCCATCAGGTATGTGGACCACTCGTTTATGAACACATCTATATCGTCTTGTGAGTATGAGGCTTTTAGGCATTCATAGTAGTACTGCAAAATAAAAAAATAAATAATTAATAAATATCTTAAACAAAATAGTACTTGTTTTTAAAAATGCCTCTTTAGGGATGCTAGTTTTCTGATGAAAAACGATCTCTTTCATAAATTTACAAACATAATAACCGCAATCATTATCGTTTGTTTTTTTTGGACACTGCAAAAAAAATGATCATTAGGAGAATAAGTAACTTGTGTTGAGATGTGTTTGGATAGTGAAATTTTATTATATATACCCTGATATTTGTCCAGATGTAGTACTTTATCGCCTCCTTATGCTTAGCCCCTGGCCGCATGTGACAACCGGGTCCCGATGACAGCACAACCACCCCGCCTTAACATGGTCGTCGTGTCCTGGCCCACCAGGTACCACCAGTTGCCCCGCAGACACGTGGGGCCCACCCTAGGGTCCACCCACGCGCCTGAACGGGTCATCTGACTAATGATTGTCCCCACAGGCCAATACTTGTCCTTTTTAGTGTGCTTTGTCCTCACTCACACACACCCTAGGAGACTTCCCAGGAGGTCACCCATCCCGATCGCTACTACAGGCCAAGCACGCTTAACCGTGGAGTTCTAATCAGACAGGCTCCCAAAAAGGAAGGTGCACCTTGTTGACATGAGTCATATCATTTAGTCATTTAACCCTTTATCATTTGGGGATGTTACAATCACCCCCCCTTTAGAGCACAACGCCCTCGTTGTGGGCCCTACATCTCAACCCAGGCAGTGCACTACGCACTTAAGGCTGGGTTCCTCCTCTGATACCAAATGTGACAACCGGGTCCCGGTGACAGCACAACCACCCCGCCTTAACATGGTCGTCGGGTCCTGGCCCACCAGGTACCACCAGTTGCCCAGCAGACACGTGGGGCCCACCCTAGGGTCCACCCACGTGCCTGAACGGGTCATCTAACTCATGATTGTCCCCACAGGCCAACACTTGTCCTTTTTAGTGTGCTTTGTCCTCACTCACACACACCTTGGGAGACTTCCCAGGAGGTCACCCATCCTGATCATTACTACAGGCCAAGCACGCTTAACCGTGGAGTTCTAATCAGACAGGCTCTCGAAAAGGAAGGTGCACCTTGTTGACATGAGTCATATCATTTAGTCATTTAACCCTTTATCATTTGGGGATGTTACAATCACCCCCCCCCTTTAGAGCACAACGCCCTCGTTGTGGGCCCTACATCTCAACCCAGGCAGTGCACTGCGCACTTAAGGCTGGGTTCCTCCTCTGATACCAAATGTGACAACAGGGTCCCGGTGACAGCACAACCACCCCGCCTTAACATGGCCGTCGGGTCCTGGCCCAACAGGTACCACCAGTTTCCCCGCAGACACGTGGGGCCCACCCTAGGGTCCACCCACGTACCTGAACGGGTCATCTGACTAATGATTGTCCCCACAGGCCAACACTTGTCCTTTTTAGTGTGTTTTGTCCTCACTCACACACACCCTAGGAGACTTCCCAGGAGGTCACCCATCCTGATCACTACTCCAGGCCAAGCACGCTTAATCGTGGAGTTCTAATCAGACAGGCTCTCGAAAAGGAAGGTTCACCTTGTTGACATGAGTCATATCATTTAGTCATTTAACCCTTTATCATTTGGGGATGTTACACCGCATTCCTTTTTTTAGACGATAATGATACACCTCCCTATCAGTAAAAGATAATATAAATTATATTACTTGATGTTTAGGCCTAAAATGTAAGATGTAGTGTCTTACAGATTCACAAACTCCATCATGTGTGGTCGATTTGATGGATATCATTGCTTTGAATCCAGAAAATAAATCTTCAGAGTATCCAAGTTGACCAAAATTAGCAACCAATGTTTTTTAAAAACACAAAAAGGAATAAGTACTAAAATAAGTGAAAATATAATTGATATTCTTTAATCGTAGAGTATTACCCCTGCAAGGTTGGTATTAGGAAATGTCTGTCATCTGTAATCTTGCGTTCAAATTTTTTCAGAAAGCCATTCACTATTTCATTCCTTTTTTATGGCTCAATTTTTGTTAGGTATGTTGATGTGATATGAGGACTAACCAACCCAAATCTTGGCTCATGGGAAAATTCCTTCAATAGTTTTTCATAAATGCGTCTGTCAACAATATAAAATTCATTTAGTCATAATTTTCACTCTAGATCAGCTTTTGGAAAATCAATTCATGGAAACAAACCTCATATATACATTTACAACTGTGACGCCTAGCCAACCGTTTTCAAGGATTTCATTTACATTTTCAGCAGCAACGAAATCTTGACTTTCCTCTCCGTATATATTCTCTTCAAAAACCACTATATGACTATTACCATCTTTTAGCTTCGTATACACATGAGTCTTTAATGCTAGTAAATGTGGAAAGAGAACAGGTGGTGTTATTGTGCTTTCAGTAGCTCCTTGGGATCGGTTGGTCGATCCTTTAGAAGCCTTTGAGCTGGCGTTTGTCACCCCCTTCCCTTTCTCCGTCTATAACAACAATAATTGGTTCATACCCTTTTTTCATCAATTGTTAAGGGTTTAGCTTGAAAATAAAAGGAAATAAATACCTCTTTGTCCGCATGTACTCTTATAAGTTATGACGGCCATGCAATGAATGTCCCAATAGCCTTTTTGACCGTATGAATGTCATCGTAATCAAGTGGAATAAGTATCTCTTCCTTTGCCTCATGAGCTATAATAATCGTCACTTTCAGATGATCTTTCGAAAGTGGTCTATTATGCAGTGTGGCATCTGGGATATTGAACACTGTAGCTCTCGCTACAAGGTGATAGGTGGGTGTTGACAGATATAAATCACAATCATTATCACCCTATAGAAGATGAGTACAGAAAAATTATCAGTGTTTGTCTGATTCATATTTCATGGGAACAATTATTAGAATATTGATTACCACGGCTAAGACAGTTCTTTGAGGCGAATGGCTCGCCTCAAAGCTGGTGGGGAATAGAGCGGGATGTTCATGTGGCGGTTGTTCTTGAGTTTTGGCTTCCCTTTTCTTCCCACCCATAAAATTTTCTAGCAACTCTCCCTGCCATTACAATTGTTCTTCAAGGGTTGCTATTTTTTCGCTCATTTGTTCCAATTTTTCATCTGTATCATCCATTTTTTTCTTCTTATCAAAATATACTCGGGGTGTCACCCCAAACCCTGCACCTCTGACACGACCGTATTTTTCTGGCTGCTTCGAAGCCGTCGATAATAGGTCCGTATCAGCTACAGGAGTAGCTGATTCCTGTGACTGTCAGATATAGGAAAATAACTAATTATTTTTATGTAATGGCAATTTTAAACAAATTATTTTATCATCGTGTCATACTTACACATATTTCCCACACTTTCTGTGTGTTCTCATCTACTAACTTTCCATCTTTTTTCACACATGCCTCCTTCCATAGAACATGACGTGGGATGAAAGTGCATTTGGTTTTAGACTCATCAATCTACATATAAGCATAGAAAAATAATTATGATGTTGTTTATTGGCACCTAACAATATTATTGTAAATTTAAAATATGTACCATTTTCTTTTCTAATGAAGTGTACCCCATCCTTGCTTTACGATAGGGGTATGTTGGTTTTGAAGCACGTTCCTTATTTTCAGTACAGATTTTCTGTTTCATAAATGAAATATTGACAATCAAACTGATGAATACAGGTATCCTCAAACAACGTATTATCACTCACAATGTACCTGAAACTTCTCATCCCCACGACGGCCAATAAATGAATCCCATGCTTCTTGGGATATCAGGTGAGCGTAGATAATGGGTGGGTGCGGGTTTATTTTACCTTTAGAATCTTTGAGGTGACATCTTGTTAAAATAGTGCGAAAACCTCGATGAATCTTTCCTGCAAGACTTAGTACATAATCCTTGTGTGAATCGTTTACTATAAATGTACTCTGCAAGAGATTGAGAAGAGTAATACATTGTTTCATTATTTAATTTGCTAGTAAATTAAAGAAATAAATTCATAATGTTATCGTAATTTTATCCCAGATCACAACCTTCAGCCCGGACACAACATGGTTCCATGAATCTATGTCAATCGGCACGCGTTTCCGAGTGACAAATCCAGTTTAGCTACTAAACATAGCCTTGTTGGGATTCACATGTTGGCCTCGTGCATTCTATCCGACTTCAAATTTGATGCCTTTGCTTTTCGCCTTTAGCTTACACCGTCAAACTACGACGCACCTGTGATTTCTTTGACGTTGGTCCTTCATTCCTGACCACTTCATCGATATCAATATCATCTATATGTTCATCTAGAATGGTATCAACGACATGTGTTTATGGTTGTTGGACCTCAACACTAAGAGCAGCAGGATCCATAGTAGGAGGAGAAGTAGGAGGAGAAGCAGCAGCAGGAGCCACAGGAGGAGGAGCAGCAGGAGCAACCGGGGCCACAGCAGGAGCAACAGCAGCAGCAGCATGAGTTGTAGGAGGAGCAGGAGAAACAACAGTAGCAACATGAGCTGCAGGAGCAGCAACAGCAGCCACAGCAGCAGCTGCTTGAGAGACTTATTCAGCCTCAAGGTTAGGAGCATCAGAATGTGCAGAAGTCATTATCTGCAAAAGTGGATGAACAGTTAATTCAGATTACATAAATTCATTAATGATAAGATAATAACATGAGATAACAAGATCTATATTACAAACAAAATATAACCTGTTTACTGAACTCTCTTTATTTTTTTCAAAGGTTGAAGGGATTTGACACCTCTATCGACTATCCAAATCCCTTCATTGTGGTCTCCTCTAACATACAAAACATCATCTGCATTGGGAACGCTCCGAAATGATCGCGACGTACCACTAAAAGGATCGTACTCAACTGAATTTTCATCGGAACCTTCAATAGTTTTGGATGATAACAGAACAATTGACCACTTTCATTTTGCGGGATCTGGAACATAAAAAACTTGTACCGCTTGTGATTCCATTATAAATTGTTCTTCTTTGTACCCTTCTTTACTAAAATCAACTTTCACAAATCCTCATTCATCTATTTTAACACCACTGTTTTTATCAACCCATTTGAATTGAAAAATCGGAAATTGTAATGTCGTATAATCCAACTCCCATATTAGTTTGATAATGCCAAAGAATGACATATTTTCATAAATTGGATTTCTGTCCTTACTACCAGAAACATGCATCGCTTCATCCACTAGTGTAACTCCACTATTTTTCATGGTACTATCTTCATCATGTTCATATATATAGAATGTATAACCATTAATTAAATAACCATTGTAAGATAATACATACACACTTGGTCCAGCGGCTAGCCATCGAAGACATTCTGAAATTGAATTTGTATTTTCATCCAACTGCTTAAAAATATGGTTCTGAAACCATCCTATAAACAGGTGATTATCTGTATCTGATAACCATTTTTCAGCCCTCGAGGGATTCAACTGCCTAAGAATTTCTTTGTGAGTTTTAATATATGGAGAAACCTCCCAACTGTTATGAAAAACATAAATATGATCCTGTTCCCGATCTGTAATATTGATTGTATCAACTTCTCTTTTAGAAATTCCCTCACCCTCAATGCATCCAGTGTGATGAGATTTCGGGAGACCAATGCTTTTCACATCAGATAGGTATTCAGTACAAAATTCAATGGCTTCCTCAACAGTATATCTCTCTACTATACAACCCTCTGGACGACTTCTATTTTTGACATACCCTTTCAAAATATTCATATACCGTTCAACAGGATACATCCATCTATAGTGCACAGGACCACAAAGTAGAATATCTCTCACTAAGTGAATCATCAAATGAACCATCATATCAAAAAATGTTGGCGGGAAGAACATTTCTAATTCACATAATATGATGACAATTTCTTTTTCCATAGCTGTAAATTTACCCAGGTCTAAAACTTTGCTACATATATCTTTGAAAATGAAACAAAGTTTGGTTAACGTATGACGAACATTTTTGGGAAAAATGCAATGTAAAGCTATAGGAATTAGATCTTGCATCAAAACATGGAAATCATGTGATTTCAAACCTTTTAACTTCAAATCATTCATTGAAATAGTGTTCTTGATATTTTATGAGTACCCCTCTAGAACCTTTACATCATTGAAGAAGTTTCAAAACTGATATCTCTCCACCCTAGAATGAGTATAAGTAGTTGGAGGAAGAAACATTCGATTTTCACCCATCACGGGAGCCAACTCTTCTCGTATTCTAATGTCAACCATGTCCAGCCTTGCCTTAATTCCATATTTTGTTTTTCCAGGGGAATTTAGCAACGTTCCAATAACACTGTCACATACATTTTTTTCCACATACATCACATCAAGAAAATGTCTGACGTACAAACAATTCTAGTATGGTAATTCAAAAAAAACTGATCTCTTTTTCCAACCGATTTTCGTAAGGTTTTTCGAAAATGGTTTACCAAAAATAGTGCTCAGATATTTTACTTTCTCAAACATATGATCACCTATTAGTGGATATGGTGTTGTGCGTTTTTCTGAACTTCCATTGAATGATGTCGTCCATGATCGGTACTTATGCAGATGAGGTAGAAATCTACGATGTCCTAGAAACAGAGAATTCGATGAATGTTTCAACCTAATTGATTCTGTATCTTCTTCACACATGGGACACACTTGAGTTCCATTAATGCTATATCTTGACAAATTTCCATAAGCAGGGAAATCAATTATTGTCCCATACAACATCTCTCTCAACGTGAAGTATTCACTTTTATAAGCATCATACAACATTACACCTGAGTCCCACAATAACTTCAAATCCTCGATCAAAGGAGCCAGATAAACATCAATATCGTTACCTGGTTGTTTTGGTCCTGATATAAGCTTAGATAACATGATGAATTTCCTCTTCATGCATAACCAGGGTGGAAAGTTATAATTTACCAACATAACAGGCCATGTACTATGAGTGCTGGTTTGAAAACCAAAAGGATTCACTCCATCTGTAGATAACGCAAGACGAAGGTTTCTCGGCTCTTTTCCAAATTCAGGATACTCATGATCAATTTTCTTCCATTGAGGAGAGTCGGTCGGATGACGTAATAACCCATCTTTATTTCTTTTATCGGCATGCCATGAAAATTGTCTTGAAGTTTCTTCACTTCCATATAGACGCCTAAACCTTGGAATGATTGGAAAGTACCATACAACTTTCGTAGGATTGGATTTATCTTTCTTGTATCGAGAAGCACCATACTTTGGGAATTCTGTAAGTGATTTGTTCTATTTTCAAAACAATATATAGTCTTTCGGGCAGGCATGTATTCTTTCAGAAATCATTCCCATCGAGCGTAGCATTTGTATAGCTTCATATGTCTGTCTTGGGAGCTCATTAGCTTCCGGGAGCATGTCATTCAAGAGATCAAGTAGTTCCGTAAAACTGAAATCACTCCATCTATTTCCTGCTTTCAATTTATATAACTTCAGTACAGCTTACAGTGTTGTATACCTAGTTCAAGCAGCATACAATAGCGTCTTTGCACAACTCTTTAACTTCTCAAACAATTTTGGGCAATCACGGAGTTCATCTTGAATTGTCTTTGTCATTTCCTCAATACGATATTCATAATCATTGACATCTGTAATCACATCCTTCATACGGTCTGCTTCATTATCCATATTTGTATTCATATCTGACGATCCATAAAATGCAGTTTTATCCCAACCAGTAGCTATATTCGCCTTTTCTCCATGTTTATTCCAACATTTATAACTCCGATCTATTTTGTGACATATCAAATGTTCTTCCAACTCCTCTGTAGAAAGTATTCTAGAATAACAAAAACGTAAACATGGAAAGAGGATTTGAGAAGGATCCTTTGTGTGATCCTTTGCAAACTTAATGAACACTTTCACTCCGTTCTCGTACTCTATTATTAAACGATTAGCATCCATCCAATCTTTATTCACCTCCATCCTATTAGAATCTCAAATATTAGTATTTATGTTTCAGGTACACAAAACAAGAATTCCAAATACAATAGAAGAGAACCACTTCCTTATAAAAATAGAGATTAATAGAGCCTAACCAATAGTATTTATTCATCATGCCTAAATACTCACTGCTGGTGGAAGTGAAACCGTTACTGATGATCATGCCAAGAAGAAATGGAAACCAAAAGGGGGGAGTAAATCAAAATAACCCAAACAAGATGAAAAAATATGGTATTTGAGAATAGGTTAGTGTCTTTCATGTTGGCTAGAAGGAAACCTAATTTATTTCAATGAAAAAAGGTTAATTCACAACAAGATACCATCCATTCCATATATTATTTTCATTAATAGGGTTATTTTGTGCTTCAAAATGATCAAAACATGTCTAACCAACTTAAAATGGATAAAATATGAATTCATGAAATACATGAATCCCAAAAAGAAGATATAGTATAGAAACACCCACTTGGAATCTGAATGAGTCTTCTCAAATGAAGAACATCATACATCTCCAACTACATCGATGCTTTCTCATATACAATGACACCACTAGCTAGATAGTGGCCCTCACCAAGAACATCATACATCTCCAAATAAGAGACTACAACCACTAACCATGAAGAACATCATAAGATGGAAATATACTAAGAACACATCCCTTCACCCGAATAAGAGACTACAACCACTAACCATGAATAACCACTAAGAGCATAATTTGAAACCTAAGGAAAGGTACACCCAAAACATACCAATGAATTCAAATGAAATACTTTCTAAACCAAACCATTCAAATCCTCAAATGTTCCTAACATCAAACCCCATCATATCTCCTAATAAAATTATTTGATAACACTATTTCATGGCTTATACCCATTTAGACCCCCTTATTGGTTAGTAGATTATAGTCTAGTGACCCCCTAAAACGATCCTCCAACATGTCATGGGGTAGTGAATGCACCGAGGGTATTTATCACAACCATGTTCAATGTAATTCTAATAATAAATAATTGATATAGTTTAACATAAAGTTGTATAGATGATTTTTCGAATGAAACCAAGTGAAAGTTAGTATGGTAAATATGTGTGATAAGACATTTTTGGTCTAACTAAAATGGGATATAGCCTAATGAGTGTATTTTAGATTCACAAAAAATATGACTCTATGTGGTATAGGTTTTTTCAACTAGTAGGAGTATGGACCACTAAGTTAATATGGTACTCTATGTGTGGGAATGTTTTCATTTAGAGTATGGCCTAATATGTATGGTTCCCATAGAATAAGGCCCATTTGAATTGGATATTTGGGATCATTACACAAGGTGGATCACATTTTTCATGTGAGGAATCTACACCAATTTGGTTCATAAAATATCTTTATATCACATAAGGATTTCTATATTCATCAACTAATGAATCGTTTTCTTATCACACCAGGTAAGAATATAAGATAATCTACTAAGGTAAGTGTTTAGAGATCGTATGCTCATCACATAGGGGATTATTTGGCACATCGCCTCAGGAATATCATACTCCTCATGTGAGGTATAATCATAGGATCATTACCTAGGAGATGAATAAGAGATCTTATGATCATCACTTAGGGGATTCTTAGGAATATCCCCTAATGAATCTATTTATAATCTCATGAGGTATAATCAAGGGAACATTATTTGGGAGATAAAGAAGATATCATATTCCCATAACATAGGGACTTCATATTCTCGTCACCTAAGGAAACCAAGAATTATCACCTAAAGTTGGATGTTTCGTGAATTAAGAGTGGTCATATGTTTATATCTTGGTAAAGGAACTCACATATTTGAATTTTAGAAGAGGGAACCACCCGATACACTCATCGTGTAGGGGGTGAGCATAGTTTTATAGCCACCATTTCATTTTTATCCATGAAGTTATTAAATTCCCACCAAACCCTTTTCAATTTCATCATTAACAACTATATTATATGTCACTGGGAAACTAAAAGGAAAACCCATATCAACTAATTATGTCATCTCCCACAATAACCCACTCATTACATATTTTTAACAATGGAAAGGTTGATGCTTCCCCACCGCACGATTTACCACCTCAACCATCTCACATTTTACCCCAATAGAATCTATCACAACCAAACTAATAAAAAACTTCTCAAACAACCCCACAAAAAAACAATGATGATTTTCAACAATAAAAGTAAACAAGCACCATGTTCTTGAGAAATATAATGAAAATTAGTAAACACATGTGAATCATCCCCTTTACATCATTTTCCATCAAGTATGGTCCATTTTCTTCAATTGGTAAATCAATAATACTCACCAATAGAATTAAAAATCATGTTAAAAAAATGATATACAAATGGGAGAGGAGAACAATATTGAAAAAAGATTTGGAAAACATGCCTTAAAGGAGGTCCTGCAAACCGAAGCTTGAAAGCGTTGCGGGCGGCAGAGGTCTGGAAAACTGAAGCTCAAGGGTGGTGGAGGTCTGGCAATGCGAACTCAGTGGGCGGCGGAGGTCCGGCAACGAGTAGCGAGGGCGGCGGAGGTCCAGAAACGTGATCTCAGTGGGCGACAGAGGGGAGTCTCAGATTTCCAGTACCGTGAGAGCTTTAGGTCGCGATAAAACGAGGGCACTGTGCGACCAACGTTATAAAAAAATGCACTAAGGTTTTATCAGCGCTTTTTTAGCGCTGATAATAGTACCCTTTATCAGCGCTACAAAAGAGCTGATAAATCCTGACTGTATCAGCACTAAATGTAACACCCCGACCCCAGTTACCCAGAGTCGGTGCATTATTACATAACATTGGCATGATCACAAGAAAGATCAAATCTCGAAAGACCGATTGGTTTAGTAGCCTTGGAAACACTAGATATATTCATAAAGTTTTACATTACATCATGAAGTGAAAAACTACTACAACAACATATTGTCTCCATAATCCACACTATTATCCCCTCATAATATCCCTGTAGGTCATTCATAATTTACTTCTTCACATCCTGGGAAAAATAAAACATAGAAAAGGGTTGAGCTCAAATGCCCAGTAAGGATAAAAATATAGCGGAAACTTTCATAAATAAGAATAAACATTTAAGGAAATGTATAACTAAAACAAAAGCCTTTTAAACATGAACTTCAACATAGTATAGCAAAAGTAAAATGAAATAATGTCATTTACTTATTCACATGGATATTCTACTAATCGAATAATCACATTCAATATCAATAACCACTTACATAATGATGGAATGCATAATGTCATACTATCATAACCACATAGCCAAGGCCTCGTGCCAAGACTACAAATAAGATTTTTCCAAGGCCTTGTGACAAGACACTAGTTTGTCTCATGAGACCTACCGATGCATCGAGGAGCTATAGCGGGCTCCACCCGTCACATATTAAGTCCAATGCATTCCCATATGAAAAGGTTTAAACATAACATAAACATTCGTATTAAAACCAGCATACGAAATGTCAATACTTTCACCATAAACGATGAATGGTATAAAAATAGCACATCCACAGTCAAACATATCACAAAACCTTCAACACAATACAAAAGCTTTTTATCATGATAAATCAACTTCAAATAAGCATAAAATCCATCAAAGGATGTTTACATAGATGAAATCAAAACTCTTTTTAGAGAAATATATCTTTCTATTTTGAAATCATTTAAGAGTCTTATATTTATGAAATAAAACATTTTCTTTGAAAATATTCTTATAAGCATGTAAGGGAAGCTTCTACGATTTTATAACGGCAGAAAATAACCGCACCCACCATATAAGTTAAAAAAACATTCTTACCTTAATTCTGTTGAAAAGGTTAAAAAGCACCTTGTTTGGAAAACGACGGAAAGATTCCTTTATAAAACTCTTATAAAAAGTCAAAAATAGGGTATAAATGACTTGAAACCATATTCTTTTAAATAGTAAAAATGTTTTGAAATACATTTTTGAGAAACATGGATGTGGATGATAAAGATATCACAGTAGATTATTATGTATAAACAACCTCGGATAATGAAGAGATTGTGAAATAAACTCTTACCTTGTACTTTTCCTTGGTTGGGGTAGGTTAACCTCATGTATAATAGTGAAATAATTGTTATTAAATTATAAAATAATCATATACATTCATATGATATCATATATGATCTTTTAAGATTGCTCTGTTAATAATATCTTAGTATTATCGTCGTTTCGGGTGTTAGCTTACTCGTTTTCTTTTATATGTTTTGTTACATAAGCCATGTTTTTCATGGATAGGTTGTATATTATTCATATCCAGAATTATATCAAGTCCTTAAACATTATTTTTAAATCATCAAATGATAATTATACTTTAATGGATACAATGGAGAATGAATCTCATCGCATTCATGGAGACGGTAGTCCGTACGTATGTATGAGCGACAATATCATTATTTTGATATTAAAATAATATATAAATGGATGGTATATCATATATACAGAATCATTATCATGTTATATTTATTATTTACATGAGTTACAAATCATTATTATACCCATCCAAATAATAATATATTGAATAACAATTACACCACGACGTGGAGACGGTAAGTCGTACGTACGCACGTATGGTGACATGTTATTCAAAGGGTGGATAGAATACTGAATATGGTTGCACAATATTTATAATAACATCACAGTATATATATGATACTGGAGTTATTATTTTAGAATGGTAATAACAAAGGAATAATAAGTGGAAGAAGAAAGGAACTTGGAAAAGGGTGGTGAAATCATTACCTCTTCTTCGGGTTCTTCCTTTTGATTTGATCAAAAGGGATCCTTAGGTTAGATTTCTGATCAAACTAAGGCCTCTAGGTTGTATTGAGGGATGTTGTGAGATTATTTGGGTAGATTTTTGCCGAACAAAAAGGCTTTGAAGGTGTGAATAAATGAGAAGGAGGAGTTCCCTTTTATAAGATGGGTGAGGGGCACCTTTGGAAAAGCTAGAAATATTAATTTATAATAAATTCATATTCGGTTTATAATGGCTCAAAAGTTGATTATTTAAATTTTAAGGTTGGTATAGGCTGAAAAACATTCAACCAATATAATTTAGACAGGTTTGGGTTACTATATTAACCTTATCTTTAAGTATTAACTCTAAGTTAATTAGTTTCACTTTTACAATGTCTCTTTGTATTTTTATATTATATGGTTAATAAACTTACCATATACATCCAAGAGACCCCCAAGTGGTCCATTAATGATACACCTATCATGATATAAGTCTCTTGGCCGATCCTTAGATTTTTAGAAATTTAAAATCATTTAATAATATAATACTTGTTTTAAAAACTCCTTTGTGACAATTTTGACACTATTCAATAGTTGATTTTTGTGAAACTCATAACAGAATGATTACTTATAAAAAAGTTAATTACATCAATCATAATATGTCATATTATCCTAGAAAATTATTTTAATTCATTAAAATTATCAAATTATACTTATTTGGGTATTTATAATATCAATTATTTTAAATTTTCACTATTATGGTAATTACTGCATCATCATTGTGTCATAAATAAATTAAATTATGTAATATTTAAAAATTATAAATAAAATATCATTATGTATTAAATCATTTTATATTTCTAATGAATATTTATAGTCGAAAATCCATCATATATAACCCTATGTAAAAATTGTTTTTCTAAAAGATATATGCTTGTGTCATTTTTGTATTCATTTTAACTTAATTAAAATTAAGTGTCCCTATCACCTACAAGTGGCACCATGGGGTCCCAAAATCGACCAAAAGATTCCTATGTTCGAACATGTATCAACCAATATGGTTAGGACACGTTTTAGGGTAATTATTTATTATTATAATATTATTTTTTAAACCCTTATCTACCGGATTTACCCTTAACCATGGTAAATAAAATATTTACCGCAGTAATTATTCAAAATGTCTAAAAATAAAATTTACCTATTTACACAATTTGAAAATCCTGATTCCAAATATGGAATCCATTTTTCCAAATTCAAAACACAGAAGTGGAATAAATTAATTTAAAATTAATTCCCGTTGTTAAAACAAAAAGCGTTATTTTAAGAGATAATAACTATCAAAAGATTGACACTTGTTTATGTTCGGTTTAATTTTAAAATTATGTACAATGACCAACATTATATTAAATGGTAAAAATATATTCTAAATATACTTTAAAACCACTAAAATTCATAATTTATCAATATAAATTATTTTGATTAAAAAAGTTGTTTTTAATTAAAATTTAGTAGTTTTCACTATTCATCAAAATATAAGTGTTATCTGAAAAGTTCCAAAATTTCACTCTATGCTAAATTCAATATTCCAAATCCAAAAATGAATTCTATTTTGAAATATAAAATCTATATATAATTTCAAAAAGTAGGTATTACTATTCATAACAGCTAGTTTGATTGGTTGTGGTGTGTTAGAACTCGGTGTTTCGTACAACACACGCTATCACATTATTAAAGAGAAGCGTACCGTAGAAGCTTGGGGTGTTACATTTTAAATTTTTGATGTCCCCATTTATTCAAAAAGTTTAAAATATTTTATTTAAAAAGGTTTCACTATTAAAAGTTGGTAAAAGTGCAATACTGAAAATGAATTTGTTCTTACATTATGTCTAAGAAACTGATAATGTGGATTCTAAAATTATAAGGAATATATAAAGTTTAAAATTTAGTTAATAATATTCATAACCACTTTTGAACGGATTGTTTGGTAATTCATGGTGCGCTTGAACTCGGTGTTGCGTGCAGTGCCAGTTATTGAATTATTTTGAAGAAATAACACACTATGAAATCTTGGGGTGTTACATTCTCCCCTCCTTCAATAAATTGCATCCTCACAATTTGAAATTGTTCTTCAAAAATAAAAGGTTGAAAATAGAAAATATATTTGTGGGAAAACCCACATCGGAAATTGGTTTACTAAAATTTAGTCTTAATATGAGGAAAAGAGAAATGAAAGGGTCACCACCAAATTATGATCTCGATTAGGAGAACATTGATGGCAATTAGAGACATATAATTGGAGGAAAAACGTAAATATTTATAGGTAGTGATTGATGTCATCAATCACAAACAATTATAAAATTGAGGTCCTTAAATTCATCAATCTATGATGATTTGAAATACCATCGGTTCAACAAAACATAGGGTATTGGGATAACACATTTTTGACGTTTCAAAATATCTTAGTTGAAATCCCACATCGAAAAATGAATTAATGAGGCCTCTATTTAAAATAAAGAGTGGAAATTATGAAGATTACAGAAAATAACACATACTAGGGTTCCATGTAGGAAAATATGGATATGGAAGAGAAATATAACCATCAATTATCTGATGGAGAGTGGTAGAGAACATGGCTATGAAAAGGCCAACAATCCCAAAGCCATAAATTAGTGATGATTTAAGGTACCATCTAGGAAAACATTTTTGTTCTAAGTTCCTTTTCTTAATGTTGAGGAATTTATTTATGAGATTGGATAAGATCATAAGGAGATATACTTACTTTATAATTAGAGTTTTATCCATTAATAAATTTCTACCACAAACTCATATTTCACTCTAAAAGATAACAGAACGTAAAAAAATTCAATTTATACTATTCGTACAGGGTTACAAAATAATAGAATTTATAACTCATCTACCAGATATTTTAATAAAAACTACATTATTTAATCCAATACATCTCATGGGCTAGTGGTAGGTGATACACCCTTGTCACCCTTCGGTTGCGGGTTTAAGTCTCACGGCCTTGCCGGTCGCGACGGGTTGCCACCCGACCTCCGGGTTGTCCTTTTATGGCAATCCAAAATTAATCTCCAACTTTGATTTATCAAAAATACTTCTATCCAAACTCACATTCCAACATTTATAAGGAAGTTAAACATAATGTAGATCCTTTTTACCCCATAATAGCATATTAATACCTTCATCATGTATTCTTTTAAAACACTGAAACATCCTGAATTACCATAATCCTTATTGATTACATTCATGCTCCCTTATTCCATATAGAATGCTGGATATACTTCATCAATCCAAAAATGTTTTAAACCCCAACAATGATGGAATATACAAATCATTAATCAGCTTCAATGTAGTCAAGAATATCCAATATAATTTATCCAAATCAATCATGTATTATTCTAAAATCACTACCTCGGTATCAGAACCATATTATGGTTTATCTTTCTCTCAACCATATATTTTCCAAAAATTTAACCTGCTATTGAGTCACTTTTCTTTATTCCACACAATATCAAGTCCTTAATGAAATAGTACTACAGTACAATCCTTATATACTCCATAATTATTATAACAAGTATATTGTTGATACAACACTCAAATGACATAATCAACATAAGAACTCCAATCATTCCTCTTCATCTGTGGTAGTATCATAACTTGATTATTATCCAATAGCATCATTTGCGGCATAGTCTGATGACTGGGACATAGGTACGCGTAGTGTCCAAACTCCTTTCAAATGAAGCATTGTACATTTGAAACCATTTTCTTACCCTTGCAGTCACGTACTTTGTGCCCTTTTCCTCCACACTTATAACAAACTCCCATTCCTTTCAGGAAAGTTCCAGGGTGTTTCTTTACACAGTTATCACATATGGGAAAATTCTTCTTTTACCTCTTCCCTTTATCCATCTTTCTCTCTTCCATCATTTTCTTCTCTTGCTTCCCTTCAAACCCATAGGACTTAGTAAACTCTTTACTTATCTTATCAACACATGATATTATTTCTTCATATGATGATAATACATGCGAGACTATTTCTCTTATAAATTCTGGCTTAAGACCATGAAATATATGATCCTTATTTCTCTTTGTATCATGTGCATTGCTAGAGTTCTCATTCCTTCTACTGGGCGTCATTTCTAAATAATGTAATACATTAGATTAGTTTATGAATAACAATACCTAATCCCAAACTTGTAAAACACATAACATAAATTAAATAGTTTATGGATATAATCCATAATCATAAAAATGTCTCCTTTGGGTAAGTATATACTCATAAACCCTTCATAATGGTTTGTAAAGAAAATGAGAATTATCCTAAGCATATCCCCCGGGAGTGTCGTAACCAAGAGTGCAGCAAGGCTCATTGTCGTGCACCAGTTCCTGTTCGAGTCTAGCTCAAAGCGGTGTTTTTGGGTTTTACCCCTAGGTACATCTGTTCCAGAGCCGCCTCTACCTGCTCCTATCCATACAGGGATGTATTTCTAGGAAAACTCACAAAATCTCTATAATACCAAAATTCTAGGAAGTTCTCCTATACTAATCCTCAAAGTTCATCTTAGGTCTACGTGCTCTAATCAGAGTTTATCTAAATCTAGCTTCCAAGGTTTGTACTAAACTTCCTCTGATACCAACTGTAACACCCCGACCCCAGTTACCCAGAGTCGGTGCATTATTACATAACATTGTCATGATCACAAGAAAGATCAAATCTCGAAATACCGATTGGTTTAGTAGCCTTGGAAACACTATATATATTCATAAAGTTTTACATTACATCATGAAGTGAAAAACTACTACAACAACATATTGTCTCCATAATCCACACTATTATCCACTCATAATATCCCTGCAGGTCATTCATAATTTACTTCTTTACATCCTGGGAAAAATAAAAAATAGAAAAGGGGTGAGCTCAAATGCCGAGTAAGGATAACAATATAGCGGAAACTTTCATAAAGAAGAATAAACATTTAAGGCAATGTATAACTAAAACAAAAGCCTTTTAAACATGAACTTCAACATAGTATGGAAAAAGTAAAATGAAATAATTCCATTTACTTATTCACATGGATATTATACTAATCTAATAATCACATGCAATATCAATAACCACTTACATAATGATGGAATGCATAATCCCAGACTATCATAACCACATAGCCAAGGCCTCGTGCCAAGACTAAAAATAAGATTTTTCCAAGGCCTTGTGCCAAGACACTAGTTTGTCTCATGAGACCTACCAATGAATCAAGGATCTATAGCGGGCTCCACCCATCACATATTAAGTCCAATGCATTCCCATATGAAAATGTTTAAACATAACATAAACATTCATATTAAAACTAGCATACGAAATGTCAATACTTTCACCATAAACGATGAATGGTATAAAAATAGAACATCCACAGTCAAACATATCACAAAACCTTCAACACAATACAAAAGTTTTGTATCATGATAAATTAACTTCAAATAAGCATAAAATCCATCAAAGGATGTTGACATAGATGAAATCAAAACTCTATTTAGAGAAATATCTCTTTCTATTTTGAAATCATTTAAGAGTCTTATATTTATGAAATAAAACATTTTCTTTGAAAATATTCTTATAATCTTGTAAGGGAAGCTTCGACAATTTTATAACGGCGTAAAATAACCGCACCCACTGTATAAGTTAAAAAAATATTCTTACCTTAATTATGTCGAAAAGGTTAAAAAGCACCTTGTTTGGAAAACGACAGAAAGATTACTTTATAAAACTCTTATAAAAAGTCAAAAAAAGGGTATAAATGACTTGAAACCATATTCTTTTAAATAGTAAAAAAAATTTGAAATACATTTTTAAGAAACATGGATGTGGATGATAAAGATATCCCAGTAGATTATTACGTATAAACAACCTCGGATAATGAAGAGATTGTGAAATAAACCCTTGTCTTGTACTTTTCCTTGTTTGGGGTAGGTTAACCTCCTTTATAATAGTTAAATAATTGTTATTAAATTATACAATAATCATATACATTCATATTATATCATATATAATCTTTTAACATTGCTCTGTTAATAATATCTAAGTATTATCGTCGTTTCGGGTGTTAACTTACTCGTTTTCTTTTATATGTTTTGTTACATAAGCCATGTTTTTCGTGGATAGGTTGTATATTATTCATATCCAGAATGATATAAAGTCATTAAACATTATTTTTAAATCATAAAATGATAATTATACTTGAATGGATACGATGGAGAATGAATCTCATCGCGTTCGTGGAGACGGTAGTCCGTACGTACGCATGAGCGACAATATCATTTTTTTGATATTAAAATAATATATAAATGGATGTTATATCATATATACAGAATAATTATCATGTTATATTTATTATTTACATGAGTTACACATAATTATTATACCCATCCAAATAATAATATATTGAATAACAATTACACCACAACGTGGAGACGGTAAGTCGTACGTACGCACGTATGGTGACATGTTATTCAAAGGGTGGATAGAATACTGAATAGGGTTGTACCATATTTATAATAACATAACAGTATATATATGATACTGGAGTTATTATTTTAGAATGGTAATAACAAAGGAATAAGAAGTGGAAGAAGAAAGGAACTTGGAAAAGGGTGGTGAAGTCATTACCTCTTCTTCGGGTTCTTCCTTTTGATTTGATCAAAAGGGATCCTTAGGTTGGATTTCTGATCAAACTAAGGCCTCTAGGTTGTATTTATGGAAGTTGGTAGATTATTTGGGTAGATTTTGGCCGAACCAAAAGGCTTTTAATGTGTGAAGAAATGAGAAGGAGGAGTTCCCTTTTATAAGATGGGTGAGGGGCACCTTTGGAAAAGCTAGAAATATTAATTTATAATAAATTTATATTCGGTTTATAATGGCTAAAAAGTTGATTATTTAAATTTTAATGTGGGGATAGGTCGAAAAACATTCAACCAATAGAATTTAGACAGGTTTGGGTTACTATATTAACCTTATCTTTAATTATTAACTCTAAGTTAATTAGTTTCACTTTTACAATGTCTCTTTGTATTTTTATATTATATGGTTAATAAACTTACCATATACATCCAAGATACCCCCAAGTGGTCCATTAAGGATACACCTATCATTATATAAATCTCTTGGCCGATCCTTATATTTTTAGGAATTTAAAATCAATTAATAATATAATACTTGTTTTAAAAACTCTTTTATGTCAATTTTGACACTATTCAATAGTTGATTTTTTTGAAACTCATAACAGAATGATTACTTAGAAAAAATTTAATTAAATAAATTCTAATATGTCATAATATCCTAGAAAATTATTTTAATTCATTAAAAGTCTCAAATTATATTTATTTGGGTATTTATAATATCAGTTATTTTAAATTTTCACTATTATGGTAATTACTGCATCATCACTGTGTCATAAATAAATTAAATTATGTAATCTTTAAAAATTATAAATAAAATTTAATTATGTAGGAAATCATTTTATCTTTCTAATGAATATTTATAGTCTAAAATCCAACATATATAACCCTATGTAAAAATTGGTTTTCTAAAATATATATGCTTGTGTCATTTTTGTATTCATTTTAACTTAATTAAAATTAAGTGTCCCTATCACCTACAAGTGGCACCATGGGGTCCCAAAATCGACCAAAAGATGCCTATGGTCGAACATGTATCAACCAATAAGGTTAGGACACGTTTTATGCTAATTATTTATTATTATAATATTATTTTTTTAACCCTTATCTACCAGATTTACCCTTAACCATGGTGAATAAAATATTTACCGCAGTAATTATTCAAAATGTCTAAAAATAAAAGCTACCTATTTACACAATTTTAACATCTTGATTCCAAATATGGAATATATTTTTCTAAATTCAAAACACAGAAGTGGCAGAAATTAATTTAAAATTAATTCCCGTTGTTAAAACAAAAGACGTGTTTTTAAGAGATAATAACTATCAAAAGATTGACACTTGTTTATGTTCGGTTTAATTGTAAAATTATGTACAATGGACAAAATTATATTAAATGGTAGAAATATATTCTAAATATACTTTAAAACCACTAAAATTCATAATTTATCAATATAGATTATTTTGATTAAAAAAGTTGTTTTTAATTTAAATTTAGTAATTTTCACTATTCATCAAAATATAATAGTTATCCGAAAAGTTCCAAAATTTCACCCTAGTCTAAATTCGATATTCCAAATCCAAAAATGAAGTTTATTTTGAAATATAAAATCTATATCTAATTTCAAAAAGTAGGTATTACTATTCATAACGGCTAGTTCGATTGGTTGTGGTGTGTTAGAACTCGGTGTTGCGTACAACACACGCTATCACATTATTCAAAGAGAAGCGTACTGTAGAAGCTTGGGGTGTTACATTTTAAATTTTTTATGTCCCCATTTAGTCAAAAAGTTTAAAATATTGTATTTAATAAGGTTTCACTATTAAAATTTGGTAAAAGTGCAATACTGAAAATGAATTTCTTCTTACATTATGTCTAAGAAACTGATAATGTGGATTCTAAAATTATAAGGATTATATAAAGTTTAAAATTTAGTTAATATTATTAATAACCTCTTTTGAACGGCTTGTTTGGTAAGTCATGGTGCTCTTGAACTCGGTGTTGCGTGTAGTGCCAGTTATTGAATTATTTTGAAAAAATAACACACTATGAAATCTTGTGGTGTTGCACTAAAAGTTTAGCGCTGATACAGGGAGTCTTTATCAGTTTTGATAAAGGGTCTTTTTATCAGCTCTATTTTAGCGCTGATAAAGGTTACCCTGTATCAGCGCTAAAATTTTAGCACTGATAAAGGAGTTCTTTATCAGCGCTTTTCTAGCATTGATATATGGCCTCTTCTTCAGTGCTAAAAAAGTGCTGATAAAGACTCCATGTATCAGCACTAAAATTGTAGCGCTGATACAGGGTTTCTTTATCAGCGCTTTCCTAGCACTGATAAAGAACTCCTTTATCAGCGCTCATATAGGGTAACCTTTATCAGCAGTTTTTCTTAGCGCAGATATAAGGGGGCGCTTCCCTTGCCCATTTTTGTAGTAGTGATATTTAATGAAACTAAATTGGGGGGTTAATATGGACGTAGGAAGTTGTGGTAGTGTGCCCCTCAAAACAAAATAGCACATCACCACAACTTCCTACATCCATATTAACTTCCCAATCCAGTTTCATAAAATCTTTACAGCCCCTCATTTTTACCGAAGTTAAAGATACATTATTAAACCCACACTTTTGAACCCCCACGTCCAAAACAAAAAATTATTTAAGAGATGTAAAATGATTCGCTGCATTTTTAAACATTGGACACCATTCAATAAGAAGCTCCTCAAGAGAAGGTAAAATATTCAAATCGTTATTTTCGGCTACTTCCACCCATTCTTGTAGCTTCAGTGGATTTCTTATAGAAATATTTCTAAGAGGAGGAAACAAACTTGTACAATCTAAGCCATAATATTCCATTCCAATATACTTCACACTCCTCAAATAAAAAATATCAAATTCTTAAAGAACAACGGATTAAAAACAAGAGGTTCAGTCTCAAGCCAAGACTTAGTCCTTATAACTTTTTCGTAGCATTCAGATGCATTCCAGTAATGAAAACCTCAACCAGTTTCTGTGCTTTACACACAATAGAAACTTCTTTGCAATTTTGTCATGCCCCTGAGTATAAATCAACCTCAAAATCTCTAGATAATTTTTCTTGGTAAGGTGAGATGAGAAGGGAGGTATTATACCATCAGAAAGAGATATTCTAGGAATGTGCACTACTATGAAAAACCTTGAGATGAAATGTGTATGTTCCCCACTAGATGTGCATGTTCCTCCAAAATTTTCAGGCTAGAGATAATCCACCTTAAGTTCCACATATCCTTATGCCTTCAATAGATTAATGTCAAACACTTCATCCCATTTGTTTACTTTATTCGGAAGTACAACCTCATTCCTTTGAATATGCACATTACCATGGACATATACAATCACCATTTTGTAAGGAAAACTACTAATCTCATGTTCACTGAAATACCCCTTAACGTAAGAATGATACAAATAGTGTAAGTACCCAATAGAAAGCTTCCAATCCATTTTGACTGGGATATGTGGAATCTTTGGTGTTTTCATCTGATTAATAATTTAAAAGGTTTCAAAACCACCTTCCTGAAACTCAAAAAATTTCAAGTAAGTGACTTTGAAAGGCTATAAAATATAAACTATAAGATATATTGAAATGAAACTTAAAACATAGATTAAAAATATAATAAGTAATCGAAAATAAAAACCATTTCTTAAAAATTGTTGATGAAATAAAATTATAAGCTTTCAAAAACACTTCTTGCAACTCAAAAATATTTCAGATATGAGACTTTGAAAGCCTATAAAATATAAACTTAAAGACTCATATAAATGAAACTTAGAAGATAGATTAAACATATAAGAAGTAGTAGAAAAGTAATTAGTTAATTCTGGTGAGGGGGAAAACTGTTAGACCCTGGAAATGAAGGATAATGAGGATGACAAGGAAACATCAACCCCCACGCCCACCCCTTCCACCCATTCAACCAACTTCGGTAACTCATATAGAAGTATCTTTTCAAAGAAATGAAATGTCACACCACCACAGCTTCCTACATCCATATTAACCCCCCATTTCAGTTTCATTAAATTTGGTCAACCTCAATTTTTACCAAAATAAAATATGCACTATTAAACCACCACTTTCAACCCCCGCCTCAAAAATAAAAAATCCTTTAAGGGATGAGAAATGATTCGGTGCATTTTAAAACATTGGGTGCCTTTCAAAAACGAGCTCCTCATAACATTAGGGGTTGATGTTTCCTTTTCATCAGTATATTACGACCACGGGGAAGACTGAAGACCAATAGGATACAAAATGAGATGGATTGGCCTCAAGAACAAGGGGAAAGGTTGAGATGTTGTCTATGTCATCAAGAAGGGAATAACCAAAAACGATGTCCTAACATTCCTGGATCGAGTTCACACACTCAGCCACAATGATGTGTTGTATCCAACATGATCTTTTCATGTAGTAAGTTATATGTTTTTAATATCAGAGATGACCATTTTAAGAATTGTTTCACATTTCCAATAAGCAACTTCTCTCCTTCCAATAACGAACCTCTGTATTCAATACTTTTAAATCCACTAATCTGAATGTGATCTTATAAAACAAAAACATTATTAAAAAAAGGTTAGTTATCACCGAAGAAAAAAAATTATTAAAATAGTTATCATAAAGGATCTTCAGAAATCATACATAACCAGGATAAAATGTTTATATATATAAATGTATGACACCATATCTTAAAAAACATAATTTTCATGGTAAAAACATATCTAAATACACGATAGATAAATGTTCTCCGAAATATGATGACATTCCCTTAACTTTTTCTAAAAAAACATCACATATCGTTCATTATACCAATCATAACATTCTATTAAATTTAACATTATATTTACATTTTATAGTGAAGACTAATTTCCTTTTATGGCTTCTAGATGGATGATATTCAACTCCTCACCGAGCAGCATAGGCATGTTTCTCGTGATGTGATAGAGGGTCAGGATGTTCGACGGATTAGGGTATCGAGCACACTATTTTCGACACATGGCACCTCTAGATGCTATTATACCATACTTACGTTGTGCTGGTTTAAAATTAATTATTACAATTAAATAAATAAATAACTTTAAAATAAAAAAATATACCTCTAAATGAAGCTTTACACAAAAATATTGTATTCCTTGCGTCTCCGGAAGCACCACGAAGGAAAACTCAACTTAGAGAGAGGAGATCTCAAAATTTTAGAGAGAAGAGGGATTTGTGAGTAAGGGGGGATGGGTGGGGCGGCTCCCTTTTATAGGGATTTTTTGGCGAAGGCGGCACCTGGGCAGCTGCCTTCGACCATTTGAAACACGAAAGGCGGCTCTTCCAAGGCCGCCTTTCTTAAAAAAAAAATTCGAAAGGCGGTCACTAGTGTGTCGCCTTTAGTTTCCCCAAAGGCGCAAGGAGATTTCTGGTGAACCTCCTTTGGCCCGGAAGAAACTGAACCAAAGGCGTCACACCATGTTCCGCCTTTAAGATATAAAAAAAATAAATATTTTAAACCTGGTGGTATTTTTAAAATATTTTTTTTGAAAAAATGTAAAAAAAAACTCTAAAACGACAGGTTAAAATAAATCTCTGCATGCAGTGAGAAGGAGATTAAAATATGAAAAAAGACATAAAATTTATTAAGAAAATAACCCGAGATGGAATCGACGAATTCTCAATTGATGAAGAGCTTGGTGAACTTGATTTCTTCAACTTGAGTCACACTGAATCCTGTGGTTCCATTTTAGAGAACCACCATTTCCCCCACCTTTCCACCTTCACAGACTACGCTCGACCACCAAGATTCCAGATCGACTCCTCGAAAGTGGAAACCAAATATTCCACATCGTTCGGTCCTCTTACTCACCTAATTATTTTCTTTTTGAGTTTTAAATAAAAAAACGGAATTTACAACAACGTAATCTAAATTAAATATTTGACTACTTAATTTAAAAAGTGTCACTCACTAAAAACCATGAAAATACACTCAAATTGTATTGATAGTTTTGAATAGTGATTTATAAGTCATTTGTGATGTGTATGAATAATTCTCATTTCAAACTGATACACAATGTGGCCGGTATGACTCAAAATGTGTATTTTCTGGTTTGAAATAACATTTTATTAAAAACACAATTGGCATACTTAAAACCAATAAAACACATTCATATTATTTTGATACTTTATAAAAATAATCTATAATTCATTTTTGATGTGTAGGATTCAACCGCATCTTAATATGATGCACAGTGTGGCCGGTATAACTGAAAGTGTCTCTTTTTATTTAAAACTGACATTAATTTTAGTAAAAAAAACAAGTGACATACTGAAAACTGAGAAAACAAATTTAGATTGTTTTTATATTTTAGGACAACAATTCTTGAGTCATTGTTGACGTGTAGGAGTCAACCATACCTCAATATGACACACAGTGTGACCGGTATGACTCCAAGTGTGTCTTTTTATTTAAAATTGACATTAATTTAAGTAAAAAGAACAAGTGACATACTAAAAACCGATCAAACACATTCTCATTGTTTTCATACTTTAGTAAAATGATTCATGAGTCATTTTTGACATGTAGGAATCATCCAAACCTCAATACAACGCACGGTGTGACCATTATAACTCAAAATGTCAGTTATCAGTTTAAAATTTACATTTTAGTTAAAAAAACATCCCTCGCTAAAAACCAAGAAAACACACTCTGATTGTCTTGATAATTTAGTACAATGATTCGTAACTCATTTGTGACGTGTATGAAGCAATCTCGTGTCAAACCGATGCACGATGTGACCAGTATGACTCAAAATACGTGTTTCCAGTTTGAAATGACATTTTAATAAAAAACACAACTGACATACTAAAAACTGAGAAAAAGTATTTGGATTGTATTTATACTTTAGGAAAATGATTTATAAGTAATTTTTGATTTGTAGGAATCAACCTCACCTCAATATGATGCACGGTGTGCCTAGTATAACTCAAATTGTCTCTTTTTATTTAAAATTGACATTGATTTTAGTAAAAAGAACAAGTGACATACTAAAAACTGAGAAAACGCATTGGATTGTTTTTATATTTAGGAAAATGATCCATGAGTTATTTTGTGACGTGTAGGAGTCAAGCACACCTCAATAAAATGCACAGTGTGACTGTTATGACTCCAAGTGTTCCTTTTTATTTAAAATTGACATTAATTTAATTAATAGGACCAAGTGACATACTGAAAATTGAGAAAATGTTTTCAAATTGTTTTGATACTTTAGGAAAACGATCCATGAGTCATTTGTGATGTGTGAGAATCAACCACACCTCAATCCGACACACGGTGTGACTAATATGACTCAAAGTGTCCATTATCAATTTAAAATTGTTATTTAGTTCAAAACGTGTCTCTCACTGAAAGACAAGCAAATACGCTCCAATGGTCTTGATAATTTAGGATAGTGATTCATAAGTCATTTGTGACATGTATGAAGTAGTCTCACATCAAACCGATACACGATGTGACTGGTATGACTCAAAATGCGTGTTTCCAATTTAAAATGATGTTTTAATAAAAAAAACACAACCAGCATACTGAAAACTAAGCAAACACATTTGGATTGTTTTGATACTTTAAGACAACAATACATCAGTAATTTATAAAAGGTAGAAATAAACTGCACCTCAATATGACGCACGGTGTGACCACTATAACTCCA
Organism: Viscum album; assembly: GCA_963277665.1. NCBI lineage: Eukaryota > Viridiplantae > Streptophyta > Magnoliopsida > Santalales > Viscaceae > Viscum > Viscum album. The sequence continues at coordinate 1,220,755,595 of OY728130.1, forward strand.
AAGGTGTCATTATTTAAAATTGACATTAATTTTATTAAAAGAACAAGTGACATATTTAAAACTGAGAAAACACATTCAGATTGTTTTGATATTTTATGACAATGATCCATAACTCATTTGTGACGTGTAGGAATCAACTCCACCTCACACTACCATAAAAACAGTTTTTCCCGGCACCAACCATTATCAACACTAACGAAAAAGGGCTGATAAAGGGGGGTACCTTTATCAGCGCTTTTTTTAGTAGCGCTGATAAAGGGGGCCTTTATCAGTGCTTTTTTTAAAAGCACTGATAATGGGTCGAAATCAAAAAAAAATTAATTAAAAATAATATATTAATATATAAATATATAAATATAGTTATATTGATATATATATAATATATAATTTTTAAAAATATTTTAGATAAGAATAAATATACATTTACACTTAATATACTTAATATATAAGATATTTAGTGAAAATGGATTATAAAAAAATTAAAAAAATATTTTTAATTTATAATTTGCTAATTATTATGGAGTAATAGTCATTTAATAACAATTCTATGACTAAAGAAAATAAAAAAATAAAAAAGATCCCAAATATGTTGAAAACGCAACTCGAACTTGAAACGACCATAAGTTTTGATTCGGGTGTCTGTTTGAGCTCTAACACATATCAAATCGAAGCATGCTATGAGATCTACACCCCTATGATTTTGGGGTACCCTGATTAAGGTTTTTTCAAGGCCAAAAAATGCCCAGAAGGCCTCCAAAACTAAGTTTTTAGTCGGGATACCCCGATTTTTTAACATTTTGTGGATTTTTAGCCTCGTTTAAGGGGGTATTATTGGCTTTTTTGGAGGGGACTAAATTTATTCCAAGGTATTACATTCATGTTGATATTATTTCTTTGAAATTTTATCATTTTTTATAATACACTGCTATTTATAATCAAATATATAACAATATGTACATATTTTTTATATATTCACACATAAAAATTTAATTATAAATATAAATAATAAAATATATTTACGTATTAAATATATTAGCTTTATCTAAATAATAACTAATATCTATTTTATTTAAAATACCAATATATAAATATTTATATACCTATATATTAATCTAATTATATATATATTAATATAACTACATATATATATTGATATAACTATAAATATATATATTAATATCACTATAAATATATATATTAATATAACTATATATATATTAATATAACTATATATATATAATATAACTATATTAATCTAACTATATATATATTAATATAACTACATATTATGTTTTGAAGCTCAGTTAAAAGAATGGCCAATCCACTAAATGCCAAAATTTCAATTTCCCATGGAATTATACCTTCTATTGAAAACACGGGTCATTACAACCTCCCCCCTTAGAACTTATCATCCATGAGAAGCCTTTAGAAATAATGAAAATATCACTTGACCTACAGGGGTCCTAAAGTCTCATTCAAAGGGTCACATTGAGTTTCCAATTATAAATATTTATATACCATTTACATATAAAATATATTAGTTTTATCTAAATAATAACTAATATCCATTTTATTTAAAATACCAATATATAAATATTTATATACCTATATATTAATCTAACTATATATATATATATTAATATAACTATATATATATATTGATATAACTATAAATATATAAATTAATATCACTATAAATATATATATTAATATAACTATATATATATTAATATAACTATATATTACTATATGAATAAATATAACTAAATATATATATATAAATTAATAGATATGTCATTAACTGGAGAAAAAATCAATATGGCAGAGTGGTAAAGGCTTTAGGCGCGCAAGGGGGAGGTCTCGAGATCAAATCTTGTTGGAGGCAAGGGCGCGCGCATGGGGGTGGATTAGGGGGCTAGCGCTGATAAAGGGGGTGGGTGTAGTGCTGATATAGGGTGGATGGGGGGTGCGTATGGGTGCTTGAGGGGCTAGAAAGAGCTGTTAAAAGGTGGGATCAAGCACTATAAACCCCCCCCCCCCCCGATTTCTAGGTTTTTTTTAAATTTTTTTTATTTTTTTTTACTTTTATCAGCGCTAAAAAGAAAGTGCTGATAAAGGACCCTTTTATCAGCGCTTTTTTTAGCACTGATAAAAGACCCCTTTATCAGAGCTTTTTTTAGCCCTGATAAAAGAGGTCTTTATCAGCGCTTCTTGGAGTGCTGATAAAGGGGACCCCCCCCCCCCCCCCTATCTTCGCGGGCTTTAACAGTGCTTTTCTAGCGCTCTTAAAGGCCATTTTTAGAGCTGATAAAAGGTGTATTTGTAGTAGTGTTAAAACGATGCACGGTGTGGCTAGTATCACTCCAAATGTGTTTTTTTATTAAATTCTGACATTTTATTAATGTATTCTTTCATATTAATGTTTAATTTATTTCTTTATTGTATTATTAACATAATATTTGTTTTCTTATATAGGCGGAAACTTTTTCTCGAGTTGAGATGATTTGTTCAGCAACTGATACCATGGGAGGACATTTCTGAGAGGGGATCACGAGCGTCAAAAGGTGAAATATTAATGTTTTTAAATGTTTGTTGAATAATTGTAAATGTAATTATATAAAACATTATTTGAAATGAATATAGTAGTGTTTTTTTATATATACAATGGGCAGACATTTTGGTATTCATGATGTCAATTAAATGTATATAGTACTGTTTGAAATTATAGGTTTATGTTGGGTGTTCTGTTATATTAACAACACATTGCATCCAACTAGGCTGTTATCAGTGCTATGATTAATAGTGTTTTTTATCATTGTTAAAATCCTTTTTTTCACATTTTCAAAGGTCATATGTGTAGTGCACTATTGGAAATATGATCTATAACAACGGTTTTGGGAAAACCGTTGGTATAGTTCACTAATTTGGACCTATACCAACAGTTTGGCCAAAACCATTGGTATATGTCACTTATATGTCCCCCCCTATACCAATGTTTTGTCCAAAACCATTGGTATAGGTCCCAAAATCAAAGAACCTATACCAACGGTTCTCAAAACCGTTGGTATAGGTACATGTATTTTTAATGGAATCTTCTTACAGCGGACATTCAATAAATCAAAATTTAAAATACTTATGATAATACATATATATATTTATGAAATTATGTTCACAAAAGTAATTTAGGTCAGTGGTTAGGTTGTTCAATCACAAATGGGAGGTGTTGGGATCAAAACCAACCGGATGATTATTTTTTGAATTACATATACCATCATTTTATGGAACCGTTGGTGTAGATTTTCATATTACTTATACCAATGGTTTTCAAAACCCTTGGTATAGACCTATCCTCATGGCTTACTTTGTAACGGTTCTCCAAACTGTTGGTATAGCCTATACCAACAGTTTGGAGGCCTATACCAATGGTCGAACCATTGGTATAGGGTATTTTTTCAGTAGTGGTAGTGTCAGCAGTCTCAGTATCCTACGGCGGATCAAAGCAAATCCCATGATAAACTTCATCCATGAGAGGATCCAACTTTTTCACTGCTCTACGAAAATATGACTGGTCAAATGTACCTCCCTCTACAGGATCAGAGATGTGAATGAGATGGGTGATACGAGTATCTTGTGAAAACAAATTCTATTGTTAAGTAATGTCAACAAAAAAGGAATGAAATTTCAATTATGCATTAGTTGGTCATCTCAATATCAGTCATCACATAATACTTAACATGTTTTTTGGTATATTTATTATGTTCTACATATTATATAACTTTACCTATAACTAGATATAATATATAATAAATATATACACCTGCTTTCCAAAAATTTTAACTTTTCAATGTCTGTATGTGTGTGTGTGTGTAATAACTTTTATTAAATTTAATTAATAAAAGTAATATAATTTAGACTTACATAAAAACCATTAAAATACTGTAAATTTATGTTATTTTCAAATTTATAAATTTGAATCTGTATATATGATATTTTTTTCATTCTTCTTGTAACACCCCAATCTCTCATGGTACGTTTCACTTTGAATAATGCAGTAGCTTGCGTTGTACGCAACATGGAGTTTTAACACACCACGACCAATTAAACTAGCCATTATGAATAGTAAAACCCATGTTTTGAAATTTTATAAATTTTATTTTTAAAAATGGACTTCATTTTTTGATTCAAAATATCAATATTATCTTAGGGTGGATTTTTGGTATTTTTATGAAAACTTCCAATTTTTGATGAATAGTGAAAAACACTCTGTTATTGTTTAAAACCGACTTTTTATTTATGTAATTAGTTATTTTATTTTAATTTATTTTAGGTAAAAATTGATACATAATACATATATATGTTCAATGTAATTCATTAAAGTCATTTTATAATAAGTTAAGATATATAAAATTTTATTGAACTTGTTACCGTCTTTTACCCACCTTCTAGGAGCATTTGAAAATTTGCATAAAACTTAATTTTACCGCTTCTGTGAGTTGAATTTAAAAATAAGGGAGACATGGTTGATATCAGTAAGTAAATCTGGTTCAATATGATGAAAATAATTTTTGGTGAATAGTAACTTTTCACTTTTATTTACCACGGTTAAAAGTAAATAGGGTAATTAAGGGTAAAAATGATATCATAATTACCCTAACACATGTTCTAATTCTATTAGATAAGTCTAATTAGACCAAAAACAACCTTAGGAATAAAATATGATCCCCTTTGGTCCACTTGGATTAGATTAGGACATTTATTATTATTTTATTTAAAGAAGAGTTAAAAGAGTTAAATTCAAAGTTTAATAACTAAACCATTTTTAATATAGGGTTACAAAAAATATAAATTAAACTATAAATATTCATTTGAAAGATAAAAATATTTCCTACATAATGGTATTTTATTTATAAATTTTATACATTAAATAATTTAATTTATTTATGACACAATGATGATGTAGTAATTACCTTATTAATGAAAGATTAAAATAATTGATATTATAAATATCCAAATAAATGAAATTTGAGACTTTTGATGAATTCCACTAATTTAATATTTTAATATGACATTTTAGGGTTGATTAAATAATTTTTTTCTTGAAGTAATCATGTTGTTATGATTTTCACAAAAACCAAATACTAAATAGTGTCAAAATTGACATAATTGAGTTTTAAAAAAAATACTATATTATTAATTGATATAATATTACTAAAAATATAAGGTTCAGACAAATGAATTATATAAAGTTATATATATATTAATAATGAACCACTTGGGGTTATCTTGTAATTTTATAGTAATTTTATTAACCATATAATATAAAAATACAAAGAGACATGGTAAATGTCAAACTATTTAACTAAGAGTTAAATATAAAAGATAAGGTTAATATAGTTACCTAAACCTGTCTAAAACTTACTGGTTGAAAGGTTTTAGACCCATCCCACCTTATCCTCAAAATAAATCATTTCGGAGCCATTGGAAACTGAAAATGATATTATTATAAAATAATATTTTAAGCTTTTCCTAAAGTGACCCTCACTGCTCTTCACTACTGGAAATAGATGATATACCAACGGTTTTTCCCAACGGTTTATGAAAACCATTGGAATAGGGATTTTGATAGGTCTTTACCCAACGGTTTCAATAAACCATTGGAATAGAGTATTTTAATGAGTATTACCCAACGGTTATACAGAACCATTGGGATATGTGAAGTTTTAGGAAGCCTTTTCCAATAGTTTTAAAAAACTGTTGGCAAAGATTAACTTTCCCAACAGTTTTTTAAAACCGTTGGGAAAATTTTCCCAAAAAATTTCACCATCCCTAGTCCCCCATCCGCTAGATTGAAGACCTAAATCGCGATACAGAGAGCTCTCTCACTCGAAAAATTCTTCCACCCTTCAACCAGATAGTTGTTTTGTTCTACACTTAAAATCTGTAAGTGGTAAATTTGGTTCAATGTTTTCCATATTTTTTTGTTTTATGTTTTTATTTGGCCTAAGCCAGAGGTCAGTGTGCTATGGTATACCCAAGAATTGTAATTTTATTTGTTTTCTGATTTTGTTCCACACTTCAACTATTTCATCATGTTGAAGATCTTTTAATTTTACAACTATAATATAGTTATATGTTCTTTAGTAGATATTATATTATAATCCTCGGGGAGTAGATACCCAGTGGAATTTTTTAGACCCTTTCCTTTTAGGATGATATGATGAGTGTATGATAATGGGAGTTTTGGTGTAGATATTTATTACTGGAACTTCTATTGACACATGGTGCTTGATCTATCAACATTTCACTATGATATTTCAATAGGATTGATAAAAACTTATTTAGTTTCATGTTTAATATAACTATGTTCTTATTCAAAAATACTATGAGTATATAATTAGACCACCTGTTAATATTTAAATGTCAAAAGATGTGTTTCATCATCTATATCAAGAGTGCAGTCATTAGAACCTGGTCAAAATTCATTAGACATGGATGAAATCATATTGATTTTGTTGGAGGAAAACTAATGCTCCTCCTTGGGATGTGATATCTTTTGGTAAGATGGTTAAAATCATAATGTGTGTTGGTTTAGTGAACATTTTACCACTTAATGGGATGGTTCCCATGGTAAAGTTTAGTGCATCATTTCCCAATATATCATTGTGTGGGTTAGTGCTTGTTTGATCAATTAATTGGTTTTCACCAATCAAACCATTTTATGGGATGGTTACCATTCATTATCATTTTAGATAATGGTCGAGAGATATGTTGTTTGTTCCATGGGATTGTGAAACAGAGTTTCCCAATCATTAGTAGTCCATTCTAAATAATATTTGATGGTAAAAAACTCTTAGATTGTATGACCTTGTATATCATGGTAAGGGAAATATGACAGGTGATTGTTTACCCATGTTTTTATGGATTCTTATTTTTGATAAATGTTATCAGGTTGTTCCATAAGGTAGGTATTAAGTATATAGGAAACTAACCATCATTGAAGGAATAAAATTTATTCACTATGCTTCCACTTCCAGGGGCTGTGCTCGTGGGGGTGTTAGGGGGGAGGGGGGCTATGCAGGGAAAGTCTGTTGGGGTGAGGTGTGTGTGGGGGGGTCTATCCAGGTGTGGGGTGGGGGTGGGATGTGCTGATGGGGGTGGTGGGAGGGGGGCTGTGCAAGTGGGTGTGTGTTGGGCTTTGATGTTCTGCATCTAATCTATAAGTGATGCATTCATTTTAATATTCTGCATCTACTGTTTTGGTTTTCTGTTTTGATTTGGGTGTGTATGAATTTTGTTTTTTGGTTGATTTGGGTGTGTGTATTGGTATTTAATAGTGGCACACATATAGTGATTATAGTATGGGTTTGGTCTATAGGGATAAGTAGTAAAGTGAATCAAATTTGATTCAAAATGAATTATGTGTTAATATCATCCATAAATTTTTAGTTCTAAGAAGGCTTGGTATTGTTGGGAATTTTTTGTTAATATCATCCACATTACACATGATTCACGTCATGGTAAGAATTTGTGATTATGTTGTTGAGATCATAGAGAAAACTCATACACTCCAGGTTGTTTATAGTGGCATGCTTTATCATGAGTGATAATTGGCTTCCTAGGATGAATGTTCTAATATAACATTAGGGTCAATTAAATATGGTTCTCACTGTACGTTGTATATTATGTCTCTTTCTTGGAAAATACTCACTTTTATGATGGTGGGGTGATTTTCACGAGCAATGATGTCATGTGTAGACATCCATAACAATGTTAGATAAGTCACAAGTTTAATTCAGTAATCTTTTTATCATTCACATACTTTATTATTAATCTCATATTTAAAAATATATGTTTTGTCTATACTTTATGAAATTAAACCTTTTTACAAGCCGTGAACAACCTATTATTTAGAAGCCTAAACTTTATCAACCCATGGGGTGTGCTTGACTTGGGGAACTAATTGGGTAATAAAAGGTATGACCATAGAGGTTCCAAGAATGAGTTATTGAACATGAGTGAATGATTTGGGATGCCTATAACACATAATGGGACCTGAGGCATGTGCCTCTTATATGAGACCTAATGAAAATTAATAGAAATAAATTTCAATTTAATTTTTGAGTACTTGTTATTTGATTAATTATTTGGAATTCCAACCAAGGATTCATGTTAAAAATAAAGCTTTTAATTCCATTTGGAAATCCCCTTAGATTCATGATGATTTTTTTTATAAAACCTTGAGTAAATATACCTTGGATTCATAGTGATTATGATTTAGGAAGACTTGGGGAAGTCCTCGTTGGATTCTAAATTAGAGGCCTCTCTCTTTACATAGGGTGGGAACTCCTTTCTCCCTATAAATCCATTTGAAGTCAATCAATTAGTATATCTTTACACTATTTTAGTAGTTCACTACATCAACTAGAAACTTCATCCTTTATCGTTTACTTAATTATATTTTCTATTAAACTTCAATCTTATTGAATTGTTTATGACGAAATGACTTATATCAATACTTTTTACAGAATGGATATAAGTTGGATGTATGAAACTGATCGGATCACAAGCAATTTTCAAAACAATTTTCAGAGATTTTTATATTTTTCATTTCACAATGCTTCATATGGTGTTCGCATACACTGCCCATGTTCTAATTGTGTTAGCAGACCTTGGTTGAGCCATGAAGAAGTCAGATATCACATAACCAAATATGGTTTTCAAGAAAACTACTTTTTGTGGTATCACAATGGAGAGAAAAGGAAATCTCAAATTGATGATGATCGAAATGAAAGGACTAGAATAGAGAATTTGTTAGATGGCTGATTTTCGTTTATTCAGAATCATGAAAAAGAAAGGATTCCAACCCAAGAAGACTTCAATATGAGCACACATGATGCTTCTAATGAAAATAATGTTGTTGTAAGGGTGAAAAAATTGAATGATGCTGCCACGACTCCAGTATATTGACAGTGAGACAAAATGAAAAAGCTGGAATTTTTAATCCAATTTTTTCATGGGAAAACTATGTATGAGATTTCTAATACAGAAATAGATTACATTATTACCTTATTTAATTATTTACTTCTATATGAAGCAGAAATTCCCTCAAACCACTATATGGCATGAATGTTAGTTGAGGAACTTGGATTTTCAAGAAACAAAATTCATGCTTGCCCGAAAGATTGCAGTTTATTCTGGGAGGAAACCACTAAACAAAATGATTGTATAAAATGTGGCACATCCCGCTAGAAATCAAAATATTATGGAACACCATCCCACATGACACATAAAGTAATGTGGAACTTTCCATTGATCCCCAGACTCCAGAATCTTTTTATGTCTGATGACATATCAATAAAAATAAGATGGAATGATACCGATAGAAATAAGACTAATGATGAGTTGGTTCACCCTGCAGATGGATTTTCATGGCAGAGATTTGATGCTTGATATCGTTATTTTGCAGCTGACGTGCATAATGTGAGGTTGGGTCTTTCATGCGATGGTTTTAATCTGTTTGGGTAGATGATTACTTCGCACAGCACATGACTACTTTTTATACACATTTATAATCTTCCCCCATGGTTATGTATGAAAAAACCTTTCACTTTCATGAGTATACTCATATCTGTCCCTTCTGATCCCGACATTAATATTGACGTATACATGAAACCTTTAATAAAAGAGTTAAAACTTCTTTGGGATGTGGGTGTGGGCATATAATATGCATGTTCAAAAGACATATTTCAGATGTTTGTTTCACTTATGTGGACGATCAATGATTTTCTGGCTTATGGAATGATGTCTGGATGGAGCACGAATGGAAAACTTCCATGTCCTGTTTGTATGAAGAATACATGATCTAGAATACTGAAACATCATTGTAGTTTCAGTTTTATGGGACATCAAAGATTTTTTCTAATGGACCATTCATATAGATATAATCATCAAAGATGTAATAATACCACAGAGACCGATGATCCACCTTAGCGTATGTCTGGAAATGATATTCTTAATGAATTGAAAGATTTCAGTTTTTCATTTGGGAAGGGTCAAATGAAATCTGGAAAGAGAAATAATGTTTCCATTGAAACATGTTACAATTGTAGTAAGAGCAGTATTTTTTTGATTTGCCTTATTGGTCAACCAATGTTTTACGCCATTGTTTAGACATAATGCACATTGGAAAGAATATATGTGAAATGTTGCTTTCGATACTTCTAAATGTTAAGGGAAATACAAAAGATGATTTACGGTATCAGTGTGACTTGGTGGATTGGGGAATCAGACCAGAATTGCATCATGTAAGTATCAGTGAAAATAAATGGAAAGTTCCATGTGCTTCTTATGTGATGACACCTATGGAAAAAAACAATTTCTGGAAGTATTAGAGACTATTAGAGTTCCTGATGCTTATTCAAGCAACATATCTAAACGGGTCAAAAGAAGAGAGTTGAAGCTAAAATATTTGAAGACTGATGATTATCACGTTCTTATGCATGAGTTGATTCCATTAGTAATTTGTCATCTTTTGTCAAATAATGTAAGGGTGACTATTATTTGGTTGTGCCATTTTTTTAGAGATCTTTGTGCTAAGAAGTTATCCAAGCCGTTCTTGCAAAAAATGTTGACAGATGCACCATTAATTTTGTGTGAGTTGGAAAAAATATTTCATCCATAATTTTTCACATGTTGTTGCATCTGACTGTCCATATTCCCATTGAAATACTTATTGTAGGACCTATTTCTTTTCATTGGATGTATCAAAATGAAAGAAATATGTACACATTAAAGTCTTATGCCTGAAATAGGAATCATCCTGAAGGATCTATCATGAATGGTTACTTGGCTCAAGAATGTATGGATTTCTGCTCAATGTATTTGTCTGATCTTACTACAAGAATGAAAAGACCAATTAGAAATGAAGAATAATAGTATAAACAAATTAAACCCAGTTTTCCATCACTTCCTCAAATAGAAGGAATTGCTGGATCATATACAATGAAGACATTAAGCCTTGAAGAGTGGGAGATGGGACATCGCACAGTTTTGTTTAACTGTGATTTGTTCGATGACTACAACAAGTAACTAAATTGAATATATATGTATTACAAATATATCTACAAAACTATTCATATTTTTTATCTATAGGGAACATAAAACAATGATAAATAGAAATCATCATTCTTTATCTTTGATAAGAAGGGATACTTTTTATAGCAAAGAGTTTTATGCTTGGTGAAAATTGAAGGTAAAAATATTACTATTTAAAATAATTAAATCAATATTTAATTAAGTTTAATATTCATTTATATTGCAGGTATTGATTTTTCCTGCTGACTCTATCTCTGAAGTAATAAGAGCTTTGGATTTTGGTCCAAATACCATGGTTCGTGATTGTAAATCAATTGTTATCAATGGGTGCAAATTTATTGTTACAAAATGAGCAAAGAACATGAGAACACAACATAATGGTGTTATGGTTACTACCAAAACAGATTGTTATTCCAGTTCATCAGATAGTAGACCGCGATTTGAAAATGTGGGTTATTATGGAGTCACCGAAAAAAAATTGGATTATTACTCTCTTGGAAGAGTCACGATGATGAAATGCCATTGGTTTGATTCAATGACGAGACAGGGCACATTTATTGATGACTGTGGATTTCAGGTAATTAATATGACTCACACTCTTGCTACCAAAGAACCATAGGTATTGGCATCAATGGATAAACAAGTTTTTTATGTCAAAGACCAACTTCAACCTGAATTTTGTGTCATAGTTGAAGTAATTCCAAGACATATTTTTGATGATGATGATGATGGAATTGACACCATCCCTGCTACCATTGGAACCAATCCATTTATTTCTTTTGATGACTCCAATAGCTCAATTTTTAGAGTTGACTGTGAACCTGAAGTTGTGGTGGGAAATATATAAAATAATCCATTCATGTTCTCAATTCTTTTGGTTTACCTTGAGTTGGGTTGTTAAGGTTGGTTCTATTCAAATTGATTTAATATTGAAGCCTACATCATCTACCTGAGCTAAAGAAATTAAAATTTTCCTTAATTTTGAAACTAATTTTACACTTATGAATCTGGTAGAATCAATGTTCCATGATTTTAATAGACTGATGACACTTAGTAAATAATCATCCTACTAAAAATTAAATTTCCTTATTACATCTTGTACAATTTATTGACTTCATTATATATTTTTTCAAGATCACCTAAGACTATGGTTAGTTAAATTATCCATGAATCCCCCTATTCCCTCTCATTTATTTTGTTTTTTGGGTTACACATTAGTTATCCTTTTCTATTTACTTCTATATTTGTTTTCAAATGTAGGAAATGAAACCAATTGAAGAGAGGCGATGAAAATAGATTATGGACAACAATCATCACATGACTGAGCTGGGAATTCCATCACTAGTTCCTGCAGTTAGTATTTTATTTCAAATATATATATATTTAAATTATATATAATGTCATGTGATTAATTTTTTTAAAACATTTTTTCAGGATCCATCTATTAGGCAACGGTCATTTAAGGAGCAGCCGAGTAGTGGTCCCAGTACTGGGGGTGTTCATACGTGGGGGGTGGTATGAGAGCTAGACGATCTGGTCAACGTACCCGATTAGACCCTGCCCCTCCCACTGACATACCATCCATCCCACATTCTGATCCCGCTATGCCATTAGGGACACACAAGATATTTAGGCCTCTCATGTTTTCACCACCATTTACATCTGACCCTCATCACCCATCTGTATCATATCCAATGATGATTCCCACTCCCCATCTAGCATTTGGCCAGTCATCCCTATCATCCTATTTTACTACTGCTTTGATCTCTCCGGGCTTTTATATTCCATCTTCTTCGACTACTGCTCTGCCAGAGTCTGTCCCTATGGAGCATACATTGGGACTCACTCCATTTGTACAGGGTGTTCCTTCAGTTTCTGCAGATCTAGTGGTGCCCATTGATCAGACTACCACAGGTATACTTATACAAACCTAAAAAAAAATTTACACCATTATTTATTTTTATTATAACATGTATTGATAAAATATTTATTTTTATTTCATAAAAGATATATCTACTAATATGAGGTGGGGTCGGGGCGTACATGTATGCATTCAGTGTGGAACTGCTGCACGTAGATGATGGTGGAATACGATGAATATAGTCATATGATTGAAAAATCAGGGTAGAAATGTCAGAGTTTTTTGGCGACACTTTCCAAATACTCCGACATCATTCCTGTTAGCCCGATCTCATGAAGACAACTGCCAAATGAAGTCAAGGATAAAGCCTGGGCAGATATATGAGTAAAAAATCAGTTTTATTTAATGCAATATATTAATTTTAGTATTTATATGAATTAATATTTTGGTTTCAACTGCGTTTTAATTTTCCCAATAGTGAGCGTGCACGGCCAGCACGTCTAAAGGATTTAGGCCAGCTTTGGAGAGCTTATAAGAATGAGTTTTACATTGGCTGGCGTGATAGACTAGGCACAGAGTTGGAGGCGGTCCCTATTGTGGATTATTGTTCATTAGAATAGTACCGACAGATGATTACTCAGTGGGCGACTAGCCAATTTACTGTATTAATAAAATTAGAAGTATTTAAATGAAAATTTTCATGTTTTTCATTAATATTAATTATTGAATTTTATTGAGGATGCATCTGGATGAAATAAAAAAAAAATTGATGCTAAGAAATACGTCCACACATTGGGATGTACTACGATGTCATATCATGAGAGATAGTTGTTATGATAGTTTATAATCTTTCTTTTTGACTTGCACTTTCTATTTCTTCCTCCGTAATTTATTCGATTGCTAAAGTTGTTATATAATTTTAGTTATGAAATTACTATTTTTTTGGTATCCTATTTTTAATTATGGTTTCCTACATTCAATGTCATTGTGGAGGCATAAATTGAATATAGAAGGAGGTGTTCCTCGAGCAAAACTATTTTTCTCGAGTATAAAGAAGAAAGATGGAAGTGTGGTTAATGAACCAACTCAGCAGCAGATTGTAAGTTTTACTTTGTATATTTAAAATTTTAATCTCTATTTTTTAACTTAATAATCTATTTATATTTGTAACAAGATTCTTTAGAGGCCCTTGATGCCTAGGAACCTGACAATTTTGGTCCAAAAGATCACTTACATCAGGTGTTGGGAGATGAGCACCCTGGTAGAGTATGCTGCCGAACTAGGAAGAGTATAATTCCAACAAGTTATTGGCCCTCTTTAGGTACAAGTTGTAGTTCCATCGAGTTGTAGCAGGTTATGGCACAGGCATAACAGGATGAGAAAGGGGCCACAAAGATGGCAGCACAATCTGCTATGGCAAACACTGCATTTATGAAACTGATGGAAGCTTTATGTCCAACACTTCCACCAGAGGCCATCACTGCTTCTGAGGAATATATTTCATCAATGAGTTCTATATATGTTGCACCAGGTGGTAGTTCTAGTTGTGGTTAAGATGATGGCGAGGAGGAGGATGAGGTGGAGGAGTAGGAGGTCCAGGAGGAGGTTGAGGCGGAGGAGGATGGCGAGGAGGAGGTCGAGGTGGAGGAGGAGGGTGATGAGGAGGTCGAGGCTGAGTACTAGGGTGAGTAGGGAGGGGACGATGATGTGGACGACGATGAGGATGAGGGTGAGGGTGAATATGATGGTGATGATAGTGATGGTGATTAGGGACAAATTGATCTGTTACATTCTATAATGATATTACTGACCTTTTATGTTTATTGATTTTTTATGCCTCAATATATGTGTGACTAGGTAGGTCACATTATATTTATTTTTTTATCTATAAATAATAAAACTTTATTTGATGATTTGTTGTGACATCCCCCTATTTAAATGAAATTATAATTTTTTAGTGGAATTTAAAAAATTGGTTATCTGATTAGAAGTTGATATAATGAAATTATTTTTTTAACCTTGAAAGAATTTGCTTAGAAAATATATAAATAACATCCCATGAGCCCGGAATAGCCCCCCCCCCCCCCCAGATAGCCCCACAGACAGCCCCCATACCCTCCTCCCAGGACCCCGAACAGCCCCCCGGACATCCTCCCCACCCTCTTTCCTAGACCCCAGACAGCCCCCCGGACAACCCCCCAGATAGCCCCCCGGACATCCTCCCCACCCTCCTTCCTGGACCCCGGACAGCCCCCTGGAAAACCCCCCAGACATCCCCCCGGACAGCCCCCCCACCATCCAACCTGGACCCCGGACAACCCCCCAGACAACCCTCCAGACAGCCCCCCCACCCTCCTCCCTGGACCCCGGACAGCCCCCCAGACAGCCCCCCGAACAGCCCCCCAGACAGCCCCCCACCATCCTCTCTAGACCCTGAATAGCCCCCTGGATAGCCCCCCCAACCCTCCATCTTGGACCCCAAATCCCAATCTAATATATCTTCAAGATTCACCCTAAATACCAACATAAAAGAGGGTTTTAGAGCTTCATAAGAAGATGAGAGAAGAGTGAAAACCCTAATCGAAAAGAGGAAGCAAGGAGAGGATTAGACTCACCCAGATCTTCAATCAGCACTTGATGGCACTCAAAATTCTCAAGTGATGTGTATGAGTCAACCCCTCCTCAAACCGAGGCATGGTGTGGCCGGTACCACTCAAAGTGTCTCACTTTTATTTGAAATGGACAATGTTTTAAATGAAAACAACAAATGAAATACGTAAAACTGACCAAACGAATTTAGATTGTGTTGATACTTTATAACAATGATCCATGAGTCATTTTTGACATGTACGAGTCAACCCTGCCTCAATCCGAGGATCGGTTTGGTCGGCACCACTCAAAGTGTCTCTCTTTTGTTTCAAAAGGACATCATTTTAAGTGAATACAACAACTAACATACGGAAAACTGACCAAAGGCATTCAGATTCTATTGAAACTTTATGAAAATGATCCATGGCTCATATGTGACTTTTATGACACAAACCCTCCTAAATCCGAGGGCCAGTGTGGCCGGTACCACTCAAACTATCTCACTTTTATTTGAAATGGACAGGATTTTAATTGAAAACAACAACTAGCATACGGGAAACCAACCAAACTCATTTTGATTGTGTTGATACTTTAGAAAAATGATCCATGGATCATTTGTGACATGTAAGAGTCAACCATGCCTCAATTCGTAGTGTGGTGTGGCCAACACCACTCAAAGTGTCTCTTTTTTGTTTAAAGTGGATATCATTTTAAGTGAAAACAACAACTGACATATGGAAAACTGACCAAACGCATTTGGATTCTGTTGAAAGTTTAGGAAAATTATCCATGTGTCAAATGTGACTTGTACGAGTCAACCCAACCTCAATCCAAAGAACAGTGTGGCTGACAGCACTCAAAGTGTCTCTCTTTTGTTTAAAATGAACATCATTTTAAGTGAAAACAACAATTGAAATACGGAAAACTGATCAAATGAATTTTGATTCTATTGAAAATTTAGTACAATGATCCATGGGTCATATGTGACATGTATGAGTCAACATTTCCTCAATCCGAGGCACGTTGTGGCCAACACCACTCAAAGTGTCTCTCTTTTGTTTAAAATGGACATCATTTTAAGTGAAAACAACAACTGACATACAGAAAACTGACCAAATTCCTTCTAATTCTATTTAAAGTTAAGTAAAACGATCCATGGGTCATAGGTGACATGTACGAGTCAACCCTGCCTCAATCTTAGGTGCAGTGTGACCGGTATCACTCTAACTATATCTCTTTTGTTTAAAATGGACATCATTTTAAGTAAAAACAACTGGCATACAGAAAACCAAACAAATTCATTTTGATTGTGTTAATAATTTATAAAAAAGATAAATGGGTCATATATGATGTGTACGAGTCAACCCCTCCTTAATTCGAGGTGCGGTGTGTTCATCACCACTCAAAGTGTCTCAACTTTATTTGAAATGCAAAACATTTTAAGTAAAAACAACAAATGGCATATTGAAAACCGACCAAATGCATTTTTATTGTGTCAATACTTCAAAACAACGATACATGGGTCATTTTTGACATGTACGAGTCAACCCCTCCCCAATCTGAGGTGGGATGTGGCCAGTATCACTCAAAGTGTCTCACTTTTATTTGAAATGAACAACATTTTAAGTGAAAACAAAAACTGGCATATGAAAAACCAACCAAACACATTTGGATTCTATTTATACTTTAGGAAAAGGATCCATGGGTCATTTTTTATGTGTAAGATTCAACCCCACCTCAATATGAGGCACGGTGTGGTCGGTACCACTCAAAGTTTCTTTCTTTTGTTTAAAATGTATACTCTTTTAAGTAAAAAAAACTAGCATACGGAAAACCGACCAAACGCATTCAGAATGTGTTGATACATTAGGAAAACGATAAATCGGTTATTTTTGACGTGTATGAGTCAACCCTGCCTCAATTTGAGGTTTAGTGTGGCCAGCACCACTCAGATTGTCTCTCTTTTGTTTCAAAAGGACATCATTTTAAGTGAATACAACAACTGACATACTGAAAACCAACCAAAGGAATTCAGATTCTGTTGAAACATTAGGAAAAAGATCCATGGGTCATATGTGACATGTAAGAGTCAACCTTGACTCAATATGAGAGCTTTTGTGGCTGAAACCACTCAAGCTGTCTCACTTTTATTTGAAATGGACAGGATTTTAAGTGAAAACAACAGCTGGCATACGGAAAACCGACCAAACGCATTAGGATTGTGTTGATACCTTAGGAAAATGATCCATGGATCATTTTTGACATGTACGAGTCAAATCTTCCTCAATAAGAGGCATGGTGTGGATGACACCACTCAAAGTGTCTCTCTTTTGTTTAAAATGGACATCATTTTAAGTGAAAACAACAACTGACATATGGAAAACTGACCAAATGCATTTGGATTTTGTTGAAACTTTATAAAAACAATCCATGGGTCATATGTGATGTGTACAAGTAAACCCCGTCTCAATCCAAAGTGCGGTGTGGCCGGAACCACTCAAAGTATCTCTCTTTTATTTAAAATGAACATAATTTTAAGTGAAAACAACAATTGACATACGGAAAACCAAACAAATGCATTCATATTCTATTGAAAATTTTGTACAATGATCCTTGGGTCATATGTGACTTTTATGAGTTAACCCCACCTCAATATGAGGCACGGTATGGCTGGAACCACTCAAAGAGTCTCTCTTTTGTTTAAAATTCACATCATTTTAAGTAAAAACAACAACTGACATGCGGAAAACTGACCAAACGCATTAAGATTCTATTGAAACTTTAGGAAAAAGATCCATGGGTCATATGTGATGTGTACAAGTCAAACCTACATCAATTAGAGGTGCAGTGTGGTTTTTATCACTCGAACTGTCTCTCTTTTGTTTAAAATGGACATCATTTTAAGTAAAAAGAACTGGCATACGGAAAACTGACCAAACGTATTCAGATTGTGTTTATAATTTAACAAAACGATCCATGGGTCGTATGTGACATGTAGAAGTCAACCCTACCTCAATCTGAGGTGTGGTGTGGCGAGCACCACTCAAAGTGTCTCACCTTTATTTGAAATGGAAAACATTTTAAGTGAAAACAATAACTGGCATATAGAAAACCAACCAAACACATTCAGATTCTATTTATACTATATGATAACGATCCATGAGTCATCTTTGATGTTTATGAGTCAAACCCACCTCAATCCAAGGCATGGTGTGACCATTATCACTCCAAGTGTATGTCTTTTGTTTAAAATGGATAACATTTTAAGTAAAAACAACTAGTATTTACGAAAACCAACCAAACGTATTAGGATTCTGTTGATACTTTATTTTGGGGTTTTTTGCTTCTAATTTATGAATTAAATCATGTATGTTTTATAGAAAACATAATTTTTTATGTATTCTTAATTTAGTATAAACCACCCCATAGACACCCCCACCCTCGTGGACAACCCCCCACCCTTGGACACCCCCACCCCTAGACACCCCCACCCCCCGGGACACCCCCAACCCCTTGTATTTCATATTATATATGTGTTATACATAATTCAGAATTGTTTATGCAACATAATTAATTTTTTATGTGTTATCGATTCATAATTCATAATTCATTACATAATTCATTTTTCATGTATTTAATTGAGAATTTAATTATGAATTCTGTATTGCATATGGTAATTGGGTTCATATGTCTAAATGGCCTGAAGGCCTTCATTTTTATTGATTTTTGATTACCCCCCTTTCAAGGGATGAGGGGGAACCCTTACAAGGCCCATAGGCTTAGAGATTACATGGCCTGTAGTCTTAAGAGATTACATGACCTAAAGGTCTTAGGAAATTCAACCAGACTATCTACAAGGAAATGCTTATCCCCAACATATGTGTCATAAAATTAGCTGTCCACCTTTGCATGACCATCTGGATAGACTTCCCGTGAAAGCACAGGCTGGTCCCGATGGAAAATCCATACCCTCTCATTTTGACAAATCTATTTGGATCTGCTCTGGTGAGTGCACCTGCTCTGAATCCTCTTCTGGGGCTGCTCTTTTTTTGTAGTGTGTCTAGGTCAACTGCATGGGGGTCGAAGGCCTTGAGGTGACCCGAGGGCCTTAAAGGTGACCCAAAATCCCTACTGACCCAAAGTCCTGGGTGGCCCGAAAGCCTTAAGGACTCCAAGCCCAAACTAGTGACCCAAGGTGAATAGTTTCAGCTACTGTAGTACTGAACAGTACCTGCTACAGTACTGCTATAGTACACCCACAATGTATAGTTTAGCTACAGTACCCGTACAGTGTACAGTTCTACTACAATACCGCATAGTGTACAGTCTACTATAGTTCCTCCTATAGTACTGCTATAGTACCAGAAATATTCCTCTACCTAGTTTTGAACCTGGGTCTTTTGGATGCACTTAAGGATACCTCACCAACTGGGTTGAGGCTCATGTGCTAGTAATTGGGTTCATATACATGATTATAATTGTGGTACATTCCATGGTTATAAGAGTATCTTGTTTTTATTTGCTTTTTTGTTCTATAGCAGGTGTTTTTTTTCTATTAAGAGTGTATGTATGTGCATGCAGTTGAGTGTGCAGTGGGGTAGATTTTAGGGGGCTGGTCTGCCAAATTCTAGAAATACACTATACCAACAGTTTACTAAAACCCTTGGAATAGTGTTGTACATATTTTTACCAATGGTTTTAGTAAACCGTTAGTAAAACATGAAAATGATAGTATTGAAAATGGTTTTTTAAACCATTTGGAATAATCGTATTACACTACCTTTCCCAACAGTTTTACAAACCATTGGGAATACTCGGATTACACTGCCTTTCCCAATGGTTTTACAAACCGTTGGGAAGGAATACTCAAATTACACTCTCTTTCCCAATGGTTATACTAAAACCATTGGTAATGGGCTATCCCAGCGCCTTACTTACCAACGTTTTGCCAAAACATTGGTATATAGTATACCAACGGTTTGGCAGCCTTTACCAATGGTTTGAAACCATTGGTAAAGCCTTAGTTTCCAATAGTGCTTGTAAAAGGGTACTTCCCATTCTCTTAATTTCACACCACCAAAGCCATTTGGCTTGGCCAACCCCTGCCCAAATATCCTCCCAAATTCCCTAAAATAAACCTATAGTCCTTAATTTTATTAGAAATCCAATCTAAGTAACCCTTTTGATCAACTCAAAAGGAAACACCCGAAAAAGAGGTAATAATTTCACCACCCTATTTAAAGTTCTTTTCTTTTTCAACTTCCTCTTTATTTGTTGATTATATACCAAAATAATAACTCCAGTACCTTCTAAATACTATTATATTATTATAAATATGGTACAACCATATTCATTATTCTACCCATCCTATAAATGACAAAGTCACCATACGTGAGTATGTACGGCTTTCCGTCTTCACGTCGTGGTGTAGTTTGTTATTCAAACACTTCATTATTTTGGATGGGTATAATAATGAATATAACTGATTTAAATAATAAATATAACATGCTAATGATTCTTTTTATATTACATACTATCCAATTACATGTGATTTCACCATCAATATAATGATATTTTCGCTCATGTGTATGTACGGATTACCGTCTCCACGAACGCGATGAGATTCATTCCCCATCGTAATCATTCAAGAATAATTTTAATTTTATGATTAAAAATAATGTTTATGAACATAGTATAATTCTTTATATGAATCAAATAAATCCTATCCATAACAAACATGGCTTATGTAACCAATAATATAAAGGAAAATGAATCAGTTAACTCCCAAAACGATGATACTACTGAAATATTATTAACAAAGCAACATTAGGGGATCGTATATGATTTCATATTTATGTATATGGTTCTTTTATAATTTAATAAAAAAAGTTTAACTATTATACAAGAGTTTAACTTGCCATCGACTAAAGAAAAGTACAAGGTAAGGGTTAATTCTACAATCTCTTTACATATCGGAGGTTGTTAACATGTAAGTATCTACTGAGACCTTTTTATCATCCACGTCCGTGTTTTCTTAAAAATGTTTTTCAAAACAATTTCACTATTTAATAGACTATGGGTTAAATTCATTTATACCCTTATTTTACCTTATGTGTTTTGAAAGGAATCTTTCCGTCGTTTTCCAAACAAGGTAATTTATGACCATTTTGATAAAATTAAGGTAAGAATGTCTTTTTTTAACTTATACGGCGGGTGCGGATATTTTTTGCCATTATAGAATCTTCAAAGCTCCCCTTACGAACTTATAAGAATATTTTCCAAATAAATTTTTCATTTTATAATTATGTGACTTTTAAATGATTTATAAAAAGATATTTCTATCAAATAGTTTTGATTTCATCTATGTCAACATCCTTTGATAGATTTTAAGCTTGTTTGAAGTTGATTTATTATGATACAAATCTTCCATATTGTATTAAAGGTTTTTTTATATGTTTGACTATGGATGTGTTATTTTTTCATCATTCGTGGTTTATGGATAAAGTATTGACATGTCGTATGTTAGTTTTAATATGAATATTTATGTTAAGTTTAAACCTTTTCATATGAGGAATGCATTGGACTTAGTAAGTGATAGGTGGAGCCTAAAATAGCTCCTAGATGCATCGGTAGGTCTCATGAGACAAACAAGTGTGTTGGAACAAAGCCTTGACAAAATATTATTTGTATTCTTGGCACAAGGCCTTTACTATGTGGTTATGAAGTCTAGGATTATGCATTCCATCATTATGAAATTGGTTATTGATATTTCATGTGATTATTTCACTAGTAGAATATTCATGTGAATAATTAAATGGAATTATTTAATTTATATTGTCCATATTATGCATAATTTTATGTTTAAAAGGCTTATGTTTTAGTCCTATACATTTCCTTAAATATTTATGCTTATTTATGAAAGTTTCTACTATATTCTTATCCTTACTGAGCATCTGAGCTCACCCATTTCTATGTTTTATTTTTCCCAGGATTCGAAGAAGTATGTTATGACTGATCTGAAGGGATAGTCTAAGGGATAGTCTAAGGGATATGAATGTGGTCAATGGAGACAATGTTGTTGTTGTTTTTCATTTTATAATGTAATGTAAAACTTATGAATGTATCTAGTACTTACAAGGTTACTAAACTGATCGGTTTTTTGGGATTTGATCCCTTGTGATCATGCCAATGTTATGTAATAATGCACCAACTTTGGGTAACTAGGTTTGGGGAATTATAGTTGGTATCAGAGGAAGTTTAGTACAAACCTTGAAAGCTAGATTTAGAAAAACTCTGATTAGAGAACATTACCCTAAGATAGAATTTGAGGGTTAGTATAGAAGAACTTCCTAGAATTTTGGTAATATAGAGATTTTGTGAGTTTTCCCAAGCAATAAATCCCTGTCTAGATACGAGCAGGTAGAGGCAGTTCTAGCACATATGTACCTAGGGGTAAAACCCAAAAACACCGCTTTGAGCTAGACTCGAATGTGAACTGGTGCACGATAACGGGCCTTGCTGTACTCTTGGTTACAACACTCCTAGGGGATATTCTTAGGATAATTCAAATTTTCTTTACAAACCATTATGAAGGATTTATGAGTACATACCTCCTCAAAGAAAATATTTTTATGATTATTGATTATATCCATAAACTGTTAAATTTATGTTAAGTCTTTTACAAGTTTTGAATTATGTATTTCAATTCATAAACCAATCTACTATATGAAATTATTTAGAAATGAGGCCTAGTATAAGGAATGGAAACCATATAAATGCACATAATCTATGTAGGGATTTCCATCCTACTCAAGATAATTATAGTGGTGTTGGTGATACAATTGGTGCTGATCAGCTTATTTCCATATTGGGACAACTCACTCAGGTTATAAATATTAACCTTACCCGTATAGAGCACCCTGATCCAGAATGTGGAGGATCAATGTTAGACCGCTTCATGACGCAACAACCACAAAAATTAAATGGGAGTACAAATCCAATAGTAGCTGAGCAATGGATAAATTCCTTAGAGAAAATATTTCATGCTTCAGGGAGTAGCGGAAGGGAAAAAGTTGTCATGGCAGTTTATCACCTCACAGGAGATGCAGATCAATGGTGGTCATTAATCCAAAACACAAAGGAAGATGAAGAAGTATTTAACATGGAATAGAGGGAGTTTAAAGATATTTTCTTAGAAAAATACTTTCCTCATGACCATCGAGCGGATATGGAAAGACAATTTCTGAGTCTGAGGAAAAAGGAGGATGAGAATGTAGCAAAGTATGAGGCCAACTTTACAAGGTTATCAAGGCATACAAAAGATTATATACGTAACCCAATGAGTGAGATTGATCAATTATTTGATGGGTTAAAACCATTTCTCCGTCGAGAATTAGTCTCACAATCCATCTCATCATACGAAGATTTTATCTCACGTGCTATCAAGATAGAAAATGAATTCTCTAAGTCTTACAACTTTAAAGCAAAGCAAGAGAAAAAGAGATCTGTTGAACACTCTAGAAAAATAAATAAGTGGAAGAAGGGAAAAGTTGAATATCCATCCTGCGGTAAATGTGGGAAGAAACACCCTGATACTTTCCTGAAGGGAATGAGAGTATATTACAAGTGTGTTGAAAAAGGTCACCAAACTCGTGATTGTAAGGGGAAGAAAGAGGTTGTCAATGTTTAATGCTACAATTGTAGAGAAAATGGTCATTATACTAACAAATGTCCTAATAGACAAGGGAAATTACCTCATAAAATGCCCATGGAGCAAGGCCAAGCTTATGTGATCACTACTGTATAGGTTGAAGCTCTGAAAGACATGGTGGTAGGTAATTTAATGGTTTCCTCAAGTTTATCCAATGCTTTATTTGATTTTGGATCATCGAATTGTTTCATATCTTCCTAGATTCCTAAAAAATTTAGGTATTTTCAATTTGACTTAACAAGGGATTTGTCAGTCAAAACACCTCAGGGAAGTATCATCGCAACAAAGTTTTGTGAATCAGTTCCCATCAGGGCATATAGATATTCTTTATCTGCTGATCTCATCATCATACCAATGATTTAATTTGATATAATCCACAGAATGGATTGGATTTCGGACCATGATGCAGAAATTTATTGTAAGAAGAAGGAGGTTACAATTTTCGATGATGATAAAGAGTACCTCGTCTTTAGAGTAGAAACGTCACCAACTGATTCTTATCTAGATCCACCCCTAGTATCTCTACTAAATTCAATTATTGGGGAGGAATATAATGAAATAACTATGGGTGAGTAAAATAATGTTTGAATAGAGGATGTACCTATTGTGAAAGAATATGTTAATGTGTTTCCAGAGGATTTACCTGGACATCCTCCAGAATGAGAAATTGAGTTTTCTAATGATTTAATTCTTAGTTCAAGGCCCATATCGAAGAACCCTTATAGAATAGATAATGTCGAATCAGTGGAACTAAAGAAACAAATAGAGTAATTGAGTAATAAGGGATTTATTCACTCTAGTTTTTCTCCATGGGGAGCCCCTATCCTTTTTGTTAAGAAGAAAGACGGATATATGAGGTTATGCATTGACTACAGGTAGATCAATGCTATAACAATAAAGAACAAGTATACCCTACCTCGCATTGATGATTTATTCAACCAACTTCATGGAGCTCAATATTTTTCAAATATTGACCTTCAATCTGGATATCATCAGTTGTGTGTGAAGAAGTAATACATTCCGAAAATAGCATTTTTAACCAGGTACGGGCATTAGAAGTTTACAGTAATGCCTTTTGGATTGACTAATTCACCCATTTTCTTCATGGATCTAATTAATAGAGTTTCCATGGAATATCTTGATGAGTTTTTAGTGGTATTTAATGATGATATCTTAGTATACTAAAAAATCTACGAAGATCATGAAAATCACTTGCGCACTATTCTGAAAACCCTCAGAAGAAATGAATTATATCAAAAGTTTAGCAAGTGTGAATTCTGTCTTCAATATATTTCTTTTCTTGGCTATATTGTCTCTAAGTATGGAATCTTTGTTGATCCTTCAAAGACCAAGGCAATCCAAGAATGTCCAGCACTGATGAGTATAACTGAGGTACACAATTTTATTGGTTTAGTTGGTTATTATCGACGTTTCCTCCAAAAATTTTCCCTGTTGGCTAACCCATTAACCAAGCTCACACGTAAAGGGGTTAAATTTGTTTGGACAAAAGAGCATGAAGAATTTTTTGAAGAACTGAAGAGAATATTATTCAACGCTTCTATCTTGAATCTACCTTTAGGGAATGATGGGTTTGTTATTTATAGTGATGCTTCAAAGAAAGGACTTAGTTGTGTCCTTATGCATAACGGTATAGTTTTTTCTATGCATCACGATAGTTAAAAATTCATGTGAAAAACTGTCCTACTCACGATATTGAGTTAACAGCTGTAATATTTTCTCTAAAGATATATAGACACTATCTCTATGGTAAAAAATGTGAGATTTATACTGATCAAAAGAGTTTGAAGTATATTTTCTCACAAAAATAACTCAACATGAGGCAAAAGAGATGGCTTGAACTACTCAAGGATTATGATTTCATAATACACTACCACCTAGGGAAGTAAAATAAGGTGGTAGGTGCTTTGAGTAGAAAGGATCATGGTGTTTTGAATAAGATGATATTTTAAAGGGATCCTATTTTCATAGATTTAGTAAAGATGGATATGAGAATAACCATGGAAGGTGAAACATCAATACTTTTTCAAATGTTTGCCAAACCATATTTACTAGCAAGGATAAAGAGTTCTCATACTGATGATGAGGAGTTTCAAAAGAAGATTAAATTTTTGAATGATGAGAGATTGAGTGACTTCATATATGAAGATCGAATTTTGAAATTTGGGAAGAGTCTTTTTGTTCCTAACATACCTAATCTAAAAAGGGAATTATTGGATGATGCTCATAGATCCAATTTCTCTATACACCCTAGGAGAACCAAGATGTATAGAGATTTTAAGGAACATTTTTTATGGGACAACATGAAGAAAGATATTTCTGATTATGTGTCAAGATGTGTGGTTTTTCAACAAGTGAAAGCTGGAAGGCAATATCCTGGAAGAGTCATGCAACCTCTTCCCATAACTGAGTGGAAATGGGATAATATTACGATGGACTTTTTCATGGGGATACCAAAGACTCCTAGAAGTAATGATGCAATATGGGTCATTGTTGATCGTCTTACCAAGTCAGCACATTTTCTTACTATAAGAGAAGATTTACCACTTGAACGTCTGGAAAGAATATATATTAATGATGTTGTAAGACTTCATGGAGTACCACTGTTGATTGTTTCTGGTCATGATCCCCGTTTTACATCAATATTCTGGAAAAGTCTTTAGAAGGCCCTGGATAATGAACTTTGTTTAAGCACTGCCTACCACCCTCAAACTAATGTACAATTAGAACAGACTATTAAAACTTTAGAATATATATTGAGATCTTTATCACTTGACTTTAAAGGTATGTGAGATCAATATTTACCTCTGGTAGAATTTTCCTATAATAATAGCTTCCATTAAAGTATTCATATGGCACCACATGAAGCATTATACGGAAATAGATGTCGCGCACCAACTTTTTGGGATGATGTTAGTGAAAGAAAACTCATAGGCCCAGAACTTGTTGAGGAAATAGGAAAAAGTGAAGATTATCTTAACCCACATCAAAGCAGCCCAAAGTAAGAAAAAGAGATTTGTCGATAACTGAAAGAAGGATTTGGGATTTCAAGTACGAGGCTATGTTTTCTTGAAGGTATCTCCATGGAAGGTTGTTATAAATTTCGGTAAAAAGGGTAAATTGAGTCCCATATACATCATACCATTCAAAATTCTAGAATGAAATGGAGTTGTAGCTCATCATTTGGCAATGCCTCCAAGTCTCTCTAAAGTTCATGATGTGTTCCACATATCACTGTTGAGAAAATATATGTTTGACCCAACGCATGTACTCACCTATGAAGAAATTGAACCGGAACCTGGTCTGTCTTATTGTGAAGAGCCAGTCAAAATTCTTGATACCAGAAAACAAGTGCTGAGAAACCGGAGGACTTGTCTGGTAAAAGTTATATGGATAAACCATAAGATGGAAGAGACAACGTGGGAACCCAAGGAACTTATAATGAAGAACCAACCGAATCTATTTATGCAGTAATGTTATAGAAATTTTTAGGACGAAATTATTTTAAGTAGGGGTGAATGTAACACCTCAAGCTCTCACGATACGTTTCCCTTTGAATAATGCAGTAGCTATGTTGTAGGCAACATGGAGTTTTAACACACCAGAACCAATAAAAATAGCCGTTATGAATAGTGATATCCACTTTTTGAAATTTTATAAATTTTATTTTTTGAAATGGACTTCATTTTTGGATTCAGAATATCAAAATTAGCTTAGGTTGAATTTTTGGTATTTTTCTGAAAACTTTCAATTTTTGATGAATAGTGAAAAACACTGCGTTATTGTTTAAAACCGACTTTTTATTTAAGTAATTAGTTATTTTATTTTAATTTATTTTAGGTCAAAATAGATACATAATACCTATATATGTTAAATTTAATTAATTGGAGTCATTTTATAATAAGTTAGGATATATAAAATTTTATTGAACTTTTTACAGTCTTTTACCCACCTTCTAGGAGCATTTAAAAATTTGCATAAAACTTAATTTTACTGCTTCTCTGGGTTGAATTTAAAAATAAAAGTGACACGGTTAATATCAGTAAGTAAAATGTGGTTCAATAAGATGAAAATAATTTTTTGTGAATAGTAATTTTGACTTTTATTTACCACGGTTAAAAGTAAATAGGGTAATTAAGGGGAAAATGATATCATAATTACCCTAAAACATGTTATAATTCTATTGTATAAGTGTAATTAGACCAAAAACAAACTTAGGAATAAAATATGATCCCCTTTGGTCCACTTGGATTAGATTAGGACATTTATTATTATTTTATTTAAAGAATAGTTAAAAGAGTTAAATTCAAAGTTTAATAACTAAACCATTTTTAATATAGGGTTACACACAATATAAATTCAACTATAAATATTCATTAGAAATATAAAAATATTTCCTACATAATGGTATTTTATTTATAATTTTTAGACATTAAATAATTTAATTTATTTATGATACAATGATGATGCAGTAATTACCTTATTAATGAAAGATTAAAATAATTGATATTATAAATATCCAAATAAATTTAATTTGAGACTTTTTATTAATTCCGCTAATTTTATAGGCTAATATGAAATTTTAGGGTTGATTAAATAATTTTTTCTTGAATTAATCATGCTATTATGATTTTTCACAAAAACCAAATACCAAATAGTATCAAAATTGACATAATTGAGTTTTTAAAAAAAATACTATATTATTAATTGATATAATATTCCTAAACATCTAAGTTTCGGTCAAATGACTTAGATAAAGTTATATATATATATTATTAATGAACCAATTGGGGTTCTCTTGGAAGTTTATAGAAAGTTTATTAACCATATAATATAAAAAAACAAATAGATGTGGTAAATGTCAAACTATTTAACTAAGAGTTAAATCTAAAATATAAGGTTAATATAGTGACATGAAATTGTCTAAAACCTATTGTTTGAGAGGTTTTCTACCCATCCCACCTTAGCCTAAAAATAAATCATTTTTGATCCATTAGAATCTGAAAATGATATTATTATAAAATAATATTTCAAGCTTTTCCTAAAGTGACCCTCGCCTCTCTTCACTACTGGAAATGAAGGATATACCAATGGGTTTTTTCCAATGGTTTATGAAAACCTTTGTAATAGGGATGTTGATAGGTATTTATCCAATGGTTTAAATAAACCATTGGAATAGAGTAGTTTAGATGAGTTTTACCCAACGGTTATACCGAATCTTTGGGATATGTGAAGTTTTAGGAAGCCTTTTCCAACGGTTTTAAAAAACCGTTGGTAAATATTACCTTTCCCAACGGTTTTTTAAAACAGTTGGTAATGTTTTCCCCTAAAATTTTTGCTATCCCCAATCCCCCATCTACCAGATTGCAGACCTTAATCGCGATATAGAGAGCTCTCTCGCTAGGAAAATTCTTCCACCCTTCAACCAGATAGTTGTTTTGTTCTGCACTTCAAATATGTAAGTGGTACATTTGGTTCAATGTTTTCCATATTTTTTTTTTGTTTTATGTTTTGATTTGGCCTAAACCCAAGGTCCGTGCACTTTGTTATACCCAAGAATTGTAATTTGATTTGTTTTCTAATTTTGTT
This sequence comes from Viscum album, assembly GCA_963277665.1. Taxonomy (NCBI): domain Eukaryota; kingdom Viridiplantae; phylum Streptophyta; class Magnoliopsida; order Santalales; family Viscaceae; genus Viscum; species Viscum album. Next base: position 1,220,785,456 of record OY728130.1, read on the forward strand.
CTACACTTCTAATATTTCATCATGTTGAAGATATTTTAATCTTCCAACTATATTATAGTTATATGTTCTTTAGTAGATATTATCTTATAATCCTCAGGGAGTAGATACCCATTGGAATTGTTGAGACCCTTTCCTTTTATGATGATATGATGAGTGTATGATAATGGGAGTTTTGGTGTAGACCCTTATGACTGGAACTTCTATTGACTCATAGTGCTTGATCTATCAACATTTTACTATGATATTTCAATAGGATTGATAAAAACTTATTTAGTGTCATGTTAAATATAACTATGTTCTTATTCACAAATACTAGGACTATATAATTAGACCACATGTTAATATTTAAATTTCAAAAGATGTGTTTCATCATCTATATCAAGAGCGCAGTCATTAAAACCTGGTCCAAATTCATTAGACATGGATGAAATCATATTGATTGTGATGAAGGAAAACTAATTCTCCTCCTTGGGATGTAAAATTGTTTGGTAAGATGGTTAACATCACAATGTTTGTTGGTTTAGTGACTATTTCACCACTTAATGGTATGGTTCCCATTGTACATTTTATTACATCATTTCCCAATATATCATTTTGTGGGTTAGTGCTTGTTTGATCAATTAATTGGTTTTCACCCATCGAACCATTTTATGGGATGTTTACCATTCATTATCATTTTATATAATTGTCGAGTGATATGTTTTTTGTTCCATGGGATTGTGAAATAGAGTTTTCCAATCATTAGTAGTCCATTTTAGATAATATTTGATTGTAAAAAATTCCTAGATTGTATGACCTTGTATATCATGGTAAGGGAAATATGACAGGTGATTGTTTACCCATGTTTTTAGAGATTCTTTTTTTTTATAAATGTTATCAAGTGGTTCCATAAGGTAGGGATTAAGTATATAGGAAACTGACCATCATTGAAGGAATAAATTTTATTCACTATGCTTCCACTTCCAGGGGGTTGTGCAGGTGGGGGTGGGCTGTGCAGGGTGGGGGTGTTGGGGGGCGAGGGGGGCTATGCAGGGAAAGTCTGTTGGGGTGAGGTGGGTGTGTGGGTAGGGGGGGTGGCTGTCTAGGTGGGGGTGGGGGTGGGCTGTGCTGATGGGGGTGGGGGGAGGGGGGATGTGCAAGTGGGTGTGTGTGTTGGGATTTGATGTTCTACATCTAATCTGTAAGTGATGCGTTCATTTTATTGTTCTACATCTACTATTTTGGTTTTTTGTTTTGATTTGGGTTTGTATGACTTTTCTTTTCTAGTTTATTTGGGTGTGTGTGTTGGGATTTGACAGTGGCACACATATAGTGATTATAGTATGGGTTTGGTCTATAGGGATAAGTAGTAAAGTGAATCAAATTTGATTCAAAATTAATTATGTGTTAATATCATCCATAAATTTTCAGTTCTTATAAGGCTTGGTATTGTTGGGAATTTTGTGTTAATATCATCCATATTCCACATGATTCACATCATGGTAAGAATGTGTGATTATGTTGTTGAGATCAGAGAGAAAACTCAAACACTTCAATTTGTTTATAGTGGCATGGTTAGTCATGAGTGATAATTGGCTTCCTAAGATGACTGCACTAATATAACTTTAGGGTCAATTAAATATGGTTCTCACTGTACGTTGTATATTTTGTCTCTTTCTTGGCCAATACTCACTTTTATGTTGGTGGGGTGCTTTTCACTAGCCATACTGGCATGTGTAGACATCTATAACAATGTTAGATAAGTCATAAGTTTAATTCAGTAATCTTTTTATCATTGACATGCTTTATTATTAAAATCATATTTAAAAATAAATGTTTTTATCTATACTTTATGAAATTAAACCTTTTTACAAGCCATGAACAACCTATTAGTGTAGAATCCTAAACTTTATCCACCCATGGGGTGCACTTGAATTGGGGAACTAATTGGTTAATGAAATGTATGACCATAGAGGTGCCAAGAATGAGTTATAGAACATGAGTGAATGATTTGGGATTCCTATAACACATAATGGGACCTAAGGAATGTGCCTCTAATATGATACCTAATGAAAATTAATAGAAATAAATTTTAATTTAATTTTTGAGTACTTGTTCTTTGATTAATGATTTGGAATTCCTTGAAGAAACCAACCAAGGATTAATGTTAAAAATAAAGCTTTTAATTCCATTTAGAAATCCCCTTAGATTCATGATGATTTGGTTTAGAATACCTTAAGGAAATCTACCTTAGATTCATAGTGATTATGATTTTGGAAGCCTTGGGGAAGTCCCCCTTGGATTCTAAACTAGAGGCATCCCTCTTTACATAGGGTGGGAACTCCCTTCTCCCTATAAATCCATCTGAAGTAAATCAATTAGTATATCTTTACACTGTTTTAATAGTTAACTACATCAACTAGAAACTCCTTCCTTTATCATTTAATTAATTATATTTTCTATTAAACTTCAATATTATTGAATTTTTTATGACGAAATGACTTATAACAGTTATTTTTATAGAATGGATATAAGTTGGATGTATGAAACCGATCAGATCTGAAGCGATTTTCAAAACAATTTGGAGAGATTTTTTGATTTTTCATTTCAAAATGCTTCAGATAGTGGTCGCATACACTTCCCATGTTCCAATTGTGTTGGAATACCTTGGTTGATCCATGAAGAAATCAGCTACCACATAACCAAATATGGTTTTCAAGCAAACTACTTTGTGTGGTATCACAATAGGGAGAAAATGAAATCTCAAATTGCTGATGATAGAAATGAAAGGACTGGAATGTAGAATTTGTTAGATGATCGTTTCTGTTTATTCGGTATCATGAAAAAGAAAGGATTCTGACCCAAGAAGACTTCGATATGAGTACACATGATGCGTCTAATGAAAATGATGTTTTTGTAAGGGTGAAAAAATTGAATGATGTTGCCACGACTCCAGTATATCGACAGGGCGATAAAGTAAAAAAGCTGGAATTTTTAATCTGATTGATTCATGAGAAAACTATGTATGGGATTTCTAATACAGAAATTGATTACATTATTACCTTCTTGAAGTATTTACTTCCAGATGATGATGATATTCCCTCAAACCACTATATGGCATGGAAGTTAGTTGAGGAACTTGGATTTTCAAGAAACAAAATTCATGATTGCCCGAAAGATTGCAGTTTATTCTGGGAGGAAACCACTGAACAAAATTATTGTATAAAATGTGTCGCATCCCGCTGGAAAGCAAAATATGATGGAACACCATCCCGCGTGCCACAAAAAGTAATGTGGCACTTTCCATTGATCCCCAGACTCCAAAATCTTTTTATGTCTGATGACATATCAATAAAAATGATATGGCATGATACTGAGAGAAAGAAGACTAATGATGAGTTGGTTCACCCTGCAGATAGATTTTCATGGCAAATATTTGATGCTCGATATCCTGATTTTTCAGCTGACATGCGTAATGTGAGGTTGGGTCTTTCATGCAACGGTTTTAATCCATTTGGGAAGATGATTACTTCCCACAGCACATGGCCAGTTTTTATACACATTTATAATCTTCCCCTATGGTTGTGTATGAAAAAACCTTTCACTTTCATGAGTATACTCATATCTGGCCCTTCTGATCCCGACGTTAATATTGAAGTATACATGAAACCTTTAATAAAAGAGTTGAAACTTCTTTGGGATGTGGGTGTGCGCACATAAGATGCATGTTCAAAAGACATATTTCAGATGTGTGTTGCGCTTATGTGGACGATCAATGAATTTCCATCTTATGTAATGATGTCTGGATAGAGCACGAAGGTAAAACTGTCATGTCCTGTTTGTATGAAGAATACACGATCCATAATACTGAAACATCACTCTAGTTTCAGTTTTATGGGACATCAAATATTCTTTCCAATGGACCATCCATATAGAAATAATCATTGAGTATTTGATAATACCACAGAGACCGATGATCCACCTCAGCGTATGTCTGGAACTGATGTACTTAATGAATTGAAAGATTTTGGTATTTCATTCGGGAAGGGTCAAATGAAATCTGTAAAGATAAAGAATGTTTCCATTGAAACTCATTACAATTGGAGAAAGAGGAGTATCTTTTTTGTTTTGCCTTATTGGTCAATAAATTTTTCACGTCATATTTTAGACGCAATGCACATTGAAAATAATATATGTGAAATGTTTCTTTCGATACTTATAAATGTTAAGGGAAAGACAAAAGATGATTTACGGTCTCGGTGTGACTTGGTGGATTGGGGAATCAGAACATAATTGCATCTTGTGCATATCAGTGAAAATAAATCATAATTTCTATGTTCTTCTTATGTGATGAAACCTAAGGAAAAAAAATTCTGGAAGTATTAGAGACTGTTAGATTTCCTGATGGTTATTCAAGCAACATATCTAAACGGGTCAACAGAAGAGAGTTAAAGATAAAATATTTAAAGACTCATAATTATCACGTTCTTCTGCATGAGTTGATTCCAATAGAAATCTTTCATATTTTTTCCAATAATTTAAGGGTGACTATTATTCGGTTGTGCCATTTGTTTAGAGATCTTTTTTCAAAGAATTTGTCCAAGCCATTCTTGAAAAAAAATGTTGACATATTCCCCATTAATTTTGTGTGAGTTAGAGAAAATATTTCCTCCATCATTTTTCACATGCATGTTGCATCTGACTGTCCATTATACCACTAAAATACTTCTCATAGGACCTGTTTTGTTTTGTTGGATGTATCCAACTGAAATAAATATATACAAATTAAAGTATTATGTCCAAAACAGGAATCATCTCGAAGGATCTATCATGAACGGTTACTTGGCTCAAGAATGTATGGATTTTTTATTAATGTATTTGTCTGATGTTACTACAATAATGAACAGACCAATGAGAAATTAAGAAGAATAGTATGAGAAAATTGAACCCAGTTTTCCATTACTTCCTCAAACAGGAGGAATTCATGGATCATATGCATTGAAGACATTAAGCCTTGAAGAGCGGGAGATGGCACATCGCACAGTTTTATTCAACTGTGATTTGTTCGATGACTACATCAGGTAACTAAATTGAATATGTATATATTACATATATATCTGCTAAACTATTCATATTTTTTATCTACATGGAACATAAAACAATGATAAATAGAAAGCATCGTTCTTTATATTTGAGAAGGAGGGAGACTTTGCATAGCAAAGACTTTTCTACTTGGATAAAATTGAAGGTAAAAATATTAATATTTAAAATAATTAAATTAATATTTAATTAAGTTTAATATTCATTTATATTGCAGGTATTGAGTTTTCCTGTTGACTCTATCTCTGAGGAAATAAGATCTTTAGCTTTTGGTCCAAATATTGTGGTTCGTGATTGGAAATCAATTGTTATCAACGGGTGAAAATTTATTGTCACTAAACGATCAAAGGACGTGAGAACACAACATTATGGTGTTATGGTTACTTCCAAAATATATTTTTATGCCAATGCATCAGATAGTAGACTGTGATTTGAAAATGTGGGTTATTATGGAGTCGTTGAAAAAATAATAATGTTGGATTATTACTCTACTGGATGAGTCACGATGATGAAATGCCATTGGTTTGATTCGAAGAAGAGACAGGGCACATTTATTGATGATTGTGGATATCGAGTAATTAATATGACTCGCACTCTTGCTACTGAAGAACCATATATATTGGCATCAATGGATAAACAAGTTTTTTATGTCAAAGACCAAATTCGACCTGAATTTGGTGTCATAGTTGAAGTAATTCCAAGACATATTTTTGATGATGGTGATGATGGAATTGACACCATCCCTACAACCATTGGAACCAATCCATTTATTTCTTTTGATGACTCCAATAGCTCAATTTTCAGAGTTGACTGTGAACCTGAACTCGTGGTGGGAAATATATGAAATCATCCATTCATGTTCTCAATTCTTTTGGTTTACCTCGATTTGGGTTGTTAAGGTTGGTTCTATTCAAATTGATTTAATATTGAAGCCTACATCATCTACCTGAGCTAAAGAAATTAAATTTTCCCTTAATTTTGACAACTGATTTTCCACTTATGAATCTGGTAGAATCAATGTTCCATGATTTTAATAGACTGGTGACACTTATTAAATAATCATCCTACTAAAAATTAAATTTCTTTATTACATCTTGTATGATTTATTGACTTCATTATATATTTGTTCAAGCTCGCCTAAAACAATGGTTAGTTGAATTATCCATGAATCCCCCTATTCCCTCTCATTTATTTTGTTTTTTTTTTGTTACACATTAGTTATCCTTTTCTATTTACTTCCATATTTTTTTAAAATGTATGAAATGAAACCAATTGAAGAGAGGCGACAAAAACAGATTATGGACAACAATCATCGCATGATCGAGCTGGGAATTACATCACTAGTTCCTACAATGAGTATTTTATTACAAATATATTTATTTAAATTATATATAATGTCATGTGATTAATTTTTTTTAAACATTTTTTCAGGATCCATCTATTAGGCGATGGTTATTTGAGGAGCAGCCGAGTAGTGGTCCCATTATTGGGGGTGTTCATACGAGGGGGGGTGGTACGGGAGCTAGACGATCTGGTCAGCGTACCTGATTAGACCATGCCCCTCCCACTGACATACCATCCATCCCAAATTCTGATCCGGTGTGCCATTAGGGATACACGAGATATTTAGGCCTCCCATGATTTCACCACCACTTACATCTGACCCTTCTCACCCATCTGTATCATATCCAATGATGATTCCCACTCCCCATCCAGTTTTTGTCCAGCCATCCTTGTCATCTTCTTTTACTACTACTTCGATCTCTACGGGCTTTTATATTCCATATTCTTCAACTACTGCTCCGCTAGAGTCCGTCCCTGCGGAGCATACATTGGGACTCACTCTATCTGTACAGGGTGTTCCTTCAGTTTCTATGGATCCAGCGGCGCCCATTGATCAGACTACCATAGGTATACTTATACAACCCTAACAAATTGTTACACCATTATTTATTTTAATTATAACACCTATTGATAAAAAAAATTATTTCATAACAGATATATCTACTAATAGGAGGTGGGGGTGGGGACGTACATGCATGCGTTCCGTGTGAAACTGCCACACGCAGTTGATGGTGGAATATAATGAAGATAGTCAGATGATTGAAAAATCAGGGCAGCAATGTCGGAGTTTTTTGGCGACGCTTTCCAAATACTCTAACATCATTCTTGTTAGCCCGCTCTTATGGAGACAGCTTCCAAATGAAGTCAAGGATAAAGAATGGGAAGAGATATGGGTAAAAAAATCAGTTTTATTTAATGAAATATATTATTTTTTGTATTTATATGAATTAATATTTTGGTTTCAACTGCGGTTTAATTTCCCCGATAGTGAGGGTGCACGGCCAGCACATCTAAAGGATTTAGGCCAGATTTGGAGAGCTTATAAGCATGAGTTGTACATTGGCTGGCGTGATAGAGTGGGCACATAGTTGGAGGCGGTCCCTGTCGTGGATGATAGTCCATTAGAATAGTACAGACATGTGATTACTCATAGGGTGACTAGCCAATTTACGGTATTAATCAAATTAGAAGTATTTAAATGAAAATTTTCATGTTTTTCATTAATACTAATTATTGAATTTTATTAAGGATGCATCTGGAAGAAATAATAAAACATTGATGCTAAGAAATACGTCCACACATTGGGATGTACTACGATGCCAGATCATGTGAGATAGCTGGTATGACAGTTTATAATATTTATTTATGACTTCCACTTTCTATTGCGTCCTCCGTAATTTATTCGATTGCTAAAGTTGTTATATGATTTTAGTTATGCAATTAATTTTTTTTGGTATCCTATTTTTAATTATGGTTTCCTATATTCAATGTCATTGTAGAGGCATAAATTGAATATAGAAGGATGTGTGTCTCGAGCAAAACTGTTTTTCTCGAGTAGAATGAAGAAAGATGGAAGTGCAGTTAATGAACCAACTCAGCAACAGATTTTAAGTTTTACTTTGTAGATTTAAAATTTTAATCTCTATTTTGTAACTTAATAATCTATTTATATTTTTAATAGGCTGCTTTAGAGGCCCTTGATGCCCAGGAACCTGACAATTTTGGGCCAAACGATCACTTACATCAGGTGTTGGGAGATGAGCACCCTGGTAGAGTACGCTGCCGGCCGGGGAAGAGTATAATTCCGATGAGGTATTGGCCCTCATCAGGTATGATTTTTAGTTCCACCGAGTTGCAGTAGGTTAAGGCACAGGCAGAAAATGCTTTAAAAAGGACCACAGAGACGGAAGCACAGTCTGCTATAGAAAACACTGCATTTATTAAACTGATGGAAGCTTTACATTCAACACTTCCACTAGAGGCCAGCACTACTTGTGAGGAATATATTTCATCGATGCATTATATATATGGTTCACCAGGTGGTAGTTCTATTGGTGGTCAAGATTATGGTGAGGAGGAGGATGAGGCGGAGGAGGAGGAGGGCGAGGTGGAGGCCGAGGTGGAGGAGGAGGGTGAGGAGAAGGTCGAGGTGAAGGAGGAGGGTGATGAGGAGGCTGAGGCTGAGTACGAGGGAAAGGAGGGTGGGGAAGATGATGGGTACGATGATGAGGATGAGGGTGAGGGTGAAGATGATGGTGATTCTAGTGATGATGATTAGGGACAGTTTGATCTGTTACATTCTTGAATGATATTTCTGACCTTTGATGTTTATTGATTTGTTGTGCCTCAATATATGCGTGATTAGGTAGGTGATATTATCTTTATTTTTTATCTATAAATAATAAAACTTGATTTGATGATTTTCTGTGACATCCCCCTATTTTAATGAAATTATAATTTTTTAGTGGAATTTAGAAAATTGGTGGTCTAATTAGAAGTTGATATAATGAAATTATTTTTTTAACCTTGAAATAATTTGATTAGAAAATATGTGAATACCATCCCATGAACCCGGGACAGCCCCCCCCCCCCCCCCCAGACAGCCCCACGGACAGCCCCCCCCATGCTCTTCCTTAGACCCCAGACAACCCCAAGGACAGCTCCCTGGACAGCCCCCGAACAGCCCCCCGGACATCCCCCCACCCTCCTCCCTGGACCCCGGATAGCCCCTCGGATAGCCCCAGGACATCCTCCCCGTCCTCCTTCCTCGACCCCATATAGCCCCCTGGACACCCCCTCAGACAGCCCCCCCACCCTACTCCCTGGACCACGGACAGCCCCCCCACCATCCTACCTGGACCCCGGACAACCCCCCAGACAGCCCCTGGAAAGCCCCCCCACCATCCTCCCTGGACCTCGGAAATCCCCCTGGACATCCCCCCTAACCATCCATCCTAGACCCCAGATCCCAATCTAATCTATCTTCAAGATTCACCCTAAATCCCATCGGAAAAGAGGGTTTTAGAGCTTCGGAAGAAGATAAGAGAAGAGTGAAAACCTTAATCGAAAAGAGGAAGCAAGGAGAGGATTAGACTCACCCGGATCTTCAATCTGCACTTGACGGAACTCAAAATGCACAAGTGACATGTATGAGTCAACCCCACCTCAAACCAATGCATGGTGTGGCCTGTACCACTCAAAGTGTCTCACTTTTATTTGAAATAGACAACATTTTAAATGAAAACAACAACTGACATACGGAAAACCAGCCAAACGGATTCAGATTGTGTTGATACTTTAGAACAAAAATCCATGAGTCATTTTTGACATGTACGAGTCAACCCCACCTCAATCCGAGGTGCGGTGTGGCCGACACCACTCAAAGTGTCTCTCTTTTGTTTCAAACGGACATCATTTTAGGTGAATACAACAACTGACATACGAAAAACTAACCAAAGGAATTCGAATTCTATTGAAACTTTAGGAGAACGATCCATGGGTCATATTTGATGTGTAAGAGTCAACTCTGCCTCAATCCGATAGCCGGTGTGGCTGACACCACTCAAAATGTCTCACTTTTATTTGAAATGGACAGGATTTTAAGTGAAAACAACACCTGGCATACGGAAAACTGACCAAACGCATTCTGATTGTGTTGATACTTTAGGAAAACAATACATGGGTCATTTTTGACGTGTAAGAGTCAACCCCACCTCAATATGAGGTGCATTGTGGCCGACACCACTCAAAGTGTCTCTTTTTTGTTTAAAGTGGAAATCATTTTAAGTGAAAACAACAACTGACATACAGAAAACGGACCAAATGCATTCGGATTCTGTTGAAAGTTTAGGAAAATGATCCATGGGTCATATGTGATGTTTAAGAGTCAACCCCACCTCAATTAAAAGTGTGGTGTGGACGGCACTACTCAAAGTGTCTCTCTTTTGTTTAAAATGAATATCATTTTAAGTGAAAACAACGATTAACATAAGGAAAACTGAACAATGTGTTCGGATTATTTTGAAAATTTAGGAAAATTATCCATGAGTCATATGTGATGTGTAAAAGTCAACCTTTCCTCAATCCGAGGTGTGTTGTGGCTGGAACCATTCAAAGTGTCTCTCTTTTGTTTAAAATGGACATCATTTTAAGTAAAAACAACAACTAACATACATAAAACTGACCAAACGCATTCGGATTATACTTAAACTTTATTACAACGATCCATGGGTCATATGTGATTTATAAGAGTCAGCCCCACCTCAATCCGAGGTGCGGTGTGTCTGGTATCACTCAAACTGTATCTCTTTTGTTTAAAATGGACATCAATTTAAGTAAAAACAACTGGCATACGGAAAACAGACTAGACACATTCAGATTGTGTTGATAGTTTATCAAAAAGATCAATGGGTCGTATGTGACGTGTATGAGTCAACCCCACCCCAATCTGAGGTGCAGTGTGGTCGAAACTAGTCAAAGTGTCTCACCTTTATTTTAAATGGAAAACATTTTAAGTGAAAACAACAACTGGCATATGGAAAACTGACCAAATGCATTTTTACTGTGTTGATACATCAACAAAATGATCCATGGGTCATTTTTGACATTTAAGAGTCAACCCCACCTCAATCTAAGGCACGGTGTGTCCGGAACCACTCAAAGTGTCTCACTTTTATTTGAAATGGACAACATTTTAAGTGAAAACAACAACTAGAAAACGGAAAACCGACCAAACACATTCGGATTCTATTGATACTTTAGGAAAATTATCCATGGGTTATTTTTGAAATGTACGAGTCAACCCTGCCTCAATATGAGGCACGGTGTGTCCGGTACCACTCAAAATGTCTTTCTTTTGTTTAAAATGGATACTCTTTTAAGTAAAAACAACTGGCATACGGAAAACCGACCAAACACATTAACATTGTGTTTATACTTTAGGAAAACGATCCATGGGTTATTTTTGAAATGTAGGATTCAACCCCGCCTCAATCCGAGGTGCGGTGTGGCTAGCACCACACAAACTGTCTCTCTTTTGTTTCAAAAGAACATCATTTTAAGTGAATACAACAACTGACATACGGAAAACTGACCAAAAGAATTCAGATTCTATTGAAACATTAGGAAAAATATCCATGGGTAATATGTGATGTGTAAGAGTCAACCCCAACTCAATACGAGGGCTGGTGTTGCCAACACCACTCAAACTGTCTCACTTTTATTTGAAATGCACAGGATTTTAATTGAAAACAACAACTGGCATACGGAAAACCAACCAAACGCATTAGGATTGTGTTCATACTTTAGAAAAATGATGCATGGATCATTTGTGACTTGTACGAGTCAACCCCTCCTCAATCTGAGGCACAATGTGGCCGACACCACTCAAAGTGTCTCTCTTTTGTTTAAAATGGACATCATTTTAAGTGAAAACAACTGACATACGGAAAACTGACCAAACGCATTTGGAATATATTGAAACTTTAGGAAAACGATTCATGGTTCATATGTGACATGTAAGAGTCAAAACCTCCTCAATCCAAAACACGGTGTGGCCGAAACCACTCAAAGTGTCTCTCTTTTGTTTAAAATGAACATTATTTTAAGTGAAAACAACAATTGACATACAGAAAACTTCCCAAATGCATTCGGATTCTGTTTAAAATTTTGTACAACGATTCATGAGTCATATGTGACATGTATGAGTCAACCTTGTCTCAATCCAAGTCGCGGTGCGGCCTACACCACTCAAAGTGTATCTCTTTTTTTTAAATGGACATCATTTTAAGTGAAAACAACAACTGACATACAGAAAGCTGACCAAACGCATTCGTATTCTATTGAAACTTTAGGAAAACAATCCATGGGTAATATTTGACGTTTAAGAGTCAACCTCGACTCAATTAGAGGTGCAGTGTGGCCATTATCACTCTAACTGTCTCTCTTTTGTTTAAAGTGGACATCATTTTAAGTAAAAACAACTGGCATACGGAAAACCGACCAAACTTATTCGTATGGTGTTGATACTTTTGAAAAACGATCCATGGGTTGTATGTGATGTGTATGAGTCATCCCCACCTCAATCCGAGGTGTGGTGTGGCCAAAACCACTCAAAGTGTCTCACCTTTATTTGGAATGGAAAAAAATTTAAGTGAAAACAACAACTGGCATACGGAAAACCAACCAAACGCATTCAGATTCTGTTTATACTATTAGATAACGATCCATGAGTCATATGTGATGTGTACGAGTCAACCCCACCTCAATATGAGGCACAGTATGGCAGGTATCATTCTAACTGTACGTCTTTTGTTTAAAATAGACATCATTTTAAGTAAAAACAACTGGTATTTACGAAAACCGACCAAACGTATTCAGATTCTATTGATACTTTATTTTGGGGTTATTAGCTTCTAATTTTTAAATTCAATCATGTATGTGTTATATAAAATGAAATTTTGTATGTATTATTAATTTTGATAACCCACCCCCTAGACACCCCCACCCCCGTGGACAGCCCCCCACCCCTGGACACCCCCTCCCCTGGACACCCCCACCCCACGAGACACCCCCAACCCCTTGTATTTCATATTATAAATATGTTATATATAATTCAGAACTTTGTATGCAACATAATTAATTTTTTATGTGTTATTGATTCATAATTAATAATTCATTACATAATTCATTCTGCATGTATTCAATTGAGAATTCAATTATGAATTCTGTATTGCATATGGTAATTGGTTTCATATGTCCAAATGGCCCGAAGGCCTTCATTTTTATTGATTTTTGATAACCCTTATTTCAAGGGATGAGGGGGAACCCTTACAATGCCCATAGTCTTAGAGATTACAAGGCCCATAGGCTTAGGATATTACATGACCTAAAGGTCTTAGGGAATTCAACCAGACTATCTACAGGGAAATGACCCTCCTCAGCATCTGTGTCATGATAATATCTCTGCACCTTTGCATGGCCGTCTAGCTAGGCTTACTGTGGAAGTATAGGCTAGTCCCGATATCATATCAATACCCTCTCATTTTGACAAATCCATTTGGCTCTGCTATGGTAAGTGCACCTGCTCTGAATCCTCTTCTAAGGATGCTCCTTTTTTGTAGTGTGTTTGTGGCAACTGCATGTGGCCTGAAGGCCTTGAGATGGCCCGTGGGCCTTAAAGGTGGCCCGAAAGCCTTACTGATGTGAAGGCCTGGGTGGACCAAAATCCTTAAGGACTCCAAGCCCAAACCAGTGGCCTAAGGTGAATAGTTCCAGCTACTACAGTGTCGTACAGTACCTGCTACAGTAACTGCTACAGTACCCACACAGTGTATAGCCATGCTACAGTACCTGTACAGTGTACAGTTCTGCTACAGTACCCCGCACAGTGTACAGTACTACTATAGTGTCTGCTATAGTACTGCTACAATACTAGAAATATGCCTCTACCTGGTTTTGAACCTGGGTCTTGTGGATGCACTTAAGGATACCTCACCAACTGGGTTGAGTCTCATGTGTTGGTAATTGGGTTCATATACATGATTATAAATGTGTTACATTCATGGTTATAAGATTATCCTATTTTTATGTGCTTTTGTGTGCTATACCAGGTGTTTTTTTTGCTATTAAGAGTGTATGTAGTTGAGTGTGCAGTGGAGTAGATTTTAGGTGGCTGGTCTTCCAAATTCTGGAAATACACTATACCAACAGTTTACTAAAACCGTTGGTATAGTGTTGTACATATTTTTACCAATGGTTTTAGTAAACCGTTATTAAAACATGAAAATGATAGTATTTCCAATGGATTTACAAAATGTTGGGAATACTTGGATTACACTTCCTTTCCCAACGGTTTTACATACCGTTGTGAATACTCGGATTACACTGCCTTTTCCAACGGTTTTACAAAATGTTGGGAAGGAATACTCAGATTACACTGCATTTCCCAACAGTTATACTAAAACAATTGGTAATGGTCTATCCCAACGCCTTACTTACCAATTGTTTTCCAAACCGTTGTTATATAGTATACCAACAGTTTTTCAACCTTTACCAATGGTTTGAAACCGTTGGTAAATCCTTAGTTTCCAGTAGTGTTTGTAAAAGGGTACTTCCCATTCTTTTAATTTCACACCTCCAAAGACATTTTGCTTGGCAAACCCCTACCCATATATCCTTCCAAATTCCCTCAAATCAACCTGTAGTCCTTAATTTGATTATAAATCCAACCTAAGGAACCCTTTTTATCAACTCAAATGGAAACACCCGAAGAAGAGGTAATAATTTCCCCACCCTCTTTCAAGTTCTTTTCTTTTTCCACTTCCTCTTTATTTTTTGATTCTATACCAAAATAATAACTCCAGTACCTTCTACATACTGTGATGTTATTATAAATATGGTACAACCATATTGGTTATTCTACCCATCCTATAAATGACAAAGTCACTATACGTGAGTACGTACGGCTTACCATCTCCACATCATGGTGTAGTTTGTTATTCAAACACTTCATTATTTTGGATGGGTATAATAATGATTATAACTAATTTAAATAATAAATGTAACATGTTAATGATTCTTTATATATGATATATTATCCAATTACATACGATTTCACCATCAATATAATGATATTGTCGATCATGCGTATGTACGGATTACCGTCTCCACGAACGCGACGAGATTCATTACCCATCATAATCATTCAAGAATAAATTTCATTTTATGATTAAAAAAATATTTATGAACATAATATAATTCTTTATATGAATCAAATAAATCCAATCTATAACAAACATGTCTTACATAACCAAGAATATAAAGGAAAACGAATCAGTTAACACCCCAAATGAAGATACTACTGAAATATTATTAACAAAGCAATATTAGAGGATCGTATATGATATCATATTTATTTATATGGTTCATGTATAATTTAATAACAATTTTTTAACTATTATACAGGAGGTTAACATACCATCGACTAAAGAAAAGTACAAGGTAAGGTTTAATTCTACAATCTCTTTACATATTTGAGGTTGTTAATATTTAAGTATCTATCGGGACCTTTTTATCATCCATGTCCGTGTTTTCTTCAAAATGTATTTCAAAACATTTTTAATATTTACTAGACTATGTGTTAAAGTTATTTATACCCTTATTTGACCTTATATGTTTTTAAAGGAATCTTTTTTTTTGTTTTCCAAACAAGGTACTTTATGACCTTTTCGACAAAATTAAGGTAAGAATGTATTTTTTTAACTTATACGGAGGGCGCGACTATTTTCCACCATTATAACATCGTTGAAGCTCCCCTTACAAAATTATAAGAATATTTTCAGAAGAAATGTTTTCTTTTATAATTGTGTGACTTTTAAATGATTTAAAAAAAGATATTTCTCTCAAATAGTTTTGATTTCATCTATGTCAACATCCTTTGATGGATTTTAAGCCTGTTTGAAGTTGATTTATTATGATACAAATATTCCAAATTGTATTAAAGGTTTTGTGATATGTTTGAATGTGGATGTGTTATTTTTTCATCATTCATGGTTTATGGATAAAGTATTGACTTAGTAAGTGATGGGTGGAGCGGGATATAACTCCTTGATGCATCGGTAGTGTAATGACCCGACCCCAGTTACCTAGAGTCGGTGCATTGTTACATAACATTGGCATGATCACAATAAAGATCAAATTTTGAAAGACTGATTAGTTTAGTATCCTTGGAAACACTAGATATATTCATAAAGTTTTACATTACATCATAAAAATAAAAACTACAACAACATAGTCTCCATAGTCCACACTCTTATCCCCTCATACTATCTCTGCAGGTCATTCATAAATTACTTCTTCACATCCTGGGAAAAATAAAACATAGAAAAGGGGTGAGATCAAATGCCCAGTAAGGATAACAATATAGCGGAAACTTTCATAAATAAGAATAAACATTTAAGGAAATGTATTACTAAACCAAAAGCCTTTTAAACTTGATCTTCAACATAGTATGGAAAAAATAAAATGAAATAATTCCATTTACTTATTCACATGGATATTCTACTAATCGAATAATCACATGCAATATCAATAACCACTTTCATAATGATGGAATGAATAATGCCAGACTATCATAACCACATATCCAAGGCCTCGTGCCAAGACTACAAATAAGATTTTGTCAAGGCCTTGTGTCAAGACACTAGTTTGTCTCATGAGACCAACCGATTCATCGAGGAGCTATAGCGGGCTCCACCCATCACATATTAAGTCCAATGCATTCCCATATGAAAAGGTTTAAACATAACATAAACATTCATATTAAAAATAGCATACGAAATGTAAATACTTCATCCATAAACCATGAATGGTATAAAAATAACACATCCATAGTCAAACATATCACAAAACCTTCAATACAATATATAAGTTTTGTATCATAGTAAATCAACTTCAAATAAGCGTAAAATCCATCAAAGGATGTTGACATAGATGAAATCAAAACTCTTTTTAGAGAAATATCTCTTTCTATTTTGAAATCATTTAAGAGTCATATATTTATAAAATAAAACATTTTCTTCGAAAATATTCTTATAAGCTTGTAAGGGAAGCTTTGACGATTTTCTAATGGCAGAAAATAGCTGCACCCGCCGTATAAGTTAAAAAACATTCTTACCTTAATTCTGTCAAAAAGGTTAAAAAGCACCTTGGTTAAAAAAAACCAAAATATTTCTTTATAAACCTCTTATAAAAAGTAAAACAAGGGTATAAATGACTTTAACCCATATTCTTGTAAATATTAAAAAAAAATTTAAATACATTTTTAAGAAACATGGATGTGGATGATAAAGAGATCCCAGTAGATTATTACGTATAAACAACCTCATATAATGAAGAGATTGTGAAATAAACGCTTACCTTGTACTTTTCATTGGTTGAGAGTAGTTTAACCTCCTGTATAATGGTGAAATAATTGTTATTAAATTATACAAGAATCATATACATTAATATGATATCATATATGATCTTTTAACATTGATTTGTTAATAATATCTTTGTATTATCGTTGTTTCGGGTGTTAACCTACTCGTTTTCTTTTATATGTTTTGTTACGTAAGCCATGTTTGTCATGGATAGGTTGTATCTTAATAATATCCAGAATGATATCAAGTCCTTAGATACTATTATTAATCATCAAATGAGAATTAGACTTGAATGGATACGATGGAGAATGAATCTCATCGCGTTCGTGGAGACGGTAGTCCGTACGTACGCACGAGCGACAATATCATTCTTTTGATATTAAAATAATATATAATTGGATGTTATATCATATATACAGAATCATTATCATGTTATATTTATTATTTATATGAATTACACATCATTATTATAACCATCCAAATAATAATTTATTGAATAACAATTACACCACGACGTGGAGACGGTAAGTCGTGTGTATGCACGTATGGTGACATGTTATTCAACGAATGGATAGAATACTAAATATGGTTGTAACATATTTATAATAACATCAAAGTATATATAATATAATTTATTTATTATTTTATAATGGTAATAACAAAGAAAGAAAAGTGGAAGAAGAAAGAAACTTGAAAAATGGTGGTGAAATCATTACCTCTTCTTCGGGTTCTTCCTTTTGATTTGATCAAAAGGGATCCTTAGGTTGTATTTCTGACTAAATTAAGGCCTCTAGGATGAAGTGAGTTATGTTGAGAGAGTATTTGGGTAGAATTTTTCCGATCCAAATGGCTTTGAAGGTGTAAATTAATGAGAAGGGGGAGTTCCATTTTATAAGAGGGGTGAGGAGCACCTTTGGAAAAGCTAGAAATATTATTTTATAATAAATTCATATTCGGTTTCTAATGGCTCCAAAGTGTATTATTTAAAGTTTAAGGTGGTAATGGGTCGAAACCACTCAACCAATAGGATTTAGACAGGTGTGGGTTACAATATTAACCTTATCTTTAAGTATTAACTCTTAGTTAATTAGTTTGACACTTACCATGTCACTTTGTATTTTTATATTATATAGTCAATAAACTTACTATATACCTCCACGAGACCCCCAAGTGGTCCATTAATGATACAAATATCATGATATAAGTCTTTTGGCTGAACCTTATATTTTTAGGAATTTAATATCAATTAATAATATAATATTGTTTTTAAAAACTCTTTTATGTTAATTTTGACACTATTTGGAAAATTGATTTTTGTGAAAATCATAACAGAATGATTACTTAGAAAAAAGTTAATTAAATATTTCCTAACATGTCATATTAACCTATAAAATTATTTTAATTTATAAAAAGTCTCAAATTATATTTATTTGGGTTTTTATAATATCAATTATTTTAATTGTTCACTATTATGGTAATTAATGCATCATCATTGGGTCATAAATAAATTACATTATTTAATTTCTAAAAATTATAAATAAAAAACCATTATGTAGTAAATCTTTTTAGCTTTCTAATTAATATTTACAATATAATTTATCGTATGTATAACCCTATATTAAAAATTATTTAGTAAATAAACTTTGATTTTAACTCTTTTAACTCTTCTTTGAATTAAATAATAATAAATGTCCTAATCTAATCCAAGTGGACCTAAATGATAATATTTTATTCCTAAGGTTATTTTTGGTCGAATTAAGCTTATCCAATAGAATTTGGACATGTTTTAGGGTAATATTAGTATCATTTTTACCCTTAATTACCCTATTTACTTTTAACCGTTGTAAATAAAAGTAAAAAGTTACTATTCACCAAAAATTATTTTCATCTCAATGAACCACATTTTAGTCCTTGTCATTAACCGTGTCTCTAGTATTTTTGAAATTCCACTTACAGAAGTGTTAAAATTATGTTTTATGAAAAATTCAGTTTTTTAACTACCACTTAGTGGTTTCACTATTCATCAAAAAATGAAGTTTTTCAGAAAAATACCAAAAATTCACCCTAGGCTAATTTCAATATTCCGAATCAAAAAATGAAGTCCATTTTGAAAAATAAAATTTATAAATTTCAAAAAGTGGGTATTACTATTCATAACGGCTAGTTTTATTGGTTGTGGTGTGTTAGAACTCGATGTTGCGTACAACACACGCTATTGCATTGTTCAAATAGAACCGTACCGTAGAAGCTTGGGGTGTTACATTCTCCCCTACTTCAAATAATTTCGTCCTCAAAATTTCTAGAATACTACCGCATGAAAAGACTCGGGTGGTTCTTCATCATAAGTTCCTCGGGTTCCCACGTTGCCTCTTCCATCTTATGGTTTCTCCACAAGACTTTTACCAGACGAGTCGTCCGATTTCTAAGTACTTGTTCTCTCGTATCAAGAATCCTGACGGGCTCTTTGCAATAAGACAGATCGGGTTCCAGTTCTAATTCCTCATAGGTGAGTACATGCGTTGGGTCAGGAATGTATTTCCTCAACAGAGATATGTGGAACACATCGTGAACTTTGGAGAGACTTGGCGGCATTGCCAATCGGTAAGCTACAGCCCAAATTCGTTCTAGAATTTCGAAAGGTCTGATGTACATGGGACTCAATTTACCTTTCTTACCAAAACGTATGACTCCCTTCCATGGAGATACCTTTAGGAAAACATGATCACTGACTTGAAATTCCAAATTCTTCCTTCGATTATCAGCATAGCTCTTCTGCCTACTTTGAGCAGCTTTGATATGGTTTTGGATTACCTTCACATTTTCCATCGTTTCCTACACCAGTTCTGGGCCTACAAGTTTTCTTTCACCAACGTCATCCCAACAGGTTGGTGTGTGACATCTCTTTTCGTATAACACTTCATATGGTGCCATCTGAATACTCGAATGGAACCTATTTTTATAGGAAAATTCTACCAGAGGTAAATATTGATCCCACATACCCTGAAAGTCAAGTGAGCAGGATCTCAACATTTCTTCTAAGGTTTGAATAGTTCGTTCTGATTGTCCATCTGTTTGAGGGTGGTTGGCAGTGCTCAAATGAAGTTCAGTATCCAAGGCTTTCTGAAGACTTTTCCAGAATCTTGAAGTAAAACGGGGATCACGATCAAAAACAATCGATAGGGGTACTCCATGAAGTCTCACAACTTCATTAATATATAGTCTTGCTAGTCATTCAAGTGGTAAATCTTCCCTTATAGAAAGAAAATGTGCTGACTTGGTAAGATGATCAACAATGACCCATATTGCATCATTCCTTCTAGGATTCTTTGGTAGCCCCATGACAAAGTCCATCGTAATATTATCCCATTTCCGCTCCGGTATGGGAAGAGGTTGCATGACTCCTCCAGGCTGTTGCCTTCTAGCTTTCACTTGTTGACAAACCATACATATTGACACAAAATCAGCAATCTCCCTCTTCATTTTGTCCCACAAAAAATGTTCCTTCAAATCTCTATACATTTTGGTGCTCCCAGGGTGTGTAGAGAAATTGAAACTATGAGCATCATCCAGAAATTCCCTTTTTAGATCATGTATATCAGGAACACAAAGTCTCTTCCCAAATTTCAAAATTCCATCTTCATACACAAAGTCTCTCAATCTCCCATCATTCATAGCTTTAATATTATTTTGAAATTCTTCATCACCGGTCTAAGAACTCTTAATACTTTCTAGTAAAGATGGTTTGGCAACCATTTGAAAAAGCACTGATGTTTCACCTTCCATGGTTATTCCCATGTCCATATTCACTAGATCCATGAAAATTGGATCCCTTTCAATTCTCATATTGTTCAAAACTCCATGGTCTTTTCTGCTCAAAGCATCTGCCACCTTGTTTTCCTTCCCCGGGTGGTAGTGTATCGTGCAATCATAATCCTTGAGTAGTTAAATCCATATCCTTTGCCTCATGTTGAGTTCTTTTTGTGATAAAATATACTTCAAACTCTTGTGATCAGTATAAATATCACATTTTTCACAATAGAGGTAGTGCCTCCATATCTTCAAAGTAAATATCACAGATGATAACTCGAGATCATTAGTAGGATAGTTTTTCTCATGAATTTTCAACTGTCATGATGTATTGGCAATAACCCTATCATTCTGCATAATAACACAATCAAGTCCTTTCTTCGATGCATCACTATAAATAACGAACCCATCACTCCCCGATGGTAGAGTCAATATAGGAGCATTGACTAATATTCTCTTCAGTTCTTCAAAACATTCTTCACACTCTTTTGTCCAAACAAATTTAACCCCTTTACGTGTGAGCTTCGTTAATGGGTTTTCCAATCGGGAAAAATTTTGGACGAAACGTCGATAATAACCTGCCAAACCAATAAAACTGCGTACCTCAGTTATACTCATAGGTGTTGGCCATTCTTGGATTGCCTTGGTCTTAGAAGGATAAATAGAGATTCCATCTTTAGGGACAATATGGCCAAGAAAAGAAATCTCCTTAAGCCAGAATTCACACTTGCTAAACTTCCCATATAATTCATGTCTTCTCAGAGTCTTCAGGATAATGCGCAAGTGATTTTCATGATCTTCGTAGATTTTGGAGTATACCAAGATATCATCAATAAATACCACCACAAATTCATCGAGATATTCCTTGAAAACTCTATTAATCAGATCCATGAATACAGAGGGTGCATTAGTCAATCCAAAAGGCATTACTGTAAACTCGTAATTCCCATACCTGGTTCGAAAGGCTGTCTTCGGAATGTCTTCCTTCTTCACACACAACTGATGGTATCCAGATCGAAGGTCAATCTTGGAAAAGTATTGAGCTCCATGCAGTTGGTCAAATAAATCATCAATGCGAGGTATGGGATACTTGTTCTTTATTGTTATAGAATTGATCTCCCTATAGTCGATACATAACCTCATAGATCCATCTTTCTTTTTAACAAAAAGAACAGGGGCTCCCCATGGAGAAACACTAGGGAGAATAAATCCCTTATTACTCAATTCCTCTAGTTGTTTCTTTAGTTCAACTAATTCGAAAGTGGCCATTCTATAAGGGGTCTTCGATATAGGCCTTGATCTGGGAATTAAATCAATGGAAAACTCAACTTCTCACTCTGGAGGATGTCCAGGTAAATCTTCCGAAAACACATCTATATATTCTTTCACAATAGGTACATCCTCTATTTGAACATTCCTTTCCTCACCCACTGTAATTTCATCCTCTTCCTCCCCAATAATTGAATTTAGTTGAGCTACTGGGGGTGGATCTAGATAAGAATTAGGTGGTGAAGATTCTGCTCTAAAGATAAGGTGTTCCTTATCATCATCATCAAAAATTGTAACCTCCTTCTTCTTACAATAAATATTCACATCATAATCCAAAATCTGATCCATACCGAGGATTATATCAAACTCAATCATAGGTATGATGATGAGATCCGCGGATAAAGAACATTTATGTGCTCTAATGGGGACTGATTCACAAAACTTTGTTGCAATGATACTTCCCTTAGGAGTTTTAACTGACAACTCCCTTGTTAAATCAAATTGGAAATATCTAATTTTCTTAGAAAATTGGGAAGATATGAAACAATGCGATGATCCATAATCAAATAATGCATTTTCTAAACTTGAGGAAACCATTAAATTACCTGCCACCACGTCTTTCGAAGCTTCTACCTCAGCAGTAGTGATAGCATAAGCTTGGCCATGATCCCTTGGCCTTTTCTGAGGTAAGTTCCCCTGATGCTTAGGACATTCATTTGCATAATGTCCCATCTCCCAACAATTGTAGCACTGAACATTGGTAGCTTCCTTATTCCCTTTGCAATCACGAGCTTGGTGGCCTTTTTCACCACACTTATAACAGACACACATTCCCTTCAAGAAAGTACCGGGGTGTTTCTTCCCACATTTACCACAGGATGGATATTCCACCTTTCCCTTCTTACCCTTATTTCCATTCCTAGATTGATCAGCAAATCTCTTCTTATCTTGCTTTTCTTTAAAGTCATAAGACTTAGAGAATTCCTTTTCTGTCTAGAACATGAGACAATGTCTTCGTACGATGCGAAGGATTGTGAGACTAATGCTCGACGGAGAAATGGTTTTAACCCATCAAAGAAACGATCAATATTACTTCTTGGGTTACGTATATAATCTCTAGAATACCTTGATAACCTTGTAAATTTAGCCTCATATTTTGCGACATTCTCATCCTCCTTTTGTCTCAGACTCAGAAATTGTCTTTCCATATCTTCTCGATGGTCAGGAGGAAAGTATTTTTCTAAAAATAGATCTTTGAACTCCCTCCATTCCATATTTGATACTTCATCATCTTCCTTCGTGTTTTGAATCAATGACCACCATTGATCAGCATCTCCAGTGAGGCGTTAAACTTCCATGATAACTTTTTCCCTTTCACTACTCCCCAAAGCCTGAAATATTTTCTCTAGGGAATTTATCCATTGCTCAGCTACTGATGGATTTTTACACCCATTGAACGTTGGTGGTTATTGCCTCATGAAGCGATCTAACATTGATCTTCCACGCTGTGGATCAGGTTGCTCCATACGGGTAAGGTTATTATTCATTACCTGAGTGAGTTGTCCTAGTATGGTGATTAGCTGATCGGCACCAGTTGCATCACCAGCTCCACTATAATTATCTTGAGCAGGAGGTCAATCCCTACATAGAGTTCATGCATTGATATGGTTTCCATTTCTTCCACTAGGTGCCATTTCTAAACAATGGCATAAACTAGATCAGTTTATGAATCAAAATACATAATTCCATACTTATAAACCACCTAACATAAATTGAACTATTTATGGATATAATCCATAATCATAAAAATGTTTTCTTTGAGTAATTATATACTCATAAACCCTTCATAATGATTTTTAAAGAAAATGAGAGTTATCCTAAGTATATCCCCCGGGAGTGTCGTAACCAAGACTGCATCAAGGCCCGTTGTCATGCACCAGTTCTCGTTCAAGTCTAGCTCAAAGCGGTGTTTTCGGGTTTTACCCCTAGCTACATCTGTGCCAGATCCACCTCTACCTGCTCGTATCCAGGCCGGGATGTATTGCTTGGAAAACTCACAAAATCTCTACAATACCAAAATTCTAGGAAGTTCTTCTATACTAATCCTCAAAGTCCATCTTGGTCTATGTGATCTAATCAGATTTTATCTAAATCTAGCTTCCAAGGTTTGTACTAATCTTCCTCTGATACCAACTGTAACGCCCTGAACCCAGTTACCTAGAGTCGGTGCATTATTACATAACATTAGCATGATCAAAAGAAGGATCAAATCTCGAAAGACCGATTAGTTTAGTAGCCTTGTAAACACTAGATATATTCATAAAGTTTTACATTACATCATAAAAATGAAAACTACAACAACATAGTCTCCATTTTCCACACTCTTATCCCCTCATACTATCCCTGCAGGTCATTCATAAATTACTTCTTCACATCCTGGGAAATATAAAACATAGAAAAGGGGTGAGCTCAAATGCCCAGTAAGTATAACAATATAGCGGAAACTTTCATAAATAAAAATAAACCTTTAAGGCAATGTATTACTAAAACAAAAGCCTTTTAAACTTGATCTTAAACATAGTATGGAAAAAATAAAATTAAATAATTATATTTACTTATTCACATGGATATTCTACTAATAGAATAATCACATGCAATATCAATAACCACTTTCATAATGACGGAATGCATAATGCCAGACTATCATAACCACATAGACAAGGCCTCGTGCCAAGACTACAAATAAGATTTTATCAAGGCCTTGTGCCAAGACACTAGTTTGTCTCATGGACCTACCGATGCATCGAGGAGCTATAGTGGGCTCCACCCGTCACATATTAAGTCCAATGCATTCCCATATGAAAAGTTTTAAACATGACATAAACATTCGTATTAAAACTAGCATAAGAAATGTAAATACTTCATCCATAAACCATGAATGGTATAAAAATAACACATCCACAGTCAAAAATATAAAAAAACCTTCAATAAAATATAGAATTTTTGTATCATAGTAAATCAACTTCAAATAAGCGTAAAATCCATCAAAGGATGTTGACATAGATGAAATCAAAACTCTTTTTAGAGAAATATCTCTTTCTATTTTGAAATCATTTAAGAGTCATATATTTATAAAATAAAACATTTTCTTCGAAAATATTCTTATAATCTTGTAAGGGAAGCTTTGACGATTTTATAACGGCGGAAAATAGCCGCACCCACCGTATAAGTTAAAAAAAACATTCTTACCTTAATTATGTCAAAAAGGTTAAAAGGCACCTTGTTTGGAAAATGACGGAAATATTCCTTTATAAACCTCTTATAAAAAGTCAAACAAGGGTATAAATGACTTTAACCCATATTCTTGTAAATATTAAAAAATTTTGAAATACATTTTTAAGAAACATGGATGTGGATGATAAAGAGATCCCAGTATATTATTACGTATAAACAGCCTCGGATAATGAAGAGATTGCAAAATTAACCCTTACCTTGTACTTTTCCTTGGTTGAGGGTAGGTTAACCTCCTATATAATGGTTAAATAATTGTTATTAAATTATACAAGAATCGTATACATTAATATGATATCATATATGATCTTTTAACATTGATTTATTAATAATATCTTAGTATTATCGTTGTTTCGGGTGTTAACTTACTCATTTTCTTTTATATGTTTTGTTATGTAAGCCCTATTTTTCATGGATAGGTTGTATATTAATCACATCCAGAATTATATCAAGTCCTTAGATACTATTATTAATCATCAAATGAGAATTATTCTTGAATGGATACGATGGAGAATGAATCTCATCGCGTTCGTGGAGACGGTAGTCCGTACGTACGCACGAGCGACAATATCATTCTTTTGATATTAAAATAATATATAATTGGATGTTATATCATATATAAATAATAATTATCATGTTATATTTATTATTTATATGAATTACACATCATTATTATACCCATAAAAATAATAATTTATTGAATAACAATTACACCACGACGTGGAGACGGTAAGCCGTACGTACGCACGTATGGTGACATGTTATTCAACGGATGGATAGAATACTGAATATGGTTGTACCATATTTATAATAACATCACAGTGTATATAAGATACTGGAGTTATTATTTTATAATGGTAATAACAAATAAAGAAGAAGTGTAAGAAGAAAGGAACTTGAAAACGGGTGGTGAAATCATTACCTCTTCTTCGGGTTCTTACTTTTGATTTGATCAAAATGGATCTTTAGGTTGGCTTTATGACTAAAGGAAGGACTCTATGATGAATTTAGGGAAGTTGAGAGAGTATTTGGACAGATTTTGTCTGATTAAAATGGCTTTGAAGGTGTGAATTAATGAGAAGTGGGAGTGCCCTTTTATAAGCAGGGTGAGGGGCACCTTTGGAAAAGCTAGAAATATTATTTTATAATAAATTCATATTTGGTTTCTAATGGCTCAAAAGTTGATTATGTAAAGTTTAAGGTTGTAATGGGTCGAAAACCACTCAACCAATAGGATTTATACAGGTTTGGGTTACAATATTAACCTTATCTTTAAGTATTAAATCTTAGTTAATTAGTTTGACACTTACCATGTCACTTTGTATTTTTATATTATATAGTTAATAAACTTACTATATACCTCCAAGATACCCCCAAGTGGTACATTAATGATACAACTATCATGATATAAGTCTCTTTTCCGAACATTATATTTTTAGGAATTTAATATCAATTAATAATATAATATTTGTTTTGAAAACTCTTTTACGTCAATTTTGACACTATTTGGAAAATTGATTTTTGTGAAAATCATAACAGAATAATTACTTAGAAAAAAGTTAATTAAATCATTCCTAACATTTCATATTAACCTATAAAATTAGTGTAATTCATAAAAAGTCTCAAATTATATTTATTTGGGTATTTATAATATCAATTATTTTAATTTTTCACTATTATGGTAATTACTGCATCATCATTGGGTCATAAATAAATTGAATTATTTAATGTCTAAAAATTATAAATAAAATACCATTATGTAGGAAATCGTTTTATCTTTCTAATTAATATTTACAATCGAATTTATCTTATGTATAACCCTATATTAAAAATGATTTAGTAAATAAACTTTGATTTTAACTCTTTTAACTCTTCTTAGAATTAAATAATAATAAATGTCCTAATCTAATCCAAGTGGACCTAAATGATAATATTTTATTCCTAAGGTTTTTTGTGGTCAAATTAAGCTTATCCAATAGAATTAGGACATGTGTTAGGGTAATATTAATATCATTTTTACCCTTAATTACCCTATTTACTTTTAACCGTGGTAAATAAAAGTAAAAAGTTACTATTCACCAAAAATTATTTTTATCTCAATGAACCACATTTTAGTCCTTGATATTAACCATGTCTCTTGTATTTTCGAAATTCTACTCATAGAAGCGGTAAAATTAAGTTTTATGAAAAAATCAGTGTTTTAACTACCACTTAGTGGTTTCACTATTCATCAAAAAATGAAGTTTTTCAGAAAAATACCAAAAATTCACCCTAGGATAATTTCAATATTCCGAATCCAAAAATGAAGTCCATTTTGAAAAATAAAATTTATAAATTTCAAAAAGTGGGTATTACTATTCATAGCGGCTAGTTTGATTGGTTGTGGTGTGTTAGAACTCGATGTTGCGTACAACACACGCTATTGCATTATTCAAAAAGAAGTGTACCATATAAGCTTGGGGTGTTACAGGTAGGTCTCATGAGACAAACTAGTGTCTTGGAAAAAATCCTTGATAAAATCTTATTTGTAGTCTTGGAACAATGTCTTGACTATATGGTTATGAAGTCTGGCATTATGCATTCCATCATTATGAAATTGGCGATCGATATTTCATGTGATTATTTGACCAGTAGAATATCCATGTGAATAATTAAATTGAATTATTTTATTTATATTTTCCATATTATGCAGAAGTTTATGCTTAAAAGGGTTATGTTTTAGTCTTATACATTGACTTAAATGTTTAAGCTTATTTATGAAAGTTTCTACTATATTGTTATCTTTACTGAGCATCTGAGATCACCCCTTTCTTTGTTTTATTTTTCCCAGAATTCGAAGAATTATGTTATGACTGATCTGTAGGGATAGTCTAAGGGATATGAATGTGTTCAATAGAGACAATGTTGTTTTTGTTTTTCATTTTATAATGTAATGTAAAACTTATGAATGTATCTAGTACTTCCAAGGTTACTAAACTGATCGGTCTTCCGGGATTTGATCCCTTGTGATCATGCCAATGTTATGTAATAATGCACCGACTCCGGGTAACTGGGGTTGGAGCATTATAGTTGGTATCAGAGGAAGTTTAGTACAAACCTTGAAATCTAGATTTAGAAAAATTCTGATTAGAGAACATTACCCTAAGATAGACTTTGAGGGTTAGTATAAAAGAAATTCCTAGAATTTTGATAATATATAGATTTTGTGAGTTTTCCAAGAAATACATACCAGTCTGGATACGAGCAGGTAGAGGAAGCTCTGACACATATGTGCATAGGGGTAAAACCTGAAAACACCACTTTGAGCTAGACTTGAACGTAAACTGGTGCACAACAACGGGCCTTGTTGCGCTCTTGGTTACAACACTACTAGGGGATATTATTAGGATAATTCTCATTTTATTTACAAACCATTATGAAGGATTTATGAGTACATACCTCCTCAAAAAAATATTTTTATGATTATTGATTATATCCATAAACTGTTCAATTTATGTTAAGTGTTTTACAAGTTTGGAATTATGTATTGCAATTCATAAACCAATATACTGTATGCCATTATTTAGAAATGGCGCCTAGTGGAAGTAATGGAAACCATATCAATGCACATAATCCATGTAGGTATTTCCCTCCTACTCAAGATAATTATAGTGGTGTTGGTGATACAATTGGTGCTGATCAACTTATTACCATATTGGGACAACTCACTCAGGTTATAAATAATAACCTTACCTGTACGGAGCACCCGGATCCCCAATGCAGAGGATCAATGTTAGACCACTTCATGACGTAACAACCACCAACATTCAATGGGAGTACAAATCCAATAGTAGATGAGCAATGGATAAATTCCTTAGAGAAAATATTTCATGCTTTGGGGATTAGTGAAAGGGAAAAGTTGTCATGGTAGTTTATCGCCTCATAGGAGATACAGATCAATAGTGGTCATTAATCCAAAACACAAAGGAAGATGAAGAAGCATCAAACATGGAATGGAGGTAGTTTAAAGATATTTTCTTAGAAAAATTCTTTCCTCATGACCATCGAGCGGATATAGAAATACAATTTCTGAGTTTGAGGCAAAAGGAGGATGAGAATATAGAAACGTATGAGGCTAACTTTACAAGGTTATAAAGGCATGTAGAAGATTATATACGTAACCCAAGGAGTATGATTGATCAATTATTTGATGGGTTAAAACCATTTCTCCGTCGAGAATTAGTCTCACAATCCATCTCATCGTACGAAGATATTATCTCAGGTGCTATCAAGATAGAAAATGAATTCTCTAAGTCTTACGATTTTAAAGAAAAGAAAGAGAAAAAGAGATTTTTTGAACACTCTGGAAAAGGAAATAAGGGGAAGAAGGGAAAATTTGAATATCCATCTTGCGGTAAATGTGGGAAGAAACACCCTGGTACTTGCCTGAAGGGAATGAGAGTCTGTTACAGGTGTGGTGAAAAAGGTCACCAAGCTCGTGATTGTAAGGGGAAGAAATAGATTGTCAATGTTGAATGCTACAATTGTAGAGAAAAGGGGAATTATGCCAACAAATTTCCTAAGAGCCAAGGGAACTTACCTCAGAAAAGGCCAAGGGAGCAAGGCCAAGCTTATGCAATCACTACTACTGAGGTTGAAGCTCTAAAAGACATGGTGGCAGGTAATTTAATGGTTTCCTCAAGTTTATCCAATGCTTTATTTGATTCTGGATCATCAAATAGTTTCATATCTTCCCAGTTTACTAAAAAATTTAGACCTTTTCAATTTGACTTAACAAGGGAGTTTTCAGTCAAAAAACCTCACGGAAGTATCATCGCAACAAAGTGTTGTGAATCAGTTCCCATCAGGGAATATAGATGTTCTTTATCTGCTGATCTCATCATCATACCCATGATTGAATTTGATATAATCCTTAGAATGTATTGGATTTTGGACCATGATATGAAAATTTATTGTAAGAAGAAGGAGGTTACAATTTTCGATGATGATAAGGAGTACCACATATTTTGAGTAGAAATGTCACCACCTGATTCTTATCTAGATCCACCCCTAGTAGATCTACTAAATTCAATTATTAGGGAGGAAGAGAATGAAATAACTATGGGTGAGGAAAATAATGTTCTAATAGATTATATACCTATTGTTTAATAATATGTTGATGTGTTTCTTGAGGATTTATCTGGACATCCTCTAGAATGAGAAATTGAGTTTTCTATTGATTTAATTCTTGGTTCAAGGCCCATATCGAATACCCCTTATAGAATGGACACTGATGAATTAGTGGAACTAAAGAAAAAACTATATAAATTGAGTAATAAGGTATTTATTCTCTCTAGTGTTTCTCCATGGGGATCCCCTGTCCTTTTTGTTAAGAAGAAAGACGAATCTATGAGGTTGTGCATTGACTACAGGTTGATCAATTCTATAACAATAAGGAACAAGTATCCCCTACCTTGCATTTATGATTTATTCAACCAACTTCATAGATCTAAATATTTTTCAAAGATTGACCTTCGATCAGGATATCATCATTTGTGTGTGAAGAAGGAAGAAATTCTGAAAACAACATTTTGAACCAGGTACATGCATTACAAGTTTACAGTAATGCCTTTTGGATTAACTAATGCACCCATTGTCTTCATGGATCTAATGAATAGAGTTTTCAAGTAATATCTTGATGACATTGTAGTGGTATTTCTTGATGATATCTTAGTATACTAAAAAATCTACGAAGATCATGAAAATCACTTGTGCACTATTTTGAAAACCCTCATAAGAAATGAATTATATCAAAATATTATCAAGTGTGAATTCTGGCTTCAAGAGATTTATTTCCTTTCCCATATTGTCTCTAATAATGGAATCTCTGTTGATCCTTCAAAGACAAAGTCAATCCAAGAATGGACAGCACTGAAGAGTATAACTGAGGTATGCAATTTTATTGGTTTAGTTGGTTATTATCGACGTTTCGTCCAGAATTTTTCCCGGTTGGCTAACCCATTAACCAAGATCACACGTAAAGGGGTTAAATTTGTTTGGACAAAAGAGTGTGAAGAATGTTTTGAATAACTTAAGAGAATATTATTCAATGCTTCTATCTTGACTCTACCATCAAGTAACAATGGGTTTGTTATTTATAGTGATGCTTCAAAGAAAGGACTTCATTGTGTCCTTATGCAAAATGATAGAGTTATTTCCTATGAATCATGATAGCTAAAAATTCATGAGCAAAACTATCCTACTCATGATCTTGAGTTAGCAGCTATAATCCTTTCTCTAAAGATATAGAGAAACTATCTCTATGGTAAAAAAATGTGAGATTTATACTGATCACAAGATTTTGAAGTATATTTTCTCACAAAAAGAACTCAACATGAGGCAAAAAAGATGGCTTGAACTACTGAAGGATTATGATTTCATAATACACTACCACCCTGGGAAGGAAAATAAGGTGGAAGGTTCTTTGAGTAGAAAGGATCATGGTTTTTTGAACAAGATGAGAGTTTAAAGGGATCCTATTTTCATAGATCTAGTAAATATAGATATGAGAATAACCATGGAAGGTGAAACATCAATACTTTTTTAAATGGTTGCCAATCCATATTTACTAGAAATGATAAAGAGTTATCAGACTGATGATGAGGAGTTTCAAAAGAAGACTAAAGTTTTTATTTATGAGAGATTGAGTGAATTTATATATGAAGATGGAATTTTGAAATTTGGGAAGAGACTTTGTGTTCCTAACATACCTAATCTAAAAAGGGAATAGTTGGGTGATGCTCTTAGCTCCAATTTCTCTATACACCCTGGGAGCACTAAGATGTATAGAGATTTGAAGGAACATTTTTTATGGGACAACATGAAGAGAGAGATTTTTGATTATGTGTCAAGATGTATGGTTTGTCAACAAGTGAAAGCTGGAAGGCAACAGCTTGGAGGAGTCATCGAACCTCTTCCCATACCTGAGTTGAAATGGGATAATATTAGGATAGACTTTGTCATGGGGCTACCAAAGACTCCTAGAAGGAATGATGCAA
Source organism: Viscum album (assembly GCA_963277665.1). Classification (NCBI taxonomy): domain Eukaryota; kingdom Viridiplantae; phylum Streptophyta; class Magnoliopsida; order Santalales; family Viscaceae; genus Viscum; species Viscum album. The sequence goes on from OY728130.1 coordinate 1,220,818,205, forward strand.
TATGGGTCATTGTTGATCCTCTTACCAAGTCAGCACATTTTCTTACTATAAGAGAAGATTTACCACTTGAACATCTGGAAAGACTATATATTAATGAAGTTTTAAGACTTCATGGAGTACCTCTATCAATTTTTTATGATCGTGATCCCTGTTTTACATCAAGATTCTGGAAAATTCTTCAAAAGGCCCTAGATACTGAACTTCGTTTAAGCACTGCCTACCACCCTCAAACCGATGGAAAATCAGAACGGACTATTCAAACCTTAGAATATATATTGAGATCTTGATCACTTGACTTTCAAGGTATGTGAGATCAATATTTACCTCTGGTAGAATTTTCCTATAATAATAGCTTCCATTCAAGTATTCATATGGAACCATATGAAGTGTTATATGGAAATAGATGTCGCACACCAACTTGTTGTGATGATGTTGGTGAAAGAAAACTCGTAGGCCCAGTACTTGTTGAGGAAACAATGGAAAAAGTGAAGATTATCCAAACCCACATCAAATCAGCCCAAATTAGGGAAAAGAGCTATGTCAATAACTGAAGGAAGGATTTGGAATTTCAAGTAGGAGACCATGTTTTCTTGACGGTATCTCCATGGAAGGGTGTTATACGTTTCGGTAAGAAGGGAAAATTGAGTCCCATATATATCAGACCTTACAAAATTCTAAAATAAATTGGAGTTATAGATAATCGTTTGTCAATGCCTCCAAGTCTCTCTAAAGTTCAAGATGTGTTCCACGTATCACTGTTGAGAAAATATATGTCTGACCCAACTTGTGTACTCACCTATGAAGAAATTAAACCGAAACCTGATCTATCTTATTGTAAAGAGCCAATCAAAATTCCTGATACCAAAAAATAAGTGCTGAGAAATTGGACGACTCGTCTGGTAAAAGTTATATGGAGAAAACATAAGATGGAAGAGACCACGTGGGAACCCGAGGAACTTATGATAAAGAACCACCTGGATATTTTTATGCGGTAATGTTCTATAAATTTCGAGGACAAAATTATTTTAAGGATGGGAGAATGTAACACCTCAAGCTCTCATGATACGTTTCCCTTTGAATAATGCAGTAGCCTGCGTTGTACGCAACTTGGAGTTTTAACACACCACGACCAATCAAACTAGCCGTTATGAATAGTAATATCCACTTTTTGAAATTTTATTAATTTTATTTTTCAAAATGGACTTCATTTTTGGATTTGGAATATCAAAATTATCTTAGGGTTAATTTTTGGTATTTTTCTGAAAACTTTCAATTTTTGATGAATAGTGAAAAACACTGTGTTATTGTTTAAAACTGACTTTTTATTTAAGTAATTAGTTATTTTAATTTAATTTATTTTAGGTTAAAATAGATACATAATACCTATATATGTTCAATGTAATTCATTGGAGTCATTTTATAATAAGTTAAGATATATAAATTTTTATTGAACTTTTTACCGTCTTTTACCCACCTTCTAGGAGCATTTGAAAATTTGAAAAAAAAAACTTAATTTTACCACTTCTGTGATTTGAATTTAAAAATATGAGTGACAAGGTTTATATCATTAAGTAAAATGTGCTTCAATAAGATGAAAATAATTTTTTTTGAATAGTAACTTTTGACTTTTATTTACCACGGTTAAAAGTAAATTGGGTAATTAAGGGTAATAATTATATCATAATTACCCTAACATATGTCCTAATTCTATTGGATAAGTGTAACTAGACCAAAAAAAACCTTAGGAATAAAATATGATCCCCTTTGGTCCACTTAGATTAGATTAGAACATTTATTATTATTTTATTTAAAGAAGAGTTAAAAGAGTTAAATTCAAAGTTTAATAACCAAACCATTTTTAATATAGGGTTACACAAAATATAAATTCAACTATAAATATTCATTAGAAAGATAAAAATATTTCCTACATAATTGTATTTTATTTATAATTTTTAGACATTAAATAATTTAATTTATTTATGACACAATGATGATGCGGTAATTAACTTATTAATGGAAGATTAAAATAATTGATATTATAAATATCCAAATAAATGGAATTTGAGAATTTTGATGAATTCCACTAATTTTCTAGGTTAATATGACATTTTATGTTTGATTAAATAATTTTTTTCTCAAAGTAATCATGTTGTTATGATTTTCACAAAAACCAAATATTAAATAGTGTCAAAATTGACATAATTGAGTTTTAAAAAAAAATACTATATTATTAAATGATATAATATTCCTAAAAATATAAGGTTTGGCCAAATGACTTAGATAAAGTTATATATATATTAATAATGAACCAATTGGGGTTCTCTAGGAAGTTTATAGTAAGTTTATTAACCATATAATATAAAAATACAAAGAGACATGGTAAATGTCAAACTATTTAACTAAGAGTTAAATCTAAAAGATGAGGTTAATATAGTGACCTAAACCTGTCTAAAACCTATTTTTTGAGAGGTTTTCGACCCATCATACCTTGGCCTCAAAATAAATCATTTTGGAGCCATTAGAAACCGAAAATGATATTATTAATATTTCAAGATTTTCCTAAAGTGACCCTCACCTCTCTTCACTACTGGAAACGGAGGATATACCAATGGTTTTTTACCAACGGTTTATGAAAACCATTGGAATAGGGATTTTGATAGGCCTTTAACCAACGGTTTCAATAAAACATTGGAATAGAGTAGTTTAGATGAGTTTTACCCAATGGTTATACAGAATAGTTGGGATATGTGAAGTTTTAGGAAGCCTTTTCCAACAGTTTTAAAAAACCGTTCAAAAAGAATACCTTTCCCAATAATTTTTTAAAACTGTTGGGAAATTTTTCCCCTAAAATTGTTTCCAGCCCCAATCCCCCATCTCCCAAATTGAAAACCTAAATCGTGATATAGAGATCTCTCTTGCTCAGAAATTTATTCCACCCTTCAACCAGATAGTTGTTTGGTTCTGCACTTCAAATCTGTAAGTGGTACATTTGGTTCAATGTTTTCCATATTTTTTTTTGTTTTATGTTTTTATTTGGCCTAAACCCGAGGTATGTGCACTATGTTACTCCCAAGAATTGTAATTTGATTTGTTTTCTGATTTTGTTCTACAATTCAACTATTTCATCATATTGAAGATCTTTTAATTTTCCAACTATAATATTGTTATATGTTCTTTAGTAGATATTATCTTATAATCCTCAGGGAGTATATACCCAATGTAATTCTTGAGACCCTTTCCTTTTATGATGATATGATGAGTGTATGATAATGGGAGTTTTGGTGTAGACCTTTATGACTGGAACTTCTATTGACACATAGTGATTGATTTATCAACATTTCACTATGATATTTCAATAGGATTGATAACAAATAATTTAGTGTCATGTTTAATATAAAAATATTCTTATTCACCAATACTAGAAGTATAGAATTAGACCACCTATTAATATTTAAATGTCAAAATATGTGTTTCATCATCTATATCAAGAGTGCAGTCATTAGAACCTGGTCAAAATTCATTAGACATGGATGAAATCATATTGATTGTGATGGAGGAAAACTAATGATCCTCCTTGGTATGTGATATCTTTTGGTAATATGGTTAAAATCACATAGTTTTTTGGTTTAGTTACTATTTAACCACTTAATGGGATGGTTCCCATTGTACAGTTTAGTGCATCATTTCCCAATATATCATTTTGTGGGTTAGTTCTTGTTTGATCAATTAATTGGTTTTCACCCATCAAACCATTTTATGGGATGGTTACCATTAATTATCATATTAGATAATGGTCTAGAGATATGTTTTTTGTACCATGGGATTGTGAAATAGAGTTTTCCATTAATTAATAGTCCATTCTAGATAATATTTTATGGTAAAAAATTCCTACATTGTATGACCTTGTATATCATGGTAAGGGAAATATGACAGGTGATTGTTTACCCATGTTTTTATGGATTCTTATTTTTGATAAATGATATCAAGTTGTTCCATAAGGTATGGATTAAGTATATAGGAAACTAACCATCATTCAAGGAATAAATTTTATTCACTATGCTTCCACTTCCAAGGGGGTTGTGCAGGTAGGGGTGTGTTGTGCAGGGTGGGGGTGTTGGGGGGGAGGGGGGCTATGCAAGGAAAGTCTGTTGGGGTGAGGTGGGTGTGTGTTTGGGGGGGGGGATATCCAGGGGGGTTGTGATAATGGGAGTGGGGGGAGGGGGTTGTGAAAGTGGGTGTGTTTTTTGGTATTTGATGTTCTACATCTACTGTTTTGGTTTTCTATTTTGATTTGGGTGTGTATGACTTTTGTTTTCTGGTTGATTTGGGTGTGTGTGTTGGGCTTTGACACTGGAACACATATAGTGATTATAGTATGGGTTTGGTCTATAGGGATAAGTAGTAAAGTGAATCAAATTTGATTCAAAATGAATTATGTGTTAATATCATCCATAAATTTTCAGTTCTTAGAAGCCTTGGTTTTGTAGGGAATTTTGTGTTAATATCATCCATATTCCACATGATTCACATCATGGTAAGAATGTGTGATTATGTTTTTGAGATCAGAGAGAAAACTCATACACTCCAAGTTGTTTATAGTGGCATGGTTAGTCATGAGTGATAATTGGCTTCCTAAGATGACTGTACTAATATAAATTTATGGTCAATTAAATATTGTTCTCACTATATGTTTTATATTATGTCTCTTTCTTGGCCAATACTCACTTTTATGATGGTGGGGTGCTTTTAACTATCCATGGTGGCATGTGTAGACATCCATAACAATGTTAGATAAGTCACAAGTTTAATTCAGTAATCTTGTTATCATTGACATACTTTATTATTAATCTTATATTTAAAAATAAATGTTTTTGTCTATAATTTATGAAATTAAACCTTTTTACAGGACATGAACAACTTATTAGTGTAGAATCCTAAACTTTATCCACCCATGGGGTGCGCTTGAATTGGGGAACTAATTGGGTAATGAAAGGTATGACCATAGAGGTGCCAAGAATGAGTTATTGAACATGAGTAAATGATTTTGGATGCCTATAACACATAATGGGACATGAGACATGTGCCTCTTATATGAGACCTAATGAAAATGAATAGAAATAAATTTTAATTTAATTTTTGAGTACTTGTTCTTTGATTAATGATTTGGAATTCCTTTAAGAAACCAACCAAGGGCTCATGTTAGAAATAAATCTTTTAATTCCATTTGTAAATCCCCTTAGATTCATGATGATTTGGTTTAGAATACCTTAAGGAAATCTACCTTAGATTCATAGTGATTATGATTTAGGAAGCCTTGGGTAAGTCCCCCTTGGATTCTAAAGTAGAGGCATCAGTCTTTACATAGGGTGGGAACTCCCTTCTCCCTATAAATCCATCTGAAGTCAATCAATTAGTATATCTTTACACTGTTTTAATAGTTAACTACATCAACTAGAAACTCCTTCCTTTATCGTTTAATTAATTATATTTTCTATTAAACTTCAATCTTATTGAATTTTTTATGACGAAATGACTTATAACAGTTATTTTTACAGAATGGATTTAAGTTGGATGTATGAAATTGATCAGATCTGAAGCGATTTTCAAAACAATTTGGAGAGTTTTTTAGATTTTTCATTTCAAAATGCTTCATTCGGGAAGGGTCAAATGAAATCTAGAAAGATAAAAAATGTTTCCATTGAAACCCGTTACAATTGGAGGAAGAGGAGTATCTTTTTTGATTTTCCTTATTGGTCAACCAATTTTTCACATCATAGTTTTGACATAATGCACATTGAAAAGAATATATGTGAAATTTTGCTTTCGATACTTCTAAATGTTAAGATAAAGACAAAAGATGATTTATGGTCTCAGCGTGACTTGGTGGTTTTGGGAATCAGACCAGAATTGAATCTTGTGCGTATCAGTGAAAATAAATGGAAAGTTCCATGTGCTACTTATGTGGTGACACCTACGGAAAAAAAACAATTTCTGGAAGTATTATAGACTATTAGAGTTCCTAATAGCTATTCAAGCAACATATCTAAACGGGTCAACAGAAGAGAGTTGGGGATAAAATCTTTAAATACTCATGATTATCACGTTCTTCTGCATGAGTTGATTCCAATAGCAATCCATCATCTTTTCTCCAATAATGTAAGGGTGACTATTATTCAGTTGTACCATTTGTTTATAGATCTTTGTTCTTAGAAGTTTTCCAAGTCGTTCTTGCAAAAAATGTTGCCAGATGCCCCATTAATTTTGTGTGAGTTGGAGAAAATATTTCCTCCATCATTTTTCACATGCATGCTGCATCTGACTGTCCATATTCCCACAAAAAAATACTTCTTGGAGGACCTGTTTCTTTTTGTTCGATGTATCCAACTGAAATAAATATGTACACATTAAAGTCTTATGTCTGAAACAGGAATCATCCCAAAGGATCTATTGTGAATGGTTACTTGGCTCAAGATTGTATGGATTTATGCTCAATATATTTGTCTGATCTTACTACAAGAATGAATAGACCAATGAGAAATGAAGAAGAACAGTATGAGAAAATTGAACCCAGTTTTCCATCACTTCCTCAAATAGGAGTAATTACTGGATCATATACATTGAAGACATTAAGCCTTGAAGAGCGGGAGATGGCAAATCGCACAGTTTTTTTCAACTGTGATTTGTATGATGACTACATTAGGTAACCAAATTGAATATGTATGTATTACATATATATCTTCTAAACTATTCATATTTTTTATCTACAGGGAACATAAAACAATGATAAATAGAAAGCATCGTTCTTTATCTTTGAGAAGGAGGGAGACTTTTCATAGAAAATAGTTTTGTTCTTGGTTAAAATTGAAGGTAAAAATATTACTATTTAAAATAATTAAATAAATATTTAATTAAGTTTAATATTCATTTATATTGCAGGTATTGATTTTGCCTGCTAACTTTGTCTCTGAGGAAATAATAGCTTTGGATTTTGGTCCAAATACAGTGGTTCGTGATTGTAAATCAATTGTTATCAATGGGTGAAAATTTATTGTCACTAAATGAGCAAAGAACATGAGAACACAACATTATGGTGTTATGGTTACTGCCACAACAGATTTTTATGCCAGTGCATCAGATAGTAGACTGCGATTTGAAAATATGGGTTATTATGGAGTCGTTGAAAAAATAATAATATTGGATTATTACTCTCATGGATGAGTCACGATGATGAAATGCCATTGGTTTGATTTGATGATGATACAGGGCACATTTATTGATGATTGTGGATTTCGATTAATTAATATGACTCACACTCTTTCTATTGAAGAACCATATGTATTGGAATCAATGGATAAACATGTTTTTTATGTCAAAGACCAACTTCGACCTAAATTTGGTGTCATAGTTGAAGTAATTCCAAGACATATTTTTGATGATGGTGATGATGGAATTGACACCATCCCTACTACCATTGGAACCAATCCATTTATTGCTTTTCATGACTCCAATAGCTCAATATTCAGAGTTGACTATGAACCTAAAATTGTGGTGGGAAATATATAAAATCATCCATTCATGTTCTAAATTCTTTTGGTTTACCTCGAGCTGGGTTGTTAAGGTTGGTTATATTAAAATTGATTTAATATTGAAGCCTACATCATCTACCTGAGCTAAATAAATTAAATTTTCCCTTAATTTTGACAAATGATTTTCCACTTATGAATCTGGTAGAATCAATGTTCCATGATTTTAATAGACTGATGAAACTTAGTAAATAATTATCCTACTAAAAATTAAATTTCTTTATTACATCTTGTTCAATTTATTGACTTCATTATATATTTTTTCAAGCTCACCTAAAACAATGGTTAGTTAAATTATCCATGAATCCCCCTATTCCCTCTCATTTATTTTGTTTTTTGGGTTACACATTAGTTATCCTTTTCTATTTACTTCCATATTTGTTTTCAAATGCAGGAAATGAAACCAATTGAAGAGAGGTGATGAAAAAAGATTATGTACAAAAATTGTCACATGACCAAGCTGGGAATTCCATCACTAGTGCTTGCAGTGATTATTTTATTTCAAATATATTTATTTAAATTATATATAATGTCATGCAATTAATTTTTTTAAACATTTTTTCAGGATCCATCTATTAGGAGACGGTTATTTGAGGAGCAGCCGAGTAGTGGTATCAATACTGGGGGTGTTTGTACGAGGGGGGGAGGTGGTATGGGAGCTAGACGATCTGGTCGGCGTACTCGATTAGACCCTGCCCCTCCCACTGACATACCATCCATCCCACATTCTGATCCCGATGTTCCATTAGGGACACACGGGATATTTAGGACTCCCATGTTTTCACCACCATTTACATATGACCCTCCTCACCCATATGTATCATATCTAATCATGATTCCCACTCCCCATCCAGCATTTGGACCACCATCCCTGTCATCTTCTTTTACTACTACTTCGATCTCTCTGGGCTTTTATATTCCATATTCTTCGACTATTGCTCCACCAGAGTCTGTCCCTGCGGAGCATACATTAGGACCCACTCCATTTGTACAGGGTGTTCCTTCAGTTTCCATGGATCCAGTGGCTCCCATTGATCAGACTACCACAGGTATACTTATACAACCCTAACAAATTGTTACACCATTATTTATTTTCATTATAACATATATTGATAATATATTTGTTGTTATTTTATAATATATATATCTAATAATAGGAGGCGGGGGAAGGGGAATACATGAATGTGTTCAGTGTGGAACCACCACATGTAGTTGATGGTGGAATACAATGAATATAGTCAGATGATTTAAAAATCAGAGCAGCAATGTCGGAGTTTTTTGGAGACGCTTTCCAAATACTCTGACATCATTCTTGTTAGCCCGCTCTCATGGAGACAACTGTCAAATGAAGTCAAGGATAAAGCCTGGGCAGAGATATGGGTAAAAAAATCAGTTGTATTTAATGCAATATATTAATTTTTGTATTTATATGAATTAATATTTTGGTTTCAACTACGGTTTAATTTCCCCGAAAGTGAGGGTGCACGGCCAGCATGTCTAAAGGATTTAGGCCATCTTTGGAGAGCTTATAAGCCTGAGTTCTACATTGGCTGGCGTGATAGAGTGGGAACAGAGTTGGAGGTGGTCCCTATCATGGATAATTGTCCATTATAACAGTACTGACAGATGATTACTCATTGGGAGACTATCCAATTTATGGTATTAATCAAATTAGAAGTATTTAAATGAAAATTTTCATGTTTTTGTTAATATTAATTACTGAATTTTATTAAGGATGCATCTTGAAGAAATAAAAAAACATTGATGATAAGAAATACATCCACACAGTGGGATGTACTACAATGGAAGATTATGAGAGATAGCTGGTATGACAGTTTTAATCTTTCTTTATGACTTTCACTTTCTATTGGTTCCTCCATAATTTATTCAATTGCTAAAGTTGTTATATAATTATGGTTATGAAATTAATGTTTTTTTGGTATCCTATTTTTAATTATCGTTTCCAACATTCAATGTCATTGTAGAGGCATAAATTGAATATAGTAGGATGTGTGCCTCAAGCAAAACTGTTTTGCTCGAGTAGAAAGAAGAAAGATGCAAGTGCGGTTAATGAACCAACTCAATAGTATATTGTAAGTTTTAATTTGTAGATTTAATATTTTAATATCTATTTTCTAACTTAATAATCTATTTATATTTGTAATAGGTTGTTTTAGAGGCCCTTGATGCCCAGGAACCTAACAATTTTGGGAAAAACAATCACTTACATCTGGTGTTGGGAGATGAGAACCCTGGTAGAGTACGCTACCGGCTTGGGAAGAGTATAATTCCAATGAGGTATTGGCCCTCCTCAGGTACGAGTTGTAGTCCACTGAGTTGCATCAGGTTAAGGCACAAGAAGAACATGCTGAAAAAGGGCCACAGAGACGGCAGCACAGTTTGCTATGGAAAACACTGCATTTATGAAACTGATGGAATATTTACATCCAACACTTCCACCAGAGGCCAGCACTACTTGTGAGGAATATATTCCATCGATATATTCTATATATGTTGCACCAGGTGGCAGTTCTAGTGGTTTTTGAGACGATGGTGAGGAGGAGGACGAGGCAGAGGAGGAGGATGGCGAGGAGGAGGCCGAGGCGGAGGAGGAGGGTGAGGAGGAGCCCAAGGTAGAGGAGGAGGGAAATGAGGAGGCCGAGGCTAAGTATGAGGGCGAGGATTTTGGGAACAATGATGGGGACGATGATGAGGATGAGGGTGAGGGTAAAGATGATGGTGATGATAGTGATGGTGATTAGAGACAGATTGATCTATTACATTCTTGAATGAAATTACTGACCTTTGATGTTTATTGATTTGTTGTACCTCAATATATGTGTGATTAGGTAGGTCACATTATATTTATTTTTTTATCTATAAATAATAAAACTTTATTTGATGATTTGCTGTGACATCCCCAAATTTTAATGAAATTATAATTTTTTAGTTGAATTTAGAAAATTGGTGGTCTGATTAGAAGTTGATATAATGAAATTATTATTTTTAACCTTGAAATAATTTGGTTAGAAAATATTTAAATACCATCCCATGAACCCGGGATATCCCCCCCCTCGGACAGCCCCACGGACATCCCCCCCACCCTCTTCCCTGGACCCCGGACAGCCCCCCGGACAGCTCCCCGGACAGCCCCCCGGAGATCCTCCCAACCCACCTTCCTGGACTCCGGACAGCCCCCCGGACAACCCCCTGGACAGAACCCCCCACCCTTCTCCATGGACCCCGGACATCCCCCCCACCATCCTCCCTGGACCCCGGACAACCCCCCGGACAGCCCCCCCCCCCCCCCCACCATCCTCCCTGGACCCCAGACAGCCCCTCGAATAGCCCCCCGGATATAGCCCCAACCCTCCTTCCTGGACCCCAGATCCCAATCTAATATCTCTTCAAGATTCACCCAAAATTCCAACGGAAAAGAGGGTTTTAGAGCTTCGAAAGAAGATGAGAGAAGAGTGAAAACCCTAATCAAAAAAGAGGAAGCAAGGAGAGGATTAGACTCATTTGGATCTTCAATATTCACTTGACGACACTAAAAATGCTCAAGTGACGTGTATGAGTCTACCCCACCTCAAACTGAGGCACGGTGTAGCCTGTAGCACTCAAAGTGTCTCACTTTTATTTGAAATGGACAACATTTTAAATGAAAAAAAACAACTGACATACAGAAAACCAACAAAACGGATTCGGATTGTGTTGATACTTTAGCACAACGATCCATGAGTCATTTTTTATGTTTATGATTCAACCCTACCTCAATCCGAGGTGCGGTGTGGCCGAAAGCACTCAAAGTATCTCTCTATTGTTTCAAAAAGACATCATTTTAAGTGAATACAACAACTGACATACAAAAAACTGACCAAAGGAATTCAGATTCTATTTAAACTTTAGGAAAACAATACATGGGTCATATGTGACATGTATGATTCAACCCCGTCAAAATCTGATGGCTGGTGTGGCCGACACCACTCAAACTGTCTCACTTTTATTTGAAATGGATAGGATTTTAAGTGAAAACAAAAACTGGAATACAGAAAACCAACCAAATTCATTCTGATTGTGTTGATACTTTAGGAAAACGATCCATGGGTAATTTTTGATGTGTACGAGCCAACCCCACCTCAATCTGAGGCACGGTGTGGCTGACACCACTCAAAGTGTCTCTTTTTTGTTTAAAGTGGACATCATTTTAAGTGAAAACAACAACTGATATATGTAAAACTGACCAAAATCATTTGGATTCTATTGAAAGATTAGGAAAATGATCCATGGGTCATATTTGATGTGTACGAGTCAACCCCACCTCAATCCAAAGTGTGTTGTGGTCAGCACCACTCAAAGTGTCTCTCTTTTGTTTAAAATGAACATCATTTTAAATGAAAACAATAATTGACATACGGAAAACTGACCAAATGGATTCGGATTCTATTGAAAATTTAGGAAAATGATCCATGGGTCATATGTGACATGTACGAGTCAACCTCGCCTCAATCCAAGGTGTGGTGTGGCTGGAACCACTCAAAGTGTCTCTCTTTTGTTTAAAATGGACATCATTTTAAGTGAAAACAACAACTGACATACGGAAATCCGACCAAACGCATTCAGATTCTATTTAAACATTATGAAAACGATACATGGGTCATATGTGATGTGTACGAGTCAAACTCACCTCGATCTGAGGTGCGTTGTGGCCAGTATCACTCTAACTGATTCTCTTTTGTTTAAATGGACATCATTTTAAGTAAAAACAACTGGCATACGGAAAACTGACCGAACAAATTAGGATTGTGTTGATACTTTATAAAAAATATCCATGGGTTGTATGTGACATGTATGATTCAACCCCACATCAATCTGAGGTGCGGTGTGGTCGGCACCACTGAAAGTGTCTCACCTTTATTTGAAATGGAAAACATTTAAAGTGAAAACAACAACTGACTTACTGAAAACCGACCAAATGCATTTATATTGTATTGATACTTCAATACAATGATCCATTGGTCATTTTTGACATGTACAAGTCAACCCCTCCTCAATATGAGGTGCGGTGTGTCCGGCACCACTCAAAGTGTCTCACTTTTATTTGAAGTGGACAACATTTTAAGTGAAAACAACAACTGGCATACGGAAAACAGGCCAAATGCATTCAGATTATATTGATACATTAGGAAAAGGATCCATGGGTCATTTTTGACAAGTAAGAGTCAAACCCACCTCAATATGAGGCACGGTGTGGCAAGTACCACTCAAAGTGTCTTTCTTTTGTTTAAAATGGATACTCTTTTAAGTAAAAACAATGGGCATACAGAAAATTGACCAAACGCATTCGGATTGTGTTGATACTTTAGTAAAACGATCCATGGGCAATTTTTGACGTGTACGAGTCAATATCGCCTCAATCCAAGGTGCAATGTGGCCAACACCACTCAAAGTGTCTCTCTTTTATTTCAAAAGGACATCATTTTAAGTGAATACAACAACTGACATACGGAAAACCGACCAAAAGAATTTGGATTCTATTGAAATATTAGAAAAACGATCCATGTGTCATATGTGACGTGTAATATTCAACCCCGCCTCAATCCAAGGGCCGATGTGGTCGACACCACTCAAAATTTCTCACTTTTATTTGAAATGGACAGGATTTTAAGTGAAAACAACAACTGGCATACGGAAAACCAACCAAACACATTATAATTGTGTTGATACTTTAGGAAAATGATCCATGGATCATTTGTGATGTGTACGAGTCAAACCCGCCTCAATCTGTGGTGTAGTGTGGCCAACACCACTCAATGTGTCTCTCTTTTGTTTAAAATGGACGTCATTTTAAGTGAAAACAACAACTGACATATGGAAAACTGACCAAACGCATTCATCATCTGTTGAAACTTTCATAAAATGATTCATGGGTCATATGTGACATGTAAGAGTCAAAACCACCTCAATAAAAAGCACGGTGTGGCCAGAACCACTCTAAGTTTCTCTCTTTTGTTTAAAATGAACATCATTTTAAGTGAAAACAAAAAATGACATACGGAAATCTGACCAAATGCATTCAGATTCTATTGAAAATTTTGAACAATGATCCATGGGTCATATGTGACATGTAAAAGTCAACCTCGCCTCAATCCGAGGCATGGTGTGGCAGGAACCACTCAATGTTTCTCTATTTTTTTTAAATGGACATCATTTTAAGTGAAAACAAAAACTGACATACAGAAAACTGACCAAACGCATTCAGATTCTATTAAAACTTTAGGAAAACAATCCATGGGTCATATGTGATGTGTACTAGTCAACCCCACCTCAATCTGAGGCATGGTGTGGCTGGTATCACTCTAATTGTCTCTCTTTTTTTTAAAATGAACATCATTTTAAGTAAAAACAACTGGCATAGGGAAAACCGACCAAAAGTATTCATATTGTGTTGATACTTTAGCACAATGATCCATGGGTCGTATGTGACGTGTAAGAGTAAAATCCGCCTCAATCTAAGGCATGGTTTGGCTAGCACCACTCAAAGTGTCTCACCTTTATTTGAAATGGAAAACATTTTAAGTGAAAACAACAACTAGCATACGGAAAACCAACCAAATGCATTCAGATTCTATTTATACTATATGATAATTATCCATGAGTCATCTGTGACGTGTACGAGTCAACCCCACCTCAATTTGAGGCACAATGTGTCCGGTATAACTCCAAGTGTACGTATTTTGTTTAAAATGGACATGATTTTAAGTAAAAACAACTGGTATTTACTAAAACCTACCAAACGTATTCGGATTCTGTTGATAATTTATTTTGGGGTTATTAGCTTTTAATTTCTGAATTCAATCGTGTATGTGTTATAGAAAATAAAATTTTGTATGTATTATTAATTCTGTATAACCCACCCCCTAGACACCCCCACCCCCGTGGACAGCCCCCCACCCCTGGACTCCCCCACCCCTGGAGATTACATGACCCGAAGGACTTAGGGAATTCAACCAGACTATCTACAAGGAAATGCCCCTCCCCAGCATCTGTGTCATGATAGTAGCTCTCCACCTTTGCATGGCTATCTAGTTAGGCTTCCCATTAAAGCACAGGATCATCCTGATGGCATATCCATACCCTCTCATTTTGAAAAATCCATTTGGATATGCTCTGGCAAGTGCACCTGCTCTGAATCCTCTTCTGCGGCTGCTCCTTTTTTGTAGTGTGTTTGGGGTAACTGTGTGTGGCCCGAAGGCCTTGAGGTGGCCTGAGGGCCTTAAAGGTGTCCTGAAAACCCTTCTGACCCGAAGGCCTAGGTGTCCCGAAAGCCTTAAGGACTCCAATCTCAAATCAGTGGCCCAAGGTAAATAGTTCCAGCTACTACAGTACCGAACAGTACCTTCTATAGTAACTGCTACAGTACCCGCACAGTGTACATCCCTGCTATAGTGCTTACTACAGTACTTCTATAGTATCCATAAATATTCCTCTACCTGGTTTTGATCTTGGATCATGTAGATGCACTTAAGGATACCTCACCAACTGTTTTGAGGCTCATGTGCTGGTAATTGGGTTTATATACATGATTATAATTGTGGTACATTCCATGGTTATAAGTGTATCCTATTTTTATGTGCTTTTACGTGATATTGAAGGTGTTTTTTTTGCTACTAATAGTGTATGTAGGTGTATGCAGTTGAGTGTGCAGTGAAGTAGATTTTAGGTGGCTGGTCTGCCAAATTCCGGAAATACACTATACCAACGGTTTACTAAAACCATTGGTATAGTGTTGTACATATTTTTACCAACGGTTTACGTAAACCTTTAGTAAAACATGAAAATAATAGTATTTCCAACGGTTTTAAAAACCTTTGGGAATACTCGGATTACATTTCCTTTCCCAATGGTTTTACAAAACTGTTGGGAATACTTGGATTACACTGCCTTTCGCAACGGTTTTACAAACCGTTGGGAAGGAATACTCAGATTACACTGTCTTTCCCAATGATTATACTAAAACCATTAGTAATGGGATATCCCAATTCCTTACTTACCAACAGTTTTCCAAACCGTTGTTATATAGTATACCAATGGTTTGTAATCCTTTACCAATGGTTTGAAACTGTTGGTAAAGCCTTAGTTTCCAGTAGTGCTTGTAAAAGGTTACTTCCCATTCTCTTAATTTCACACCTCCAAAGCCATTTGGCTTGGCCAACACCTGCCCAAATATCCTCCCAAATTCCCTCAAATCAACCTATATTCCTTAATTTTATTAAAAATCTAACCTAAGGAACCCTTTTGATCAACTCAAAATGAAACACGAGAAGAAGAGGTAATAATTTCACCACCCTCTTTCAAGTTCTTTTCTTTTTCCATTTCCTCTTTCTTTGTTGATTCTATACCAAAATAATAACTACAGTAGATTCTACATACTGTGATGTTATTATAAATAGGGTAAAACCATATTCATTATTCTACCCATCCTATAAATGACAAAGTCACCATACGTGAGTACGTACAGATTACCGTCTCCACGTCGTGGTATAGTTTGTTATTCAAACACTTCATTATTTTGGATGGGTATAATAATTATTATAACTGATTTAAATAATAAATATAACATTTTAATGATTCTTTATATATGATATACTATCCAATTACATACTATTTCACCATCAATATAATGATATTGTCACTCATGTGTATGTACAGATTATCGTCTCCACGAACGCGATGTGATTCATTCCCCATCGTAATAATTAAAGAATAATTTTCATTTTATGATTAAAAAAAATGTTTGTAAACATAATATAATTCTTTATATGAATCAAATAAATCCTATCCATAACAAACTTGTCTTACATAACTAATCATATAAAAGAAAATGAATCAGTTAACACCCGAAACGATGATACTACTGAAATATTATTAACAAAGCAATATTAGAGGATCATATATGATATCATATTTATGTATATGGTTCTTGTATAATTTAATAACAATGTTTTAACTATTATACGGGAGGTTAACATACCATCTACTAAAGAAAAGTACAAGGTATGGGTTAATTCTACAATCTCTTTACATATCTGAGGTTGTTAAAATGTAAGTATCTACTGGGATATTTCTATCATCCACGTCCGTGTTTTAATAAAAATGTATTTCAAAACATTTTTACTATTTATTAGACTATGGGTTAAATTCATTTATACCTTTATTTGACCTTATATGTTTTTAAAGTAATCTTTCTGTCGTTTTCCAAACAAGGTACTTTATGACCTTTTCGACAAAATTAAGGTAAGAATGTCTTTTTTTAACTTATACGGAGGGTGTGCCTGTTTTCCGCCATTATAACATCGTCAAAGATCCCCTAACAAAATTAAAAAAATATTTTCAAAATAAATTTTTTCTTTTATAATTATGTTACTTTTAAATGATTTAAAAAAATATATTTCTCTCAAATAGTTTTGATTTCATCTGTGTCAACATCCTTTGATGGATTTTAAGCTTGTTTGAAGTTTATTTGTTATGATACAAATATTCCATATTGTATTAAAGGTTTTGTGATATGTTCGACTATGTATGTGTTATTTTTTCATCATTCATGGTTTATAGATAAAGTATTGACATTTTTTATGCTATTTTTAATATGAATGTTTATGTTATATTTAAACCTTTTCATATGAGTAATGCATTGGACTTAGTAAGTAACAGGTGGAGCCCGCTATAGCTCCTCGATGCATCGGTAGGTATCATGAGACAAACTAGTATCTTGGCACAAAGCCTTGACAAAATCTTATTTGTAGTATTGGCACAAGGCCTTGACTATGTGGTTATGAAGTTTGTCATTATGCATTCCATCATTATGAAATTGGCTATTGATATTTCATGTGATTATTTGACTAGTAGAATATTCATGTGAATAATTAAATGGAATTAATTGATTTATATTGTCTATATTATGCAGAATTTTATATTTAAAAGGCTTATGTTTTAATCTTATAAATTGCCTTAAATGTTTATGCTTATTTATGAAAGTTTCTACTATATTGTTATCCTTACTGAGCATCTGAGCTCACCCCTTTCTATGTTTTATTTTTCCCATGATTCGAAGAAATATGTTATGACTGATCTATAGGGATAGTCTAAGGGATGGTCTAAGGGATATGAATGTGGTCAATGGAGACAATCTTGTTGTTGTTTTTCATTTTATAATGTAATGTAAAACTTATGAATGTATCTAGTACTTATAAGGTTACTAAACTGATCGGTCTTCTGTGATTTGATCCCTTGTGATCATGACAATGTTATGTAATAATGCACTGACTCTGGGTAACTGGGTTTGGGGAATTATAGTTGGTATCAGAAGAAGTTTAGTACAAACCTTGATAGCTAGATTTAGAAAAACTCTGATTAGGGAACATTACCCTAAGATAGACTTTGAGGGTTAGTATAGAAGAACTTCCTAGAATTTTGGTAATATAGATATTTTGAGAGTTTTCCAAGAAATACATCCCTATCTAGATACAAGCAGGTAGAGACAACTCTGGCACAGATGTACCTAGGGATAAACCTGAAAACACCACTTTGAGCTAGACTCGAACATGAACTGGTGCACGACAACGGGCCTTGCTGCACTCTTGGTTACAACACTCCTAGGGGATATTATTATGATAATTTACATTTTCTTTACAAACCATTATGAAGGATTTATGAATACATACCTTCTCAAAGAAAATATTTTTGTGATTATTGATTATATTCATAAACTTTTCAATTTATGTTAAGCATTTTACAAGTTTGGAATTATGTATTGCAATTCATAAACCAATCTACTATATGCTATTGTTTAGAAATGGCGCCTAGTGGAAGGAATGGAAACCATATCAATGCACGTAATCCATGTAGGGATTTCCCTCCTACTCAAGATAATTATAGTGGTGTTGGTGATGCAATTGGTGCTGATGAGCTTATTACTATATTGGGACAACTCACTCAGGTTATAAATAATAACCTTACCCATATGGAGCACCCTGATCCACAATGCGGAGGATCAATGTAAGACCGCTTCATGATACAAAAACCACCAACATTCAATGGGAGTGCAAATCCAATAGTATTTGAGCAATGGATAAATCATTTTGGAGCCATTAGAAACTGAAATTGTTTTATTATAAAATAATATTTCAAGCTTTTCCTAAAGTGACCATCACCTCTCTTATAAAAGGGTATTTCCCCTTCTCTTAATTTCACACCTACAAAACCATTTGGATCAGCCAAACCCTACCCAAATATCCACTAAACTTACCTCACATCAACCTAGAGTCCTTACTTTGATCAGAAAGCCAACCTAAGGAACCCTTTTAATCAACTCAAAAGGAAACACCCGAAGAAGAGGTAATAATTTCACCACCCTCTTTCATGTTCTTTTCTTCTTCCACTTCCTCTTTATTTGTTGATTCCATACCAAAATAATAAATCCAGTACCTTCTACATACTGTGATGTTATTATAAATATGGTAAAACTATATTTTTTATTCTACCCATCCTGTAAATGATAAATTTTCCATACTTGCGTACGTACGGCTTACCGTCTCCACATCGTGGTGTAGTTTGTTATTCAAACAGTTCATTATATTGGATGGGTATAATAATGAGTATAACTGATTTAAATAATAAATATAAAATGTTAATGATTCTTTATATATGATATACCATCCAATTGCATACGATTTCATCATCAATATAATGATATTGTCGCTCGTGCGTACGTACGGATTACCGTCGCCACGAACGCGATGAGATTCATTCCCCATCGTAATCATTCAAGAATAATTTTCATTTTGTGATTAAAAATAATATTTATAAACATAATATCATTCTGTATATGAATCAAATATATCATATACATGACAAACATGGCTTACATAACCAATCATATAAAGGAAAACGAATCAGTTAACACCTAAAACGATGATACTACTGAAATATTATTAACAAAGCAATATTAAAGGATCATATATGATATCATATTTATGTATATGGTTATTTTATAATTTTATAACAATGTTTTAACTATTATATATGAGGTTAACATACCATCGACTAAGGAAAATTACAAGGTAAGGTTTAATTATACAATCTCTTTATTTATCTGAGGTTGTTAATACGTAAGTATCTACTGAGACCTCTTTATCATCCACATCCATGTTTTCTTAAAAATGTATTTCAAAACATTTTTACTATTTACTAGACTATGGGTTAAATTCATTTGTACTTTTATTTGACCATACACTACTGAAAATCCGGCCATTAGCAACCGCCATTGGCGGTCGCTAAAGGCCTTTAGCGGCCGCTCAGCGACCGCCATTGGCGGTCACTGTTGCCTCGTCGCTAGAGGCTTTCAGCGACCGCCAAGCGGTCGCTGAAGGCCCTCTGCCGGGCACCCTATAGAGACCGCCTATGGCGGTCGCTAGTCTAAAAAAAAAAATTAAAATTTTTTTTTATTGAATTGAATATATAAATATATATATATATATATATATAAATATTCATATATATACTATTAAATACAATATTTTAAATATATATATATATATAATATTTTAAATGTTTTAATATATATATAATATATATATAATATCAAATCATTGTGCTATAATAATTTAAAAACTTCGATTCAAGAAATAATCTCATTTCAGGTCTTTCGGAGCACGTTTTCTCCGAATGGGACCGCCGCACGCCGTTTTGGTGTTTTATGGCGCCGGAAACGCGTTTCTGGCCGCCGCGGTCAAACGGAACCTCCGAATGAGGTGCCGTCTGGCCGACCATTTCACAATTCACGCCTCGTATGTTGTCGTACGGTTTCGTGGCATTCGGAGGTCGTTCGGGTGGTTTTGACCCCCAACGTGTCATTTCAGCGCGCGCCGCGTTGCTGAAAAGGACACAATCAGACGTGCCGCGCGCACCGTACGTCCGATGGACGTGCGGCCTCCTCCTGCATCTCAGGAATAATATTTCTATCGTTCCTGTGCGGTTTCAGGTCGTTCGGAGCACGTTTTCTCCGAATTGGACCGCCGCACGCCGTTTTGATGTTTAATGGCGCCAGAAACGCGTTTCCGGCCACCGCGGTCAAACGGAACCTCTGAATGAGGTTCCGTCTAACCGACCATTTTACAATTCACTCCCCGGATGTTGTCGTACGGTTTCGTGGCATTCGGAGGTCGTTCGGGTGGATTTGACCCCCCAATGCGCCATTTCAGCGCGCGCTGTGCTGCTGAAAAGGACACAATCGGACGTGCCACGCGCACCGCACGTCCGATGGACGTGCTGCCTCCTCCTGCATCTCAGGAATAATAATTATATCATTCCCGTGTGGTTTCAGGTCTTTCGGAGCACGTTTTCTCCGAATGGGACCGCCGTACGCCGTTTTGGTGTTTAATGGCGCCGGAAACGCGTTTCCGGCCGCCGCGGTCACACGGCACCTCTGAATGAGGTGCCGTCTGGCCGACCATTTCACAATTCACGCCCCGGATGTTGGCATACGGTTTCGTGGCATTCGGAGGTCGTTCGGGTGGTTTTGACCCCCCAACGCGTCATTTCAGCGCGCGTCGCGCTGCTGAAAAGGACACAATCGGACGTGCCGCGTGCACCGCACGTCCGATGGACGTGCGGCCTCCTCCTGCATCTCAGGAATAATATTTCTATCGTTCCCGTGTATTTTCAGGTCGTTCGGAGCACGTTTGCTCCGAATTGGACCGCTGCACGCCGTTTTGGTGTTTTATGGCGCCGGAAACGCGTTTCCGGCCGCCGCGGTCACACGACACCTCTTAATGAGGTGCCCGTCTGGCCGACCATTTCACAATTTACGCCCCGGATATTGTCGTACGGTTTCGTGGCATTCGGAGGTCGTTCGAGTGGTTTTGGACCCCCCAACGCGCCATTTCAGCGCGCGCCGCGCTGCTGAAAAGGACACAATCGGACGTGCCGCGCGCATCGCACGTCCGATGGAAGTGCGGCCTCCTCCTGCATCTCAGGAATAATATTTCTATCGTTCCCCGTGCGGTTCAGGTCGTTCGGAGCACGTTGCTCCGAATTGGACCGTTGCACGCCATTTTGGTGTTTAGTGGCGCCGGAAACGCGTTTCCGGCCGCCGCGGTCAAACGGCACCTCCGAATGAGGTGTCGTCTAGCGACCATTTCACAATTCACGCCCCGGATGTTTTCGTACGGTTTCGTAGCATTCGGAGGTCGTTCGGGTGGTTTTGACCCCCCAACGCGTCATTTCAGCGCGCGCCGTGCTGCTGAAAAGGACACAATCGGACGTGCCGCGCGCACCGCACGTCCGATGAACATGCGGCCTCCTCCTGCATCTTAGGAATAATATTTCTATCGTTCTCGTGCGGTTTCAGGTCGTTCGAAGCACGTTTGCTCCGAATTGGACCGCTGCACGCCGTTTTGGTGTTTAATGGCGCCGGAAACGCGTTTCCGGCCGCCGCGGTCACACGGCACCTCCGAATGAGGTGCCGTCTGGCCGACCATTTCACAATTCACTCCCCGGATGTTGTCGTACGGTTTCGTGGCATTCGGAGGTCGTTCGGGTGGTTTTGACCCCCCAACGCGCCATTTCAGCGCGCGCCGCGCTGCTGAAAAGGACACAATCGGACGTGCCGCGCGCACCACATGTCTGATGGACGTGTGGCCTCCTCCTGCATCTCAGGAATAATATTTCTATCGTTCCTGTGCGGTTTCAGGTCGTTCGGAGCATGTTTGCTCCGAATTGGACCACCGCACGCCGTTTTGGTGTTTAATGGCGCCGGAAACGCGTTTCCGGCCACCGCGGTCAAACGACACCCTCCGAATGAGGTGCCATTTGGCCGACCATTTCACAATTCACGCCCCGGATGTTATCGTACGGTTTCGTGGCATTCGGAGGTCGTTCGGGTGGTTTTGACCCCCCAACGCGCCCTTTGAGCGCGCGTCGCGCTGCTGAAAAGGACACAGTCGAACGTGCCGCGCGTACCGCACGTCCGATTGACGTTCGGCCTCCTCCTACATCTCAGGAATAATATTTCCCTCGTTCCCGTGCGGTTTCAGGTCGTTCGGAGCACGTTTTCTCTGAATAGGACCGCCGCACGCCGTTTTGGTGTTTTAGGGCACCGGAAATGCATTTACGACCGTCGCGGTCAAACAGCACCTCTGAATGAGGTGCTGTCTGGCCGACCATTTCACAATTCATGCCCCGGATGTTTTCGTACGGTTTTGTGGAATTCGGAGGTCGTTCGGATGGTTTTGACCCCCCAACGCGTCATTTCAGCGCGCGCCACGCTGCTGAAAAGGACACAATCGGACGTGCCGCGCGCACTGCACGTCCGCTGGATGTGATGCCTCCTCCTACATCTCAGGAATAATATTCTATCGTTCCCGTGCGGTTTCAGGTCCTTCGGAGCACGTTTGCTCCGAATGGGACCGCCGCACGCCGTTTTGGTGTTTAATGGCGCCGGAACGCGTTTCCGGACGCCGCGGTCACACGGCACCTCCGAATGATGTTCCGTCTGGCCAACCATTTCACAATTCACGCCCGGATGTTTTCGTACGGTTTCGTTGCATTCGAAGGTCGTTCGGGTGGTTTTGATCCCCCAACGCGTCATTTCAGCGCGCGCCGCGCTGCTGAAAAGGACACAATCGGACGTGCCGCGCGCACCGCACGTCCGATGGACGTGCGGACTCCTCCTGCATCTCAAGAATAATATTTCTATCGTTCCCGTGCGGTTTCAGGTCGTTCGGAGCACGTTTGCTCCGAATTGGACCGACGCACGCCGTTTTGGTGTTTAATGGCGCCGGAAACGCGTTTCCGGCCGCCGCGGTCAAACGACACCTCCGAATTGAGGTGCCGTCTGGCCGACCATTTCACAATTCACGCCTTGGATGTTGTCGTACGGTTTCGTGGCATTCGGAGGTCGTTCGGGTGGTTTTGACCCCCCAACGCGCCATTTCAGCGCGCGCCGCGCTGCTTAAAAGGACACAATCGGACGTGCCGCGCGCACCGCACGTCGATGGACGTGCGGCCTCCTCCTGCTTCTCAGGAATAATATTTCTATCATTCCCGTGCGGTTTCAGGTCGTTCGGAGCACGTTTTCTCCGAATTGGACCGCCGCACGCCGTTTTGGTGTTTAATGGCGCCGGAAATGCGTTTCTGGCCGCCGCGGTCAAACGGCACCTCCTTATGAGGTGCCGTCTGGCCAACCATTTCACAATTCACGCCCCGGATGTTGTCGTACGGTTTCGTGGCATTCGGAGGTCGTTCGGGTGGTTTTGACCCCCCAACGCGTCATTTCAGCGCGCGCCGCGCTGCTGAAAAGGACACAATCGGACGTGCCGCGCGCACCGCACGTCCGATGGACGTGCGGCCTCCTCCTTCATATCAGGAATAATATTTCTATCGTTCTCGTGCGGTTTCAGGTCGTTCGGAGCACGTTTGCTCCGAATTGGACCGTCGCACGCCGTTTTGGTGTTTAATGGCGCCGGAAACGCGTTTCCGGCCGCCGCGGTCAAACGGCACCTCCGAATGAGGTTCCGTCTGGCCGACCATTTCACAATTCACGCCCCGGATGTTTTCGTACGGTTTCGTGGCGTTCGGAGGTCGTTCGGGTGGTTTTGACCCCCCAACGCACCATTTTAGCGCGCGCCGCGCTGCTGAAAAGGACACAATCGGACGTGCCACGTGCACCGCACGTCCGCTGGATGTGCTGCCTATTCCTGCATCTCAGTAATAATATTTCTATCGTTCCCGTGCGGTTTCATGTCTTTCGGAGCACGTTTGCTCTGAATGGGACCCGCCGCACGCCGTTTTGGTGTTTAATGGCGCCGGAAACGCGTTTCTGGCCGCCGCGGTCATACGGCACCTCTGAATGAGGTGCCGTCTAGCCGAACATTTCACAATTCATGCCCGGATGTTGTCGTACGGTTTCGTGGCATTCGGAGGTCGTTCGGGTGGTTTTGACCCCCCAATGCGCCATTTCAGCGCGCGTCGCGCTGCTGAAAAGGACACAATCGGACGTGCTGCGCGCACCGCATGTCCGATGGACGTGCGGCCTCCTCCTGCATCTCAGGAATAATATTTATGTCGTTCTCGTGCGGTTTCAGGTCGTTCGGAGCACGTTTGCTCCGAATTGGACCGCCGCACGCCGTTTTGGTGTTTAATGGCGCCGAAAATGCGTTTTCGGCCGCCGCGGTCAAACGGCACCTCCGAATGAGGTGACGTCTGGCCGAACATTTTAAAATTCACGCCCCGGATGTTGTCGTACGGTTTCGTGGCATTCAGAGGTCGTTCAGGTGGTTTTGACCCCCCAACGCGTCATTTCAGCGCGCGCCGCGCTGCTGAAAAGGACACAATCGGACGTGCGGGGGGCAGTACGGGGGTGCGGGGGGCTGTACGGGGGTGACGGGGGCAGTACGGGGGTGCGGGGGATGTACGGGGGTGCGGGGGGGGGGGGGGGGCTGTACGGGGGTGCGGGGGCTGTACGGGGGTGCGGGGGGCTGTACGGGGGTGGCGGGGGGGCAGTACGGGGGTGCGGGGGGCAGTACGGGGGTGGCGGGGGGTTGTACGGGGGTGCGGGGGGCTGTACGGGGGTGCGGGGGGGCAGTACGGGGGTGCGGGGGGGCTGTACGGGGGTGGGGGGGGCAGTACGGGGGTGCGGGGGGGCAGTACGGGGGTGCGGGGGCGGGGCAGTACGGGGGTGCAGGGGTGCGGGGGGGGGGGGGCTGTACGGGGGTGCGGGGGGTTGTACGGGGGTGCGGGGGGGCTGTACGGGGGTGCGGGGGGCTGTACGGGGGTGCGGGGGGGCTGTACGGGGGGGGGGGGGGGGGCTGTACGGGGGTGCGGGGGGGCTGTACGGGGGTGCGGGGGGGGGGGGGTGTTGGAATTAGTTCAACTTTTCAAATGTAGAATCATTCAAGATTATCTGATCAAAAACTCAATATGTGTATAAAATATTTAAAAGACCACCATGGATGGTAATAATGCATTACTTAAATGAATAAATACAGTACATCAATGTCAACCCTACCAGTAAAAACAAAAAACATATCTCGTGAATATATGGTGCGTCACGCGTTGTCATCACTGCTACCTCTTTCTGGTGGGCCAGGTGCCTACAACAAATAAACATTATAAATATTTTAATAAAAAAATAATTTAAATTAAATAAATAAATACAGTATATACCTGCGTCGTATGATCCCCTGTACCATCAGCTCGACGCACATATTCCCGCAGTGCTCTAACCTCAGCTGTCAATTGCGCATTTTTCTCCTCGGAAGCGCGCAGCCGTGCCTCAAAATCTGACATCTGCTGTGTCATATGAGCAACAGCAGGACCGACAACCGCAGCGCGTGACACTACAGAACGAGGAATCCCTGCTCCCTAGGTCAAATTATAGCCATTCCCGTCCCGACCAATAATGCGATGAAAGATCTCATCCCGTCGCATGGGAAGCTGTCGCTGGTCCTCTGGCAGATGCTCTAACTCAGCTTCAAATTGAGCCTGTGAAATATTTAAATATATATAAATATATATATGTTAATATATAGATTTATGTAATTATTGGTAAGTACAGACACTTACTATCAATGCTGCAACCTCTGGATCATTGCGATCATGAGTCCTTATCCACACCGACATTTTATCAGTTGATGCACCTTTCCCTCGCAACTGTATATTAAAAGAATATAAACACAAAACCATATTAATTAATAAATTAAAAAATGAATAATATATACCTCATGTCGGATCTGAGACACATGACGAGTCCCGAGCCTGTGAGCTGGTCCCTGCAACGCTCGATTCTCCGAATGGCGTGTTGACACCTCCTACATTCAATTCATTCAAATTTCAAACAAATCACATATTCTTGAAATATATATACAGAAAAATAATTAATATACAAACCGCAACACCCTCAGTAGACCAATATGCAACCAAGTCACGCCACTGAGCCGGGAGGACACCTCTCGGGACTTTTTCCAAAATGTCAAGGGCACCCACATTTGGTACCCAGTGGTCCCTCTTCACTTTGCCTTTATAATCTTTCCACATCTTACGGCATTTGCTCATACACACGGGCCGAAACTCTTCAGGGAATACTTTCAAATTTTGCTATAAAGAAAATAATCAAACATATTAGTATTCTTTATAAATAGAAAATAAAGTAAAATTATTTTCTACCTGAACCTCCCTCCATAGACGATCTAATGTGTCCTGAGGGATAGAAGTCCAATCACGCGTGGTCAATGGAAATCGATGTGGGTCACATATGATATG